>JABBOT010000014.1:4341366-4854990 GCA_016165875.1 Acanthopleura granulata
GGCAGTTTAAAGTTTGTTTTGTTTTTCTGATTTTTTTTTTTATACCTGTAATACTAGTATGAGTTTCTGGTTTTTAATTCTAAAATTATACTTGGATTTCTAACGTAACTTCAATATTTCACCAACAAACAACAGACTCCGGTTAAAATATTTCACTACAAAGATACCTATAATTGCAGTAACCAGAGTAGTACAAATCTGAAATACTTTTTATGGCAACTTCAGAACTGATTCAGCAGCTTGCATTAGTGTTTCCCTTTCCTACAAAACTCCTCTTTTCCGCACAAGAAAGGAAAAAAATCACAAACTATCACACATGATTCCAATCCATTTTTTTTTTTTTTTTGGCGATATTATTCAATACCATCTGGAAATAAAACTGAATCCCAAGTCTGACGACGTAGTGCAAGGTAATGAGGATGGTCAGTCACAAACATGGATCATTCATTGTTTCTACCCCTCGTGAACAGTTTCAATGGGAAATTCACACGCACTCAATGTGATGGACGCAGACAAAAGACATGTTATTGGGTGGTTAACAAAAAAATTTCCGAAGCACTGCTCTTCCCGGTCACCGCCCATTCAGCACTATCCCATGATTCCTCTCTCCATCACGAAAAGATTACGGAAAATACAAGCAGTCGTTCCAGCACTCATTTTCCTCCTGTCTGGACTGTTACATCACCACCAGGATGAAATACACTGCTGCTTAGTATCATTGGCCAGCAATACTGATTTCTCCACATTTTCATTGGCCTAGAAATCCATTCCGCCCATACCACCCATTCCGCCCATACCACCCATGCCTCCCATACCACCACCTGGCATGGGTGGGTCGGGTTTGGGTATTTCTGTGATGACAGCTTCGGCTGTTGACAAAAGGGAGGCTACTCCAGCAGCATCCATTAAAGCCGTTCGCACAACCTGTGAAACAGAGAATACACCACAAAATGAAAATCAGTGATTCTACATCATTAAAAGTTGTACAAAATCTCTTGAGTTACCCATATGCAATTTATCATCCAACAAAGACAGCTAAGTGGCACCAAGCAAGTTGCTACTCTCCAGTATCAGTTATTCCACGATTTTAATGTATATTGGAGGTGTTGCTGTTCCAACAGAATCGATGTGTATTGGAGATGTATGTTTGAGAAACCAGAAACTCTTCAGGTGCATGACAATCTTCAAAACACCCTTCTGTTGGAAGTGGTATGACCGAAGTGAACTTTGTCCAGCACTCTCTAATGGGGAAAGCATGGTCATACCACTTTGTCCAAAGGGGTGTTCTCAAAAATGCCCAGCTCCTATTTGCAGGCTTGCTCATGAAAATCACTTATATTCTCCTTTATTTTGTCTCAAGCTAACAGAAAGTCAAATTTATGGCTGAGAATATTGAAAATTTTATGAAATGTAAAGAATCTATGACCTATTTTCTGTGAAATCTTGTAGCCATGTTTGACACGAGTGACGCACGTGTTGGGCGCCGTCCGCTGTGAACATGGTGGTAATTACTGTTGCTGCATCAGTGGACTGACATGACCTTGGGGAGTTCAAGGTCATATCGCAGAAGTACAGCATTTCACACATTTACTTAAAATTTCAGGTAACATACTTTTTACTGCAATTTCCCCAGAGCTGCAGGAAATATCTCGGCAACTTCACTGAAATTAAAGTGTGTCATAGAAAAAAAAAAAGACAAAAAAAAGACAAAAAAAAGATTTACCTTTGTTGGATCTATGATGCCCTTTTCGATGAGCTGTACAAACTCATTTTTCATAGCATCGTATCCGAAATCTCCTTCACCATTCAAAACCTTCTCTACAATGACATTGGACTCGACTCCCGCATTTTTAGAAATCGTCAGAGCAGGCATTCGTAAAGACTTCCTTACAATATCAATACCTGTGCAAAATAAAAGTACAAAATAATCAAATGAAGTCAGGAAATGGACTTGGACTGAAGAGCATTTAATGAAAATGTAACTGTTTCTGTCAGACTCATTAAATCAGTTTTTCCCTCCACAACAAGTCAGGATCAGATCTGATCATCATACAGAGACAGTTTGTGACTAAGATACACAGGAAAGTCCTTCCAATGCAAACTGGACATAACCTGTACATTCAAGTTAACAGCTTTATCGATGCCCATGTACATACGTTTACCTTTATTACAGTCACACCTGCATTTTACCCACAGGTATGATTAACGATGACCAGCGAGGGGTTCTATGATTCACTGTGATTTCACTTCAGGAATACGTTACCTATTTTCTGATCTTCGTTATCATACTTGAGGTTGTCTAACCCTGGCAGACATCGTAACAAGGCTGTGCCTCCGCCGGGTACTATTCCTTCCTCCACGGCTGCACGTGTCGCATTCAGAGCGTCGTTGATACGATCCTTCTTCTCGCTGACTTCCACTTCGCTTGTTCCCCCAACCTGCAGGTCAACGTTCACACATTTACTTGACTGATATCACAATAATTGGACTATTTCTGGCTTAGTGGAGGCCCTGCAAGAAGTTTGCCTTGCAATTTTATGACAAAAGTATAATAGCATTAAGACAAGGCATTCAAGACAAAAGAATTTCATTCAACTAAAAATCCTGTAGCCATGTTTGACACGAGTGACACACAAATTAGGTGCCATCCGCTGTGAATATGGCGTTAATTTCTGTTGCTGCTTCAAAGGACTGATACAACCTCAGGAAGTTCAAGGTCACATCGCAGAAGTGCAGCTGTTCACTACCCCTACACCATGAAGGAAGAAATTCATTGTCAAATTGTTAAAATACCAATTGTAGAAAAGCCTTCAAAGCTTTTACAAGTATTTGATGAACCTCAAACCCTGCATACACGGATCCAAACATATAACTTTGCAATGGCACTGGTAAAAGGAAAGCATGAGGACATTCACAAATCACTTCCAACTTGTACAAGAACAGCTGTTACAAGCTGATCCTTTGAATTTAGTTACTCGATTGTTGGAAAAACGCCATACACAGGAAGTTTTCACTTATACCACGGGGGTCAGTTTTATAGATGGAGGAAAGCGGAGTGCCTGGGATAAACCACTAACCCTGGCAAGTAACTGATAAACTTACCCACATGTTGCTTACACATATTCACATTATGCTGGTGGGCAATAGCAGAGGGAGGACTTCCACCGAAAATATTGGAATTCTTATTTGCTGTTTGTTTGAACCAAAAAGCAGAGATTCAAATTTGACCTTTAACAACACATCACCTTTAAGACAGCCACTCCATTGGCCATTTTAGCCATTCGCTCGTTCATCTTCTCTTTCTCGTACTCCGACGTCGACAGTTCCATCTCGTCTTTGATTTGGTTGATCCTTTTTTCGACTTCAGCTTTATCCCCTTTGCCCTGACAACAAAAGGAGTTTTAAACTGTTACATTTGTCTCTTCTGTTTTTACATGTTTATTTGACTGCCGATTAATTTCACAAACATTTTACTCATGTGATAGTGGTCTGGTTTCATATTGTTGGAGCAAACCAGAGATGTTGGTGTAACCCACAACTATATATCAAGCACTGTGCAAAAAATTATCAACGTGCTGCTGAACAATAACAAAGCTCGAGCTGAATTTGGTTTATTTATTTATTTGATTGGTGTTTTACTCAAGAATATTTCACTTATACGACGACGGCCAGCATTATTGTGGGAGGAAACCAGGCAGAGCCCGGGGGAAACCCACAACCATCTGCAGGTTGATGGCAGACCTTCCCACGTACGGCCGGAGAGGAATCCAGCATGAGCTGGGCTTGAACTCACAGTGACCGCATTGGGAGGCTTCAGTTATTGCGCTGCATTAGGGCGCTAACCGACAGAGCCACTGAGGCCATCGCGCTAAATTTGATCCTTGTAACCTAACTGATCACAGACCAATTGCTACTGGCGTTGATAAGTACTTTGGCTTAACGAGTAGAAAAACAATGTTCCAAATGCATCAAGAAACCGCTCCCTTGAGAACCTCATTTCTTCTCTGATCACATGCCATTCACATAAGGCGCAAAGGAATAAAAACTTTGACAGACTTCATTCTGTAGAACAACATATATGTATACGCCACTAATGAGATGGTTTGAATAAAAACTCTCCTGTTCTGTATATTTCTTAACTCACATTCATCAGTAGCGTGTCATCCTTGGTGATGATCACTTCGCCCACGACCCCTAGGTCCTGGATCTGTACATCCTCTATCTTATACAGGTTACCTTCATCTCCAAACACCTGAAGTGAAACACGCACAAAATACACTGATTGACTGATTGGTATGGCAGGCGATTATGATCTCCACTTACCTAGACTTCATTTCAACCATGCAATAACGAGATCTTACAATGAAAATAAAAAAATAAAAAAAATTAAAAACTTTGTTCAACTCAAAAAATGAAAAAAGAAAAAAAAAAAAAAATCAAATTTCCACATACATAACATACAACAGAAACCACCCAAGAAAGCACCATCATCTGCCATAAGTATGATGATTCTCAACATTAGAGACTCTCCGTCAGACTCATTAAATCAGTTTTTGCCTCCACAGTGTGTCAGGAGACAAACTGCTCATCATTCGGAGGTATCGTTTTCTTTCTTTCAAGAATTGAACACAGACTTGATACTTTTAGTGGAGGGTTAAATTTGTAAGGGAATTACAAGTACATTTTTGTCATCAATACATTTCGAAATGCTAGTGAATTTACAGACTGTTATTGATAAACACTCTGATGCTGTTAAGAGTTATGCCCCTTTAAGCGACTCTCTTGCACTCACGATTCCTCCAGTAGATATTGCCATATCACGCAGTGTGTTTTTCCGGTTATCACCAAAGCCTGGTGCTTTCACTGCACACACTTGGAGACCAACTTTGATCCTGAAATTGAAAAGTTAAAACAAATTTATAATTCATCATATATAATGCAGCCATCTTTCCAGGACACAAAACAGGCCTTGTTTCTTTGGAGGTCATTAATTTTTTTTTTTGTTCTACAGTACTGCGTTAAAACCCCAAGGTTTTTCTAGCCCCTTTGGTTGTAAAAACTCAATGTGCACAAATCAAAAAGCTCAATATATTTTTTGCCACCAATGTATCAAAAAATCAATTTATTACATGAAAACTCAGTACAAAATTTTTTCAAAACTCAATTTTCCAATATTTCTTTTGAGAAACCTCTTATGTAATGGAAACCAAACTGTAACAAATTGTAACTAAAATGCAATCACCTGTCTAACGCTCAAACTTTTTACATTTTCTTGTACTTTAAGGTCGGTCTAAAGAGTAAAATACTAATGTCTGGCATAATGAAATTTAATTTCAGTGTGGAGAGTTATAATTAGAACTCTCATGATTTTCACAGAAGACTCTACTTATTGACCCTTAACCCTCTGCCCTCCCAGGCTCCCATAGCTCTACCTGTTGAGTACAAGTGTGCTTAACGCCTCCCCGTCCACATCTTCGGCGATGATGACCAGCGGCTTGCGCTGACCATTGGCCAACTCCAGCACAGGGATAATTGACTGCATACTGGAGATTTTCTTCTCACACAGCAACACAAGGGCATCTTGGAATTCACACTTGGCACCTGTCGTCAAAAAATAATAAAATTCTTTGTTGATAAAACTGCACAGGGATGATTTTACTGTACAGAAAGGCCAGATTTGAAGCTACCCTTATCAAAATGATACCAGACCAGACCAGAACAAGCTTGTAAGAAGCCATCCTAGCACAGCGTGCAGGCAAATACCACGGCAACAAGCACTGCAGACAGTACGTCACCATGGCAGCTACATGCTCGTAGCATTAAGAGCACTTTATGCAAGTTGTCTCACGCCTGAGAGAAATTACAGAAAACCTACATAAATTGGATGCAGTGGTAGAGAAACCACATCAATTCCAAAGGAAGATTGGAAACAACATAAACTATTATACTTTTGCAGTGTATGACTTCAGTTTTATGTAGAAACACTATGTCGAATTTTGGCTAAAAACTACCACCTTTAGCAATTTACTGAACTTAGAAGTTTCATGAAATCAGGGCCAAGTTTCAATTAAGTACACTTAACTAATGTATGTGCCTCTAACTTCCATTTCGATGTACGTTATAGAGATGTGAAGTGCACTTAGCTAAGGGCTGCTTAGCACTAAGTATGCTTCATAAAATTGGGCCAAGCCCTGGCAATTCTAAGCAAATACTAATTTCTGTCACTTAAAGATGCCTACAGAACAGCTTATTAAAATGAGGTTAGAAATAATGGCAACATCTTGAGTACAGTCTACCACTACAAACATCAAATGTCAATTTATTTTTTCTCCTCCAAGAGAAGTCTTTTCCACAGAATAGCTCACTTATCCAAAAATGTTTCAAGCAATACTAAACAAACTCCGCCACTGGAAGAGCCAGAGTTCCACAGTATTATCTGATATTCCTTTGGCATTCTTTTTTCATTTTGCAATGGGGCTTCATCCCAAAGCAAAGCAGACAGAATGCGTTTGCACCCTCAAATCTCAATCAAATTAAACAACTGAATAGACTTAATTTATTTATGTATTTCACTGGTGTTTTACGCCGTACTTATATTCACTTATATAACGACGGCAAGCATTATGGTGAGATGAAACCCCGCAGAGCTCGGGGGAAACCCATGACCATCCGCAGGTTGCTGGCAGACCTTCCCACATACGGACGGAGAGGAAGCCAGCATGAGCTGGTCTTGAACTCACAGCGACGGCATTGGTGGGAGGCTTTGGGTCATTGTGCTGTGATAGCGCGCTAACCAACTGAGCCACGGCGGTCCCCAAGCCATATGGTGTTCACATACTTTCAGAGATACCCAGGCTATTGCTGATATACCAGCACAATCCAACATGTAGGCTATTCAAGATGACATTCACTACAACAACAACACTAACAGCCATACAAGTAAAGCATGGCAGTTTCACACAGATGATTTTGACAAGTCCTATATTTTTAAAACATATCTGTGCTGACATTTCAATTAATAGGACTGTGTAAATGATCACATTTTTAACTTCTTTCATAAAACATTGAGATGAGTACGGATCAAATCTACCAAGTCTGCCTATATGTACCTCAGTCAACAAGGCTTGGAGGACAGGGATAACAAAAAAATATTTACTTCAATACTTTTCATGCCTATCATTCAATATTTTCACTCTCATAAAATGACAAAATATTAATAACTTTGTCAATGAATATTAAATCACCACGGGTAATCTAACCAGTCACTGCGGAACAACACTTGTTTCAGGATGGAAGGATAAAACAAATGCGGCATACTGACAACACTTCAAAATTTACTCTACTCAAAACAGTTTGTTCAAAAAGAGAAAAAGTTGCCATGAAAATGTAGGAATATCATCACCATGGAGCATGTTCAAAGAGAGAAAAACAAGTTGCCATGGAAATGTAGGAATATCATCACCATGGAGCATGTTCAAAGAGAGAAAAACAAGTTTCCATGGAAATGTAGGAATATCACCACCATGGAGCAAGTTCAAAGAAAGAAAAACAAGTTGCCATGGAAATGTAGGAATATCATCACCATGGAGCATGTTCAAAGAGAGAAAAACAAGTTGCCATGAAAATGTGGGAATATCACCATGGAGCATGTTCAAAGAGAGAAAAGCAAGTTGCCATGGAAATGTAGGAATATCACCACCATGGAGCATGTTCAAAGAGAGAAAAACAAGTTGCAATGAAAATGTAGGAATATCATCACCATGGAGCATGTTCAAAGAGAGAAAAACAAGTTGCCATGAAAATGTAGGAATATCATCACCATGTAGCATGTTCAAAAAGAGAAAAACAAGTTGCCATGGAAATGTAGGAATATCATCACCATGTAGCATGTTCAAAGAGAGAAAAACAAGTTGCCATGAAAATGTAGGAATATCATCACCATGTAGCATGTTCAAAAAGAGAAAAAGTTGCCATGAAAATGTAGGAATATCATCACCATGTAGCAAATCTGAATACCAGTGGTTCTATGTTTATGAGAACCTGTGGAAAGTGAGTGTGCCATTACTGTAGCATCATTATCAGTGCTAAAATAGTCACCCAGACTACATAGAAAAGCTCATATGATGCAACTGTAGTCCTTCTGCACTAAAAATAAATCATTTTGTTCTATTTTAGTGACGACCAATTCATGTTTTCAGAGTGAAGGAAGATTTTGTGAATCAAAGTTTGCGGCCAAATCTGAAAATAATTCATGAGATCTACCATACAAAATGATAACTTGACAGCTATTGTTACACCATTACATGAAAGTAAGGTAGCTCAAACGTTTTAATATTCGAATGGAAAGAGTAAAGAAACAAAAATCCACTGGAGACAGTTCATGTGATGCATATCGCAAAAATGCTTTTTATTTCATTGATGTTTTTTACGCCGTACTCAAGGACATTTCACTTTCAGGACAGCTGTGGGAAGAAACCAGAGAGAACTGGGAAAACTCACAACCATCCACAGGCTGATGGCGGACATTCCCATGAAGAACGGCAGAGGAAGCCAGCGTGAGCTTGGCTTGGACTCGGAGCAGTCGCATTGGCAAGAGGCACCTGGGTCATTACGCTGCATTAGAGTGCTAATCCCTTTGGCCAAGGATGCTCCATTACAATAACATTAGCACATACATGAACAACTGTAGATGCTCAGAAGAAAAAAAAACAGACGCTCATGACTATTCACATTTTGAGTTTCGAAATCATAAGCATTTCTGAAACTTTCAATGACGGCAGACTCGGGATCATCGTGACCACTGGGCCTCTATACCTTGTAAATGTCAGGGTTGCTGCTTTCACAAAGGCAGTAAAGCCGTAAATCTTACTTTAAGACGCACATGGGCAGAAAACTCACTGAAAGCGTATACTCAGTTAAAAGCTAAGGCACATAACCATGGCTACAGCAGCTTTACTGCTGTGGAAGTAATGTTTCTTGGAAAAGGATGTACGAACACTGCTACTCTGGTGTGATTGTGTACCATTTTGCTGTCCGAAAAGTCTTATGTTACAGATTTCCAGTCTTCTCTGGCTTTACCAATAGCTGTCATCACTACTCTCTAATCCACTGAACTTTGTTTACCTCCTTCACAGAAGACCACTCACCTTTTGCAGTGTTGATAAAATAGGGTGATATGTATCCCCTATCAAATTTCATGCCCTCAATGGTTTCCAGCTCATCTTTTAGCGTCTTTCCATCCTGCAGGGTAAAAGAAAGATTGTGTCCTGAATTTTCATTGTCAACCTAACAGTATTTATTTATTTATTCAGTTGGTGTTTTACACCATACTCAATATTTCACTTATATGACGGTGGCCAGCATTGTGGTGTGAGGAAACCGAGCACAGCCCAGGAGAAACTCATGACCATTCACAGGCTGCTGGCAGATCTTCCCAAATACACCTGGAGAGGAAGCCAGAATGAGCTGGACATGAACTCATTGAGGGCAATGGTGAGAGGCTCCTGAGTCATTACGCCCTGCTAGCTTGCAGACTCCCTTGGCCACCAATAGGAACCCGAATGATTTACAGACTACATGTGTTCACAGGTTGCTTAAGCAGCTCCCTCTCCCTATAGGGTTTATTGGCAATATTGTGAAATACACCCACATCCTGGGCAGCTCAGGTCTGATCATGCCCACTTTAAGTCCAAAATGTGCAAAACCAAGTAACAATGCAAAATCAAGCAACAATCTTCATAAATAAATCTGTATTCATGAAGAACCTGATGACCAGAAAACCACCACCTCATGACCTTTTAACAACACTAGGACTGGTAAATTGAAAGTTATATGGCTATGTTTTCACTAGTCTATCTCCCGTTGTTGGAGTAGTTTTTTTTTTCATTATTAATGAACATAAGGCTTTCTTGATACAGGATATTACGTAGATCGATTTCAGTGTACTACTAAGGCCCTTCGCATGGGTAGTGGAATCCCATCAGACAGCAGTGAACAAAGGTCCACAACTCCATACTAGATCAAAATGATGTCTTTTAATGGCTGTTTCTGTCTGGAAATTTTTGCTTCCTTAAAATTTTCTTGATGAAACTACTTCCCTTGTCGTCTGTCCCCTTTAAGACTTCCTGAAAAACTGAACTCACCTTGACAGTAATAACTCCATTACGTCCAACTTTCTTCATCGCGTCGGATATTAAGTCCCCCACTGTCTTGTCGCCATTTGCAGAAATAGTTGCAACCTGAAAAAAGGTCAGTGACTTTATTATGCACCTCATCCTGATCAGGGCACCGACCGATCCATTTGCGAGACAGATTCAAGGTTGGTTGAGGGACACTTACTTCTAGCATATTTGACTGGAGCTTGAAGTACAGCCTTTTCTGATACTTCAACCTGTGCTGTCTCATTCATCAACAAAAAAACCTGACGTTTTTATTGCAAACTTAAGTCAAACAGGAAAGATTATTTTTACAACAAGGTCGGCTCAGAATAACGTGGGTAGTTTGTGAATGCATCCTCGATATGTCAGCGTGGTGCACGAATTTTCATCACAGCCGACCACAATGTTTGTAACAAAATTCAGGTAAAACTTTAACAATTTGACACGATAATTTGGGCTAAGTATAGACCCAATACCATCTCACATATTAGAAACATTATTGATTGTCTTATCTTGTATAAATCCTGGATAACATCCCAGTATCTGGTGGTTAGTTACGACACAACTGTAGCCAGGGGCCAGTTTCATGAAGCATACTTAGTACTAAGTAGCACTTAGCTAAGTGTGTTTCATTTCTGTACGACGTATGTTGCCATGGTAGTTAAGGGTTGCTTAGCTTAAGTACCCTTCATGTAACTGGCCCTAGAGGTCTAGCTGATGGCAAACTCCGAACATCCTCGTTTTCTTTCATAGCATGTCTTCTGTCCACTTTATCTCAGCTTGTTCACTTCAACAAGCTTTCCATCTAATCTTTCCAAAACCAAGAAAGAAGAGATGGAAGATCATCTAGAAAATCATCTCCCAAATGCAGAAGTAGCAAATTAAATCAGCCTTGATATTCAGACTTATCAAGGCAAAAGATTTAACTCACTTCTTTTTTGGAATGAACATCACCATGAATCCATCAAACCAAGCCAGTTCCAGCTTTCACAGAGGAACTTTGGGCATGGGTCACTCACCTGAGCAATTTCTTCAGGTGTGGTCACCTGACGTGACATGGATTTTAGCTGATCAACGACCGAGTCCACGGCAATCATCACACCTGCCCAGGAGCAGAATAACACCAAAGTTAAAACTTTTTTCTCTCTTATTCCCCTTCAGATTATTTTGCCTTCACAACAGCTACCAAATCAAGCTTTGTAGGAACCCAAATGACACCCACTAGTAAGATTTCCCAGATAATATTACACCTCTGGGGGCCACCGTGGCTCAGTCGGTTAGCGCACTATCGCAGCACAATGACCCGAAGCCTCCCATCAATGCGGTCGCTGTGAACTCATTCTGGCTTCCTCTCCGGCTGTACATGGGAAGGTCTGCCAGCAACCTGCGGATGGTCGTGGGTTCCCCCCGGGCTCTGCCCTGTTTCCTCCCACCATAATGGTGGCCGCCGTCGTATAAGTGAAATATTACTGAGTACGGCGTAAAAAAACAATCAAATAAATAAATAAAAAAATAAATATTACACCTCTAACAACATGACGAAAAGATCGAACTTTATGACAAGTCAATAATTTACGTTTTTTCACGATCATAAACTTTTAGTCAGCCCAGCCAGCACAAGCCTGAACATTGCAATACCCTGTGAAAATGTTACAATGCAAGTATTCTAGGTAATTAATGCATCTTACAGCTGTGAAATTTGGTTTCTAGATTGTGTAATCTCCAAGATAATAGTAACGTTAAGTAATGAAGTACCTGTTGCATAAATTATAGCTGACATTGGCAGATCAATTTTTTTTATTTTGGGGGTTGGTGTCCACAGGTATCTTGTAGAGATGGATAGATAGATGGTGCTATTTCACAGCCTTTTATATGGGGGGGGGGGGAGAGAGATAAGCTTGCTGGTCGGCTCAGATTGAAGTGGGTCGTTTGTGAATGCATCCTCGACATGTCAGCGTGGTGCACGAGTTTTCCTCATAGCTGACCAGCAAGTCGCAGGGAATTTCAGATTGTACTTGTGCATCCATCTTCATTTCGCAAAGTTATCCTGCTGCTGTAAATGCGTGTGTTTTATCTTTCACTAAAAACCATGCTTTGGTTTAAATATTTACTTTCTGACAATACATTATGAAACACAGACAGATTCAGGAACCATTCTTTCCAGTAGCCCTTCATACTATACACAAATAAACCGCGAACATACATGAAAACAGAATCTTAACACACATGTATAAATGCTGTAATATGATTCCAACATGTTCTTGGCTTCTCATAGCTAAAATATTGCCAACTCATTTTTTCCAACTTCCAATGCACCATTAAATCTCTCTTCGGTTGGATATGTTTGAATTCCACACTTTCCACTTAAAAGTGATGGCAAAGTAGAAACTTAGAACTTCCATATCTTATGCTTCACAATATCTGGTCATAACTTGCTTACTGTCATAAAAACTTACCTTTTCTAATTTCAACAGGGTTAGCTCCCTTGACTATTTTTTCAAATCCTTCTTTCGCAATGGCGCGGGCAAGAATGGTTGCAGTTGTTGTGCCGTCACCAGCCTCTTCGTTTGTGTTATTTGCTACATCCTGTACTAATTTGGCACCAATGTTCATATATTTGTCTTTCAAGTCAATGCCTTTCGCAACTGTGACACCATCTTTTGTGATTTTCGGGCTTCCCCAACTCTGTTCCAAAATGACATTCCTACCCTGCAAAAGTAATAATTTGTTAGCCAATAAAACCCACATTTTACAATTTCTATGAGCGTCTCACACAGATTTCACCAGTTGCTAAGAAATGCACCAAATACTACGCACTTTATCAAGATGGTGCATATGTTCCAAGTCTGTATACCAAATTTGACAAAGGGATATCAAATCTGGAAAGTTAGCTTGGATTTTTTCCTTTAGCACCAATGAAAAACGATGTTGTGACAGAAAAAGACAACACCGAGAAGAGATGGTGCAAGGCTTATTTTTACTGGACAAATGTCTCTTGGATCATACCACCTTCAACAAAGGGGTGTTCTCCAGAATGTTAGGCATCTATCTGCAGGCTTGTGATTGGCTCCTGTACATTCATTTACAATGTTAAAAAGCTTGAATCCAGTTCTCATTTGGTTGTCAACTTACAAGCCGAGGTTAGAAAGTTTGTCAGGTTCTTGGCCAGATGCTCCGGTTTCCTCAGAGCACTCTGGTTTACTCACAGCACTTTGGTTTCGTCCAGCTATAAACATGACTGCTGTCAATCAATTGAAGCATTTATCACCACATGATACTTGTGACAAAATGTGTTCAAGATGTTTGATCCACATTTGCTATCTCACTGAAGACATTCATATATTAGTACTGAGAGGAAATTCAAGAAGGCCACCATTAAAAAATGTGTTCTACTGGCATAATCAAAGCGACCTCCCCAAAATGGGACCTACTCTGAAAATGTGTTCTACCAGCATAACCAAAGCGACCTCCGCAAAATGGGGCCTACTCTGAAAATGTGTTCTACCAGCATAACCAAAGCGACCTCCGCAAAATGGGGCCTACTCTGAAAATGTGTTCTACCGGCATAACCAAAGCGACCCCCGCAAAATGGGGCCTACTCTGAAAATGTGTTCTACCAGCATAACCAAAGCGACCCCCGCAAAATGGGGCCTACTCTGAAAATGTGTTCTACCGGCATAACCAAAGCGACCTCCGCAAAATGGGGCCTACTCTGAAAATGTGTTCTACCAGCATAACCAAAGCGACTCCCGCAAAATGGGGCCTACTCTGAAAATGTGTTCTACCAGCATAACCAAAGCGACTCCCGCAAAATGGGGCCTACTCTGAAAATGTGTTCTACCGGCATAACCAAAGCGACCCCCGCAAAATGGGGCCTACTCTGAAAATGTGTTCTACCAGCATAACCAAAGCGACCTCCGCAAAATGGGGCCTACTCTGAAAATGTGTTCTACCGGCATAACCAAAGCGACCCCCGCAAAATGGGGCCTACTCTGAAAATGTGTTCTACCAGCATAACCAAAGCGACCTCCGCAAAATGGGGCCTACTCTGAAAATGTGTTCTACCGGCATAACCAAAGCGACCTCCGCAAAATGGGGCCTACTCTGAAAATGTGTTCTACCGGCATAACCAAAGCGACCTCCGCAAAATGGGGCCTACTCTGAAAATGTGTTCTACCAGCATAACCAAAGCGACTCCCGCAAAATGGGGCCTACTCTGAAAATGTGTTCTACCAGCATAACCAAAGCGACTCCCGCAAAATGGGGCCTACTCTGAAAATGTGTTCTACCGGCATAACCAAAGCGACCCCCGCAAAATGGGGCCTACTCTGAAAATGTGTTCTACCGGCATAACAAAACCGACCTCCCCAAAATGGGGCCTATTCTGAAAATGTGTTCTACCGGCATAACCAAACCAACCTCCGCAAAATGGGGCCTACTCTGAAAATACAAGACATTTATTTTTAAATATATTTTTCTCTCCAAGTTAATTTCTTTAAAATTGTTACCTTTTTCACCAGTCCCAAAAAGAACCTTTATTGACTGACCTTGTTTTTTTCTAATAGGCTTAAGCAACGCCAAACGATGACATTTTTAAGTAGGGCCTATTGAGTAAACGTATCTTTAAATTCGCTCACACTGGTACAGTTCTTGCAGTATTTTGTCGATTAGCGGATGGGCTTATAGACATAAAGTTCTGAACTTCATTTTTGAACAGATTTCTAACTTTGTTCAGTTGATAAAGTCAACAAAACACAGCCAGTACAATGTACTGTTTTCAGACCAGGTTGTCTGGTATACCAGACATGACACTGCAATCTCAAGTGTGGAAAGTTTATCTGGAAGTTTTCTTTAACACCAAAATAAACAAAGTTGTCACAGAAAAACAACACCGAGAAGAGATGATGCATTACTGGTTGGTTAAGCCAAGGCTGCTGTGAGATGGAATTAAGGAATTATTTTTATTTATTGATTTGATTGGTATCATAAGGAATTATAAGAACTTGATTTAAAAGACTGTCACAAGATTTCCAACACCTTAGTGCAGAGCCATTTTTCAACCAGTTACATGGGGTTTGGGTGCCCTAGTATGAACACCTGAAAAATATCAACAAAATGATGTAACATCCAAAACATTTGATTTATTTTTGTGAGGACTCTTCTGAAAGTGGCTCGAGAGGCTGTTTGGGTACAATATAATGCCTCACACAGACTGTTAAGCAGGTTTGAGCAATTCAAAGTGTACACAACATATGCCTTTCCGTGTTGTATGGGTGTCGAAACTTTTATCCTAGATTTCAGTGACAAGGTTTTGTGACAACTTACCTTAGGTCCTAACGTAACAGCGACAGCGTCCGCTAATAGGTCCACCCCCTGTAACATGAGCGCCCGAGCATCCGCCCCAAACTTTATGTCCTTGGCATAAGCGCGGGCTAGTGAGGGCGCCACGCGCCGTGATAGAGAGGTTCGCAAAATGCTGGGCAGGCGATACATGGTGGTTCTGAGAAAATAAGGCAGGGACATAAGAGAAATTTGTTCAAACTTTTTAAGTAATTCCGGAACAATTAAGAAAACAAATTTGAAAAAAATTTTCAAATTCAGGAATAATTTAGAAAAAAAAAATTGTACAAATTTTCAATTTTCCGAAGGGTTAAAAAGTGTCATCCATTATGCAATACAAGATATCAGCACACTAGAATACAGATGTGTACTTTACTTGGGTAGGAGATAAGTAAAATCACGAAATTTTCCACATCAGGTAACAGTCATACTGAAAAGGCTCCCTATGTACCTACTCATTCAAAAAAAAATCCAACAATAGAATAAAATTAAAACTAAAAATCCACCTTTTATTTTGTCAGACTGATGTTTTCATAATTTCCCTATTTTTCACATCTTTCCGATCATCTAAATATGTTTCCAGACATAAATTAATTGCAGAAACTGTTCACATTTCCCACAGATGATATTTGGTGTTTGTAAAGATTAGGGCTGTTCTATTGTTCATTGCTGACCCACTTTTGCGAATTAAGAAAAGGACATCCTAAAATGAACTGACCTCACTCTACCATGTGATACCACCCTTATCTTCATTACAGCCAGACTATTACGTTTCATTCCCCCCTCCTCCGACATAAATAAAAGACTTATTCTGCCCAGAAAACAATTTTAATTAGTATGGCCTACAGATGGGTCAATCATAATTCAGGCTTGGGAAGCAGTTTACTTCTAACACAGGGAAAGTACAAATCATAGTTACAAGACCAGTGTGGCACATTCAGGTGTACAAAACAAAATAATTCATCAGTTGTTAGTTGTGTGGCTAAGATTGGGTGGGGAAGAGGATTGCATGGTAAGTGGGTGTGTGAATGGACGTGATGGGGAGGGGAGGGGAGAGAAGAGAAGGTAGACGTTGGGGAGATATATAAGGTATCAAGATGTTTATGTAATGTTTTCATGAGATTTTTTTGTTTTTTAAATAAACTAAGATGACCAAATGAAAAATGCACACCTTCCCAATCGTACCTCCTAACAAAAACCCACGCACAGAGAAGCTGAAGCCGTTCACATGTGATAACGTGTGCTAGATACGTTAACTTGCCCACCCAGCTCTGTCTTGCCACCACGTGGGTTGACGTTGTTGCATCAGTGCACATGTATCTTGCTGTCCCTCAAAATTACCCTGCATTGCACTATTTTCTGAAATTTAAAAGCTTACACGCAAAGAACAGTTCGTTTGAACACTTGCATAGCACTTAACGGTCTGCTTTTGGAATACTTACAATTTGTCGGTGTCTTTTTGATTTCTCTACACCTCAACTTCGCACTGCAAGCACGTTGTCGTCTCTTCTAACCTCGATCTGTAGACTGATGAAATCGAGGCTGTACTGCACCAGTGATGTCTGGAGCCCTGTAATCTGTGTATATAATCTGTTTACAATGTTCCAATTTGTACAGCATAAGCAAACCCAAATGATGGATTCAGTGCATTTCACGTGGCTAAAGCTTTTGCCGTAAACAGAATTTGGGCATTTTTACTTCCCAGGAAGGGGTATTTGCTGCCTTATCAGTGGCACACTATCCTTAAAATCCATGTTCCCGACGGCCATGTTTCTAGAAAGAACGTACTGCAGACACCACATGGGTTATATTTTCACCCAGTTTAAAGGTTCTAGACATTTCCTCGCTTTTTCTGTACATGCAATTCATAGCACATATATTCGGTAAGCCAAAAGAATTGTGATATGCCTATGTTATTGAGGTAGTTTTCCAAAAATACGCGTTTTTCGTGAAGCTTGTTGCTTATTACACATGCGCAGTTTCACTTCCTGCGAAGTACGCACGTGTTCGCTGAGTTGTGAAAAGGCTTGAAGCAAGGAGCGACAGTTGTGTAGTTGTGATCGCAACGTAAAACAGAAATGGTGAGTGGTTAACATTTGTGCACGATGTTCAGTACCGCATTATTAATTCAGCTGTATGGTTTCAAATTGATGGTTCTAGTACTTCTTGTCATATCCGGCCGATTCTTGGCAGGGCCAGGCCATTCAGCCGGCAACCATGCAGCTACGTTGGGGTTTACAGACATGATACCTGATTGAAGGCATGCAAGTACTTCCATTGGCCTCATTATAATCTATTGCATCAGGTTGTGTTTTAATTGGTTGGCAATCTTCATGTTATAGAATTGATCAAAAAGTTGTGCATTGTGTCATTTTTATGTCATTTTAACTCATATAGCATTAATTTTAAATGATTGCATAACACACAAATAAATAAACCTCTTAAATGATCTTGTGCAGTTTTCCAGAAAAAATGCAGTTGAACAGTTTTGATGTAAAGGATAGTTGTGTTCTGGTGTAATTTTATTACTGTTAACCCTTTAAAATTGATGTGACATAAAGACAGCGACTCTAAAAGTTGCGGTGATCCTAAACATGTAAACAGTTGCAGTGATCCTAAACATGTAAACAGTTGCGACGATCCTAAACACGTAAACAGTTGCAGTGATCCTAAACATGGCAAAAGGTAGCCACAACTGCTCCGATGGTTACTGCACTAACGTATGTACCATAGTCACAAATGCTACCTGCTTCAAAGCTAGAAGTTCCTAGTGAGTGACTGTGGCGAAGTGGGAAAGATATGATTAGGGAGTGGGCTTCCCTAGTGTTTCTGCTTCACATGGAGTGCAGTTGTTGGGACACCCAGGCTCAATTGAAAGGTGCTGGGATGAACTTTTAGCTTTGAAGCAGGTAGCATTTGAGACAACCTTCTGTACATTAGTTCAGTAACAATTGGGGCTGTTGCAGCTAGGTAAAAATTGCCTGGACCTGAAAAATGTTGAAATTTGCAGTGATTCTAAAAATGCTGAAAGATGCAGTGATCTTAAACACGGTAAAAGTTTGCTGTGATTCCGAAACACTTACTGTGACTCTAAATGGGCTAAGAGATGCAGTCACCCTATACATGCAAAAAGATACATTGATCCTAAACATGCTAAAAATTGCAGTGATTCTAAACATGCTAAAGGTTGCTCTGACTCTTAAAGATTCTAAAAATTGCAGTGATACTTAACATGTTAAAAGTTGCAGTGACATCAAGCATGCTTAAAGTTGCAGTGACATCAAGCATGCTTAAAGTTGCAGTGATTCTAACTTTGATAAAAGTTACAGTGACCCTTGACATGCTTAAAGTTCTAGTGATCCTGAACATGCTAAAAGTTGCAGTGACACTATATGCATAAAAGTTGCTGTGATCTTAATATGCTAAAAGTTCCAGTGGCCCCAAACATAATAAAAGCTCCAGTGATCCTAAACATGCTAAAAGTTTCAATGACCTTAAACGGGCTAAAAGTTCAAGTGACCATATATATGGTGAAAGGTGCAGTTATCCTAAACAAGCTAAATGACAGCATTATAGACTCTGTTCAGTTTTGCAGGCTATGTAAGGATGTGAAGTAGATTTGCAAGTGGAGGGAGTTGATTGAGTAATAAGCCAGACAGACAGTTTTATGCCAGTATCAAATTTTATCAGTTTATTCTTGTAATCTTTATTGATGATTTTTATATCCTTCAGGCTCAAGCATTCAAGAAGTTTTTGCCGATGTTTGACAGGGTGTTGGTAGAACGATTAATGGCCGAAACAAAAACCAAAGGCGGAATTATGATTCCGGAAAAGGCACAGGGCAAGGTCGTTGAGGCAACTGTGGTTGCCGTGGGAGCAGGTGCCCGCAATGATGTAAGTCACTTGCTTTCCTGAACTTGTCCTCATTGTGAGGCATCTTGTTTGATCGAAATACTCAAAGTTAAATAAGCCTCATAGCACTTGCTTCCCTGTTTCCAGTGAATAAGAAGGACGGAACAGTTTTCTTTTTTTATCATCATTATTTTATCACCATTATCATGATTTTATGATGTCAGCATTTTGATATAACTTCTAATTACCTATGTAAACCAATTTTCACTTTGAACTTCCACTTTTTGAAATCCTACCCACATGAGGCAAACTATAGATATAGAGTCCTGTGTATTGTCAACACCCTTTGCCTTGTACCTGACAAAGTTCCTGACTTAACGCAGCAGCCGAACCAGCAAGAAGTCTGTGACCTCACCAGCCAAGGGTCGATCTTTTGAGGTGGCAACCTTTTAGCCCACTCAGCCAGCGACTGCAGTGGGGATCCCAGTTATTACATAACATAGTACAACATAACTATTACATCACAGGAACTAAGACCAGACGAGTCAGATGAACTGTTACGATGAACATGCCAAGGTCATATTTATGATTTAAACTTTGTCCCATATTGCCTAAGTTGATTTATGCAGAAGCTTTGAAGTGATGCCTAATCTGCTCTGTTAGGCTGTCCTCTTGCTGGGCATTTACAAAACTAACATTCACTGTTTACACAACAGATTTCCAGTCTTGCTTATGTTTACAGACAACATCAGTGTTCATTGGAGGGTAATTGTTACATAAGAGAATTACCATACGTAAAGGATTCAAGATGCAGTGAGCCAGATAGTTGATAAGCAAAACCTGGAAAAAGGTCAGAGGGTAAAGGTCAAGGTCTCAACCTTCACACAGGACAAGATTATGTAAACTACCCCAGTGGCATTTATTTATCTATTGGTCATTTATAGTTGACTTGTGTAACCTTTATGTAATCAGCGTGACAGTGTGGGTAATATTTCAGGTGGAATCCTTTGCATGTCCAAGTCCATTCATTGGTAATGAACATTAAAGATATAAGGAATCGCCTAGTTTATTTCTGTGATTATTGCGACTCATATTTGTCATTTAACCCCAAAAACTTGGTAGAAAAGGTCCCTACCCAAGCCAAAAGTTGTTGTTAGCCCTTTGATGGAATTTCTTTTTGTTTTTTTCTTCATTTCTCTCAATGAACAGAATAACTATTTTCTCTTTCTCTTTTAACAGAAAATTTCTCTGCCAACAGACCTACGGAACCTATTTTTTTTTCAGATGCTCTATTTAAGGCACATATAATGCATACATCAGCATGAACAGTTATTGCTGTGTGGTGAAAAGCTTTCATTGTATAGATATTTTAATTTCAGGAAGGGAAGGTAATCCCCCCTAGTGTCAAAGCTGGTGACAAAGTGTTACTGCCAGAATACGGAGGGACTAAAGTCATCTTGGAGGAAAAGGTAAAGAAGTTCAGTGTTTTATTAGTAACTCTGAAGACAAAGAACCAGTTGGTGTGACATCATGGCATGTCGAGAAATGAACCCAAAGATGCTTAAAACCACCTTGGAAAATTGTCAGGCCTCTGCTCTTTAATTACTAGTTTCTCATGACATTGCTAGGGAAAACATCCATGTTTAGTTGCATTATTTGTTCATTGTTAAGTATTTGTATTCAAACAAAGAAATGTTAATTCTAAGCCTTTTGAAAGGTCAATCCTGCATGTACATAAATTTAAATTATTTTTTCTGAATTTTTTATTTCTGAGGATCCTAACAAATGATTAGTTACCAATGACCAAAAAAATATTTTGAGTTTTTGTATGTTGCAAATTCTATGACAAGGTTATAGCTTTTTTTGTGTTTTTTTTTTTTTTTAAATTATTAATTTTTGGATTTTATTTTGTAGGAATATTTCTTATTCCGAGACGGGGATCTACTTGGAAAATTTGAGTCATCATGATGAAGTCATCAAAAGAGAAATATTCCACACATATGGTTTTCATCTGGAGTGATCCCACAGAAGTAACCAGAAGGTTTATGTGAAGTGGGAGTGCTGGATGAAGATGGAATTTAGAACATTGCAGACATTTCATTTTATCACGATGCACGGAGACTGTCATTTCGCGAGACACGAGGAGATGCCATCTTGTGACTGGTTTACGGAGATGGAAATATTGTGCTAGAATTAGTTGTGCCATTGTGTGGGCTGTTTTCTTGCGATATAACTGTGCATGTTTGTACCGTCACATAGTATTTTCACCTGATCAGAAAAGAGAATGTATGTTAGATTGGGACTCATTTGTGTGTGTTATCACCTATAGGTTCAAAATCAGTGTGAGCAAGCTTTTCAGCCAATATATGTATAAAATAACCTTGAGAAAAATGTTCATAGTGGTGTTTATTTTTAATTGTAAGTAAACAAACCTATAAATTGTTGTTTTCTTGGTAGATGAAATGTTTTGACGCCTATTTAACATAGACCTTTCGTGCAAGACAACATCAAATTCTGTTATGGGAGGGGGGGGGGAATGTCACAGCTGTTGCAAATTTGCACTTGTTTACCATAAACTTGGTCAGGTAATTAGAGGAGTGAATATTCTTAATTCAGGACCAAGCTCATTTCATTAGAATATTTGACTTGTCCGTCTGTATGAAAGACTGCAGTATTTTTTCCCTTTACTGCATATTTGAATCCATACTGGGTCACACTTGAAGTTGTTGTATTGATATTTGACACTGAACGTGAATACACAGGGTAAGTGCTGGTCACACAGTATCTGCTGATATCATAGTTCAAGTACATTGACCAGTAAGTTCAGGAAATATTTCGATGCGCCATACTCATGGCTCTTCGAGGTGTCATCAGCGCAGACACGAGCTATCAGCTCAAAAAGGCAGTAGAGGCGCTTCACTAAGCTGATACCGCGTGTCTGCGCTTGGCTTAAGTCACGCTGCAGTCTGTGAGTCACCTTTTTGGCGAATGTTGGGTTTCTGATTAGGGGTTGAGGAGCCATGATTAAGGTATCCAAACATTTCTCAGTCGAGAAGCCCATGTGCTTGGGCTACTGGCACCAGTGTTCGAAATCAAGATTGCCTTATGCACCAACCGTTAAGCTTACCTGTGCACTCATTTTGTAGACTTATTTCACCCCTTGGACCTGGAGTCTTCAGTATACTTTGGTTTCTGTGAGTCAGCACTACTAGTATGTCTACTGTCAGCCTGCTTCAAGGAGAAACCCTTGTGAAATGACTGAAATAACGTTGTAAGCTGTGTGAAGTAAAGATGAGCTAAAACACACATTTAGAGGCAAATTTGCTCTAATGGATGTCTGCGAGGTACCCGACGAGATGCAGCCGTTTTCTCTGTTATCAGACACGTACACTTCATTCGTAAAACTGGCCATTCTTATGCGAGAGAAATATTATTATTGAATACGGCATAAAACATCGATCAAATCCCGTTTTAAGAGGCACACAGAGTAACTTTTGGTGCCCAAACTTACATGTTTGGTGCTGAGATGTTACTATACCTTCCAAACAAACCCGGAGAACACCTTGCCAAGGTAGGTGGAACTTGCAGAATGGAACAACTTAAGACCAGGTGCAATAAGTACAATGATTGCAGGTAGCATATACGGTTGAATATATTGTACCATGGAATGCGTATACATGTAGTTTGGTGTTATCAGGTCGATTGATGTTGAACGTAAAATGGGTAGGCCAAGTACCAGTAAGTCCTGTGTCCGGGGAATTATACGGAAAGGATTCGGTGGCCCGTCCGGCATTGTTAGTCTACTGTGAATGATTAGCGCGTTTTGTCCATTGTCGTGGGCACGGTGTCTCATTGAGACATCGTTATAACTATGACTGCATTAATACTGGCCCTCAAGTTGGAAACCCTTCTTGGACACATTTTACCGATCTGCTGCAACTTAAGACTGGCGTAACGCCTTGACAACATATAGCGTCTGGGCCTCCGTGGCCGAGGGGCTTATCCTTCTAGTGCGCATAATTACCAAGGATCTTCTTACCAATGCGATCTCTCTGAGTTCAGCTCACTCTGGTTTCCACTCCAGTCGTATATGTGGGAAGGTCCACCAACAAACTGCTGATGGTCGCGGGGTTGCCCTGGCCTTTTATCTCCCAACATAATGCTGGTTGCCGTCGTATAAGTGAAATATTCTTGAGTATGGCATTAAACACCAGTTATGTAAATAAATAAATAGATATATAATCAAACTGTATCAGACTGTCGAGCGGTTCGTGGGAGTATTCTTTTGTAAAATGACTTTGAATTAGGTGTGCGACGGCGTGTAAAGCAGGTCACTGACCAAAGAAACATGACTGATGTGATGCTCGTAACTCCCGCCAACCCAAAATCGTTACGAATTTGAGCACTGAAATGATGTGATACTGATTGTCAGCCTGCATGTATTGTAGAGGTACATTGTGGAATTGTGTCGTTCGACAGATGATTAAGCCGGTAAAACAGGGATACCATTGTTTTGACAGAAAGCTGATGCCATTAGCTTAGTAGATGCTGGCTCAGAAGTTAATCAGTGTATACAAAAGAAATCGACTAACGAGCGTTTAAGAAAACGAATGGGAAAATATTTATTTATTTTGTTGTTGTTGGACGTAATATATTCTCTAATTTTTTAAAAGGAAAAAAAGATGTCCTCATTTCAGTGTCTTCCCATGCAACCATTTCACTTCTACCTTGACACGTATGCTTACACATACATACAAACTGTGTCATGATCCAGCAAGATTTAGAACGTGTCTATGCAATGTATAGACATACATTATGTGTTCTTGTTCGCTTGGGTGAATATGTATCCAGTTTTATGGTGAATGTACAGTCATGTACAGATTTATAATGGCTTGTACACCATGACCAAGGCGGCATAAACACTTGGATTTAAGTTTTGTTAGGTAGGTGACAAAAACAGGTGCAGGGCTTACCCCTGTGCACCACAGCTTCGTCCACCCATAAAGCTAACGTCACCGCCGTCATGTAAGTGGAAAATTCGGCGTGATGGCGTCAAGCACCAATCAAAATAAATACCAGACCCCAGTTTCATGCAGGGCACTGAACTAAGTATTCCCTTAACTGCCACGACAACGTATGTCGTAGAGACAGGACTTAATACTTAGCACTAAGTATGCTTCATGAAAACGGGTCCAGGTCCATGTATCCTTAAGAGCTTGAGCCAGCCTGGGAGTGAAAACTTACTGTGTAAAGTAATGGTATTCACGAGTAATGTCGGTGATGTAATTATATATATATATATATATATATATTTCCTTATATACCAACAAGTCCAAGTTTGTCCAAACGTTGATGTTGCCGAACTGGTCACATATATAGTTGTTTTGAAATTTATTTATTTATTTGATTGGTGTTTTATGCCGTACTCAAGGTTATTTCACTTATACGAAGGCCTCCCGCATTATGGTGGGAGGAAATCTGGCAGACCTTCCCACGACCATCCACAGGTTGCTGAGCCGTACGGGATCCATATGCTGCTGCCCTTACGGTTGCCGATGAGTGATATGTAGTCAACTTGCAACAAAGTTTTGTTTCGTTAACAAGGCTGGCGGAGTATTCCTAACATTGCATTTATACGGTGTGCCTTACATGGTCCAATGTAGATTAGATTCCCTAGCTATACATGGCAGATGACAAATACTTATTAATGCTTTGAAAATGATGAAATATTGCCGCAGTGGTGTTAAGCCCTAATCACACATTCATTCAGTTCTTTAAATGGTGTGAAAACTAGTAAAATATTTAATAATAAACCAATTATCTAAATATTTACCGTTACAATCCTACGCTTATACTTTTTACAGTGTATATCTAGATGTTCGTCTAATAATACAAAAACTGAAGTACATGTATAAGTTATACATGGACTGCCTGGACCCCAACTTCTCCTGTTTTAATAACTTGTATGATTCTGGGAACGGATGTGATATAAAAAAACAACGAAACTTTTGTCATTTTCATATTGGACATTCCATAGCAGTATTTGGCGTAAAATGCTGTTAAAATACTCTCCAAAAACGGCTGTGCACCACAGATAAACACACTGTGAAAAAAAACAGAACATCTACAAACTTTGTGTACCAGAAGATTGTGTATTTGTGAAACAAAATGTGTATTGGTGGTACACAAGGCGGTGTACCTCTAGTACACAAAGGTTGTAAATTTGGATACAGTGTGTGGTTATGGGGTAACCATAACAGAAAGTGTAGATGTTGATTATGAAAATGTGTAATTAGGCCAATATTTACATTTAAAATGAATAATTTTAAATAATGATATGCACCCTCTGTGTTGCGTTAAAGTAAGAAAAGAAAACTTCAAAATGCTTAAAACGCCAAGTAATTGCGGGCCGCGATCCACTATATAGCAGGCTGTAGAATTGTCCAAGTAAATCAGGCTTGTTCGGCGTATATCCGTTCATAGGGTTTACTTAATGTCCATACATCTAAAGTTGACAAAAAACCGTTAAGCTTGTTGTCAGACAAACAGATAGGCAGTACACATGCAGTACGTCAAGTCAGATGGACAGGACTTTTAGAAGGGTCAATCGTGACCAGCGCTTGACCACACTGACCGGTTGCCTTGGCCAGCGACATCTCCAACCAGTGCTCTAAGCGACTGAGTTTAACATGGTCCAGAGTTTAACACGACCCTGCCCTCGCGCTGGTATTTGTTCAGCCGCTTCCAGTTGTGTTAGAGATCACGTTTAAACAAGAACAGGAATGCCTTTGTCATCTTCACCCTGAAAGAAAAGACAGTGAGCTGAGGTGATGACTCTGGCGTGTTTATCGGCCATTTTCGTTCTGACAAACTTGGGGTTGTTGTAATTTGCAACATAAACATTTTATTACTTAGAGCTGAGTGTTAAGGTGCTAATTTCCGCAGGCCAGTCGTTTTTCTTTCTTTCTTTTTTTTTTTTTTTACACAGAAACGAAAAGAACAAAGCATAACGTCCCCGGTATCACGACCATTTTGTGGCCATCTTGGTTTGGAACATATCCTTTATCCTGTTTTGAGCGGGTAAGAATTTTCATGTTCTTAGAAATGTATAGGTAAATATATTTCTTTCTTCAGAATTGAGCCCCTCCGCCCCTCCCCGTTTCCTCCCACCATAATGCTGACCGCCTTCGTAAGAGAGAAACATTCTTCAGTACGGTGTAAAACACCAGCCATATAAATAAATCAATCAAAATGGAAGGCGGATGGTGAGAGGGGGAGAGGGAAACAATCAAGGCCTTGGACAACCAAGGAATATGCACATTCCCCACTCTTCTATTCTTGGGGCCTTGCACCACTGGCATGATGCGGATATCTCTATATCAAACATGGAAAAGATCGTCAGAAACTGGCCACAGGTCCTTGGTTTACATCAGGCTTTCCGGTTTCCTCCGGTTTAAAAACTTACTGTCATAGTGTAAATGAAAATTCTTGAGCATCGGTATGGCCTTTAGCAACAATCAATCAATCAATCAATTACATGACCTGAACTCCGAGTGTTCGTTGGGCATAAGTGAAACTAAGCTTACGATGTCACTCATGTAACCTTTCCCTTACCTTGGTTCAAGGCCACTTGCCTTCCATCAGTATATGGTACACCCTATTACGTCACATATGGGAATGTTGGTCAGTGGCTTGCCAATAGGGAAGATTCGAGTTTGAACTCTTTTGTCGCAGAAGGTAAAAAGAGTTCAACTGTGTCCTGTGACTTGTCAAAAATGTGAGACAACTTTGTTCACTTTCATTTATCGATCACCTGTCTCGCTGTTTTAGGGAGGTACAAACGACAGCTCCTTTGTTGAAGAGCTTCTTAAATTAAAAAAACTTCCAGCCCCTCAGTTTTCTCTATCGTACGTCTATAGTCTAAATAACTTTTTTGAAACTTGTCTTAGACGCCATGTTATAGTAAATGTAATCAGAAATAGCTGCCAAACATTTTGGACAGGTCACATGGTACAGTTTGGCTTTTCTTACCTTTAGGGATAAAAGAGTTCGAACTCGAAACTCCCATATTAAGCTTGGTGGTTTAGCGTGGGTACTCTGGTCTGCTTTACTCTTAAAACTGGTGGTAAAATTAGTAAACTAGCGGTTTTCTTCAATCAATTAAATCAAAAACTACGTTCTTCAACCTTTGATTAAAGCAATTTTATCAAGCATGACTTTGCATGAGTATTAGCATCATAATTGTGGACTTATATGATAAATAGCTGTAGACCTATACAAAAGTCATCCCCAGAAGTGCTCAATTTACGTTATCACGGCTTTGTACAAGACAGGCAAGTCTTATCGGCACGTCTCATTACGAGAACCATTACGCTCAGATACACAGTTGTCATTTTGGAGTAGATTTCGCACGTTCTCAGACATTTCTGATTAACAACAGTTCCTAAACACTGGCGCCAGCAGACAACGGGAGAACATTTAAGATAGAGATTACCATAATCTGTGATAAAAAAAAAAAAAAACAGTGACGACAAATGATCACATCTCGCCTCTTGTGAAGGCTACTTCTTCGGGACGGTGGTATATTGGGGACCGATATCACACTGAGAGCATTTAGACTGGCTTTCTAAATGGATTAGCGCACCAAAATCCTGTAGTGGCTCCGAAAGGTGAAGCCTTCGTTGTGACTCATTATTTCGGCAGGAAAGAGTTGAGGGAGCATACGTTTAGTTCAGATTTCCGATGTTTCCTCTAGCACCTCGGGTATATCGCTGCCAGTACATGGATACTTAGTTCAATCGTTCGGGATGTATTCCCAAATCTTGTAGTGCCATTGATGAGTTTAACGTAATATGGCACCGAAATATTGAGTCACAAAGAAATCTTCTTTTTTTCGGAGTTACAATACTTTATGTATACCAAATAGATTAGTTTAATTGAAACAAGCTCCATGTTCAGTGTACAAGGTTGGTGCCCAGATGTGAAAGTCACGCGTTGAAGGTGAAGAATCGGAATGTTCAACAAGGAATCAGGTTTATTATAGGATGTAATGTGTACGTTACTCACAAAAAATATTTATTTATCTATTTATTTATTTATTTATGTATTATTTATTATTTATTATGTTGTAGAGATAGAACTCAATACTTAGCACTAAGTATGCTTCGTGAAACTGGACCCACACCCATATATCCTTAAGAGCTTGAGCCAGCCTGGGAGTGAAAACTTATTGTGTAAAGTAATGGTATTCACGAATAATGTCGGCGATGTCGCTGCACAACGACTTCCCTATGTATCAACAAGTCCAAGTTTGTCCAAACATTGAAGTTGCCGAATCGGTCACTTATATGGTTGTGTTGAAATTTATTTATTTATTTGATTGGCCTTTTACGCCATACTCATTGATTAAACAGACCTATGTATATTGTCTTCATGACAATAGCAAACACTACACAATATCTTGTTTTCTGTACAGTTGTTAGGCCTATATGTTTTCTTATTCAACTGATCGGAAACGTGGCACATACACATGATATGGTAGATCATCCTTTTAGATTTCAAAACCGTCAGAGGTTACGAAGCCAAAGGACACATCCCTGTAGCAGATGAAACCGCTTTACATCAAACCCTTTTTGTATTGTCGGCATTTACTGGTGTCAAAGGACAAGATGTCGTAAGATGCTTTTAGTGCAATCAGTTGTCTGCGAAAAAAAAAAAACATTCATTGTTAGGCAATAAACATGCTTGAAAAGGCGAACTTGGGTACATGCGGCCAGAGTAGCCAATACTCAAACAAGACATCAAACCCTATAGGTGGTAGACTCTCCTCCAACACTGGCGCATTCAACTTTCAAACCTTTGTGAGCATTGGAAGTTACTTGTCAACGCTCACACTACATGCCGCTACAGGGAGCATAGTAGAGTGGCGCTCAAAAATAGCGGCGAGGTCTCGACATATTTAACATATCTGCCATATGCTCTCCAAAAATACATTTTAAACCTTCTTCCCGGAGCCATTTTTATGGTATAAATTTCAATACAACTATATAAGTGACCGATTCGGCGACTTCAGTGTTTGGACAAACTTGGGCTTGTTGATACATAGGGAAATCGTTGAGCAGCGACATCGCCAACATTATTCGTGAATTCCTCCGGGAAACCCACCCACAAACCCACCCACAAACCAACCAACAAACAAACAAACCAACAAACCAACAAACAAACAGTGTATCATATGTTGTGTCCCAATTTACATTCGACTGAAAACGGAGCTGTATAGTTTCGGTTGTGCAGTCTATTGCTTACAGACAACTGGCATCCATAGGCTTCTAAACAGAGCTAAAATCGTCAACCACGATGGATCATAATGAGCTAGTCGTTTCCAAAAACTTAAAAGATGACAAAGTTATTGAGATGTTCGGTTTATATCCACGTCCATTATATCCACATAAGCTGTTAAATTTGATGTTCCCTGCGCATGACCTTTCGCTCGGAATTATTGTTCTGACGTAATGTGACATGATTACATTGCCATTACGTACACAACTATACAGTTGTTCAAAAAGCTACAATTACGTGATGGTAGATCATCTTAATGTATTTCGGAAGACGTAACATTACCCATAAGACCACAGCCCACAGCCTCTGGTGTCAGATGACAAAACACACAACACTTGAGAAACTCTCTTGTCATAATTCCTCGGTCAAAGAAAGTGCTTTACCCAAACCGATGTATTTGGTTGAAAACACTTACAATGGAACAGGGTTTCTGTGAAAAGAAGAAGTCATGAAAGGCTTTATACGATGTCCGCTAACACTGCCTATGGCGTAAAGGTGCGAAAGGGGATGTTCGTTACTTGTGCTTATTTCATCACACTTTTTGTTCTGTCAAAGAGACCCAAGCGGCCCTGTCATGAAGCACCCATTCATAAACAGAATTCAAACGCAGACGTATTTCAATTACATCGAATTTTAGACAATGTACATAAATAACCATAAATTGCAGAATCTTGAAACTAAACAAGGAAAAATACTTTCCTCTTTGTTTCGGCGAATTGGGATTATTGCAGAAGGCAGATATAAATGGAAAAGTACACGTCCAGTATGTAGAATTTTAGCAACCGAAACCATACAGTAATTTTTTTAAAAATTGGTGGATGAAATTTAGCATTTGTTTGTTTGGGGGTTGTCTTCTTGCGAGACAGTATCTGTAAAAAAATAACAAATTGGTCACACTTTGTGAACAGAGAAACCTGTAATGACTGCTTGTAAATACTTATCAAAAACACAACGTGTACGACACTGAATGATCTGCACTCTCCGCTTTTACTTCCGGCAAGTGACTACCTAACGACACAATACATGACATGCGATGACGCGCACATATACGTGATGGGCTGGCTATTTATAGACAGTAGATTGTCCTAGTTTACGTTGTAAGTTTGGATATTATAAAACTCCTCATCCTTTAGCAGGTATATCTGATTAAGCGTAACAGCTGGATTCGAATACGCGATCTCCGGGGTCAAGGACGTTATATCGGAGGTTAACGAGGACCATTTTAAATATGCACTCACAATTACGACGTACAAAGGTGTTAATTATTCGTATGGATATCAAACACAGGACTTCCACAGAGGCGCTAGAGATTCGTTTATAGTTGTCTTTCTGCAGAGGTTAACGCGACTTTACACCTGCAAACAATTTTCTAAATCTGAAAGTCGCCGGGGTGTATGGCATGGATAGACCTTTCTTATCAACTCTCAGATAAAACAAATCTGCAGCCAAACAGAGACCTGACTAATACACAAATATGTCCATTATCTGGGTTTATTTCAAACTGACACACACGAGAAGACCAGTGTATGATTCTGTTTCTTTTTGGTGAATAACATCTGTACGTTCATATTTTGGAAACGATTTGATTATTTATTTAAAGAATAAACACGGTTAAAAAAAGATCGACATTTTGAGGATTTCACTTATACAACCAACGCTTAAAAAAGACAAGAATTAAACTTTAGGAGACAGAAGCGAATTGTTTTGCAGACAAAGCCATCACAATTTTAACCATTTCAACCATTTCATTATTCTTTGTGTACGAAGATCTAGAGAGTTCTGGACTTTTTTTAACCCGAGCTACAGGTATATACCGAGCGTTTGTGAAGTAATGAATAGGATAATGATGCCGGCGTAACACATACATCTCTGCAACGACAAGCGTGAGTTCGAATCATATGATTGTCAAACATTTCTTCATCATTGTCTGAACCTTGTTTCTTTAAGCCTTCTCAGTTTCGGTCATATATCAACGATTTCGAAACCTTATGGAAGCTGTATCACCATTTTAAAAGCGAGTTATGCACTAAAATATCAAATCTGTGTCCTGTATTCAGTGAGGCATTGATGAGAAACATAGACAATCGTTCGATAAGTAAACCTCTTATAAATAAAGCATGCTTATTGGTTTGAAAGACAGTTACGATTTTGCTCAGATGGAGAGTTGCCATTTTGGAGTAGACTTCGCACGTTCTCAGACATTTTGGATTAACAACAACAACATCTCCCAGACACTGGCGCCAGCAGACAACTGGAGAACACTCGGGATAGAGATTACCATAATCTGTGATTTCTTGCCTCTTGTGAAGGCTACTTCTTGGTGACTAAAATCACACTGAGAGGACAATATTCCACTGACTGGACGATATCACGCTGTGTAGCAGATATCCCACTGGGGAAAATTGTCTTTAAAATTTAAGATTTAATTCAAAGTTAGTTTCTTCTACAGACAAAACAGAGACATCTGTGTTTATCAAATTAAGCCCGTAAGAGAAAGCACAAATGTAGCGTTTTAACGTTTAACGTTAATGTAAAGAATATTTGTTTGACTGAGCAAGTGATTTCTTTAAATACATTTATTCATCACATCAGTTTGCATTTCACCCTGCATGTATTATGACTTGATCCCATTGATGAATCAGTCGGAGCCTAAAATGATTTGTCTTGCAAAACAACAGAACCCCCCCCCCCCCAAAAAAAAAGCAAGAAGGTTAACTATATTCCTAATGTTGTGCATATCGTGTAGTCGCTCTCTTAATGATTTCATAATGAGTCGTCTTTTAAATCCAAACAGACGCAAATAAACCCACTTGCTCCCCCAATGGAAGCAAGAATTCGACTGGTCAAACATTGTACTCGTATAAAGAGCAGACAATTTTTCAACTCTGTAGTTAGTGGCTACCAGTTGTGGCCAACGCTATTCACAACAACCTAAAAGTGTCAGCAAGACTGTGATATCTCGTTTACAGTGGCACGGTTTCAAAATTCTCCCGAAGGGTAAAATGTAATCTAGTCTTGCCAAAATCTGCAAATCAGACGTTGTGTAATGATTTGTCCACGGAATATTCATTTCCATCGATCATCGATCGTTCTGTGATATTTTTTTTCGGTACAAAAGTGATTTCTACCATACCTGCAAAACAACAAAAGTTTTGAAATAAGTTGACATCTGTATGTCTAAGACTATGTTAATTGCTAGAAATGACATACTGCTAGCTCATCCTCATAGTCTAACTCAGACGACGTAGCATTACCAAAGACCACAACCACAGCCTCTGGCGCCAGTTTACAAAAGACACAGCCACTTGAGAAACTCTCTGGCCGTAATCCCCGTGACGAAATGAAATCCTATCACCATCTTGTCCTTTACGCATGTACATATGTTCCGCTTTCTCTATTCTTGAGAAAAGATGTTCTCACGTAAAATGAAGTAAGCGAAAATTTGTCACTAAAGTAAATTTGTGCCGCACATCTTTGTCTAAACAACATATATGGTCAACCAAAGATGTGTAAATAGTCACATCACGAACATAAATGTAGAATCCAAATATCTTCATAAAAAACGATGGTTGATTTAACACAAAGTAGAATATCAATCAGTCTTTACCTTGAGTCGATGTAAACCATGAGCTATATGGAGGCCCAGCACAATTAATTTCCCAATTACTTACATGTTAACGTTTGGCCTCACAGCACTATCTCTAAATCTGCAAGCGCTAAACACTCCGGACCTCATTGTCATTGGCCCCTAAGAAAACTCCTGAAAACTCCTCAGTGAAATTCCTGAAATTTTTCGCAAATTTGACAAACAGTTGACAGGGCTCAAATTCACCCAGTAAGAGATCAGTGAACCCTGACTTACCACTACTTTTGCGTTGTGTGCATCCGCGTCCATTTCCTGAAAAACACGCAAATTTATGCCTGGAATGAAACTTTCCTACGAAATGATATCACCCATCAAGCAAAAAGAATGAAAAAGAGCAGCCCGGGGTAGGAAAGAAAATATCTCTAAAAATACAAAGGAACTAGACCCGGAAGCGTTAATTGGGGTCATATAAAATATGACAATATTTCCATGACTGTAGTGCAAGAAAAACAAAACAAATATATGAAAAAAAGTTGAGACACATGTGATAGAACAGATCAATCATGTGTCATAAAAGTTTACAACTTTTTAAATTACATATAAAAAATAGAAAACGGTATATATCATGGCATACTGTTAAATCAAATTCCACTGGCCCGATTCCAGACGACATAACATTACCAAAAACCACAACCACAGCCTCTGGCGCCAGCTTACAAAAGAGACGGCACTTGAGAAACTCTCTGGCTGTAATCCCCGTGACGAAATGAAATCCTATCACCATCTCGTCCTATACAAATGTACATATGTTCCACTTCCTCCTGTGAAAAGAGCGATTTGGCTTAAAACGCTTTAGTGCAATCAAGTGCTTGAAGACAATCGCACACGGAAAATGTTCGCAGTTTTTTTTTAACATCAAACAAAAGATGAAATGGGTTAAGAGTTGTTCGTTTTTAGGTCTGTTGGAGAAAGCTGTTTAAGAAGATGTTCTCTTGAAACTGGAGTGATCAATTTTATCAGAAAAGATATTCTTACGTAACATGAGGTAAACGACCATTTGACGGTGAGGTGCAGCTGTGTGTCCAGCCACTGTATTAAAGAGGCACATATGACAACTTAACCATATGTGCAGTTTATGTTTCAAACAGGGTAGAATAGCAGTCCGTTTTTACAGTATGACAATATGACAAATCGTGATTTGGTTATAGTCCATAAAAAGCAATATTAAAAAAAAAAAAACAAAAAGAAAAAGTAGAATAACAAAGGAAGTGTGATAGGGACCCATCAGACTTTACACCAATTTTTGTAATTCAATTTTTTTTTCATGCTATGTTGAAAAGCTTGTGTTATATGGGCGTACGTATTAAAAAATACCTGAAGGGTATATATAATTGCTGAGTGTTAAATCACAACCTACGGACCCGATTCCAGACGACATAGCATTACCAAAGATCACTTCCCACAGCCTCTGGCGCCAGCCGAGAAAAGACACAACACTTGAGGAACTCTTTCGTCATAATACCCTTGACAAAATGAAATCCCCTTGCAGTAAGACACGACACTTTAGGAACTCTTTCGTCATAATCCTCTTGACAAAACAGAATACTGTTCGACCTTTTCAAATATACATATGTTCATTCTCCCGCGAAAAGGATGATTTGGATTAAACGAAAGTTGCTTGCGGTGTTCTTTTTCTAAAACACAAAACATTAAAAGAGTTAAGTGTTGTTCGCTTTTGTATCTTTTCAGGAAAGCTGTTTAAGATGGTATTCTTTCCATGTTCGACTTTTAACAAAAGGGTTGTTCTTATGTAAAATGACGTAAACGACATCTTGAAGGTAAAGCTAATAAATAGGTATGGTTGTGTCCTGCTCCTGTATAAGAGATAGCCTATGATATATTTAATGGGGGTACAAAAAGAGAACTGTGAAATTATATATACAATTTTGATAAAAGACACTTTATCCTAGAGTGAAAATAATTTTTTACTAGCTTTCTATTTCTATTCGAAGCATGTATTCCTTGCACCGTAAAATACGCCATAACTTAGATATATCCCACTAGAAAATAGGAATGCAAATAAGTAACGAAACCATAATTCACTTGATCGTCGACACAATACTCAAGATTGTTTCACTTATATGATGCACGTTAGTTTTATGGGTGAATGATAGTGGCTGAGAGTCAACCACTGGACATAGTCAAGTGACTGACAGACTTTCCTGCGTTCGACGAAGCGATTGGAAACCCAACATCCTTACCACTCGGCCACTAGCCGCCCTCTAAAGAAAACTATTAAAACGCACCTGTCAATACACGAACAGTCCATGATTCAACTAATTATTTGATTAACATGTGTTTATTTTATCCAAATACGCCTGATAATACACATTATCAAAGAGTTATATAATGTCATATTGTTAAATCATATTTTTACCCGTTTGATCCCAGACGACATAAGATAACCAATGACCACAACCCACACCCTCTGGCGCCGGTCGACAAAAGGCACACTTGAGGAATTCTTTCATCATAATATCCTTTGTTCAAAATAAAATCGTTTTACCTGTCAAAAGAGACTTTAGTGTCTGGAGAGCAGTAGAAAAGGCGAAAGACTTGCTGTCCCCAAAAATACACTTGTTTTAGTGTCTTTGCAGAAAAGCTTTCTGAAGTGATGTAGCCTTCCACAGCGTTCTTTTTACCAGGACAACTGCACACTTGTATCACCACATTTTAACAAACCTTCGTCCAGTCGAATTCTTTCCTTTGTTTTTGTTTGAAGATTATTAAAATTAATGTCACCTTTAAAACCCTTTTTATCAGACACTGAATATATTTATTTACCCATTTGATGTTTCACGTCACACTAAAGACTAGATTCTTTCATGGAGAGGCATTCAGATTTATCGTTGAAGAAAATATTATGGGAGTTTTGACACGTTCGTTTCCAAAACTTTGGACGAAAACATGCGTGAGATGATGTCCTCTTCTGGTATTGTTTTCATCAGACGAATTTATTTATCTATATGATTGCTGTTTTGAGGTATAATTTAAGACATTTCGCTGGTGTAGAGGACGGCGGCCTGGTTTGTGGTTGTGTGGGAAATCCTGCAGCGTTGGAGAGGAACCTAATTTATTTAATTAAAACTTAATTTAATTAATTGTCTGGACATTTTTTTTATCCACGACATGACAGTTTTTCTGTAGCAAATTTCTCTTCAACATGTTAGTTATCTCATCAAATATAGACCCCCTACATATAGATCTGCTAAAAACACAAGAACATCAAAAGATTATATGAGTTTATTTTCTCATTATTTGTCTTTTCTGGAGAAACCAAGACTATAGCCTTATAATTGTCTTTGCTAGGATCACCAAAACTCACGTCTGCGCTGTAGGGATTCAAGTAAACTCCATTGTTTTTCTCACAGTAAACGGGCCTGAAAAGACAAATATGCACATGTTTTTATTGGACAACAATGGCCAAGGTCAAAGAGACATGACCAACAGGCCGCAGGGGCCAGACTTCTCCTGCCGTGTACAAAGGGAAGCAATCACACACGTCCCAGCTCTGAACGAGTCCAAGCTTTAGAATTATATGACAATGCCCATCAGAGTTAGCAGCGTAAGAACTTATATCGGAGGTCATCTATTCTGGAGGTTGCAAAATAAATGGTAACATATTGAGTCAAGATTATTTATTTCTTTGTTTATATATATATTTATTTATTCATTTGTCTCACCGTTTATTTATTTATTTAATCATTTATTTATTTATTTATTTGATAGGTATTTTAAGACGTACTAAACAATATTTCGCTTATACGACGGCGGGCATCATTATGATGAGAGGAAACCGGACGGAGTCAAGAAGAAGAGTTCTCTCTTGTTGATCGGGTTAACACTACTTGTGTTTCACGTTAAACAAGGAAACAGTGTCCGTTGTTTGTGTTTCAACAATGATACAACTATAACTTTGGCAACAACGTAACCATGTGTAAGCTATAACGGGGCATAGTGGATTTCCCCGAGTTTCCTCCCACCATAACACTGCTCGCTATAAATAAAATGATCTGGAGAGCTGCGTAATACATCAATAAACAAATCAAACGGAAAGGCAAATGAGCCCACCACTTTCAACGTTCCTTTTTCTGGCGAATATTGAGAAATATAAACCCACTAACCTAGACGAACGCATTACAGGTCAGCCAAAATAAGTATTCTGGGTTAGTACTCGCAAGAACAATTTCAAAACCAACATTCAGTACAACCCAACAAGGGATTAAGAAAAAATGGTATATAAAGTAAGAAAGTGGGACACGTTCACACAGAGTGAAGCAAGCAGTCGTTTTTATTAATGAAGAAAACATGCTCTAGGCGGATGAATTAAATAAATTAAATCCACATCATTTACCATTCTAGTGCAACATTTGCAGTTATTGCCAACTGCCATCTTCTGCCTATGGCAAGACATCGTGCACAAACAACAGGCCTGATAACTTCTGTAAACTCCTTTTCTTCTTCCCAGACTCTCTGAGAAAAATGCGTCGTCTATAACATTAAACAGTACTGAAAAGCACCAAAGAGAAGTTTACTGATAAATAAATTGAATTGGTACGTATCAATAAGAGATTCCAATACTCATTTGGTCATCTGCTCTTATAGCAGTTTGAAGTAGATTTCATACGCTCTTAGACATTCCGGATTAACAACAACAACTTCTCCCCAGACACTGGCACCAGCAGACAATGGGAGAAAACATGAGAGCCAAAGATTGCAATAATCTCTGACAAGCAAAACAGTGACAACAACTGATCATGCCTCGACCTTCGTGAAGGCTACTTTACAAGAGTAGTATAGCACTCTGACGGGCATATAGTACCCTGGTGGGCATGCATATCGCACTCTGGCGGGCATATAGCCCACTGAGAAATAAGAAACAACAGCAAACAATGAGCAAATAAGACCGTCTCCCATCTCAAACACCCCACAGGTGATACGGTTCAGGAATACTTTCCTAAACTCTTCCGTAAATGTCAGTAATTGTGCAACTAAAAAGGGACTAAATGCGTAAATATTTCCATTCTGTTTTAAGTATAGATGAAGTCCAGTTACCGAATGTCGAAGCAGGACAAAGTTCCATCGTGGCGGTACATATATACAAAGTTACATCAACTTTGTAGCTACAGGAATTCTGAACGAGGCATTGGACGACACTCCGCGATGCATAGGGAATGGTACTGCTAACTGTTCACAAACTCAGTAATGCGTGATCAGCACATTTGTTGGGGAAAATTTAACCATTTCAGGTAATGTAAAGACAACATACGGCCGATGTGAACAGGAAACCTCTGCCCAATCGACACCTGCATAACCATTTGAGAAAAACAGAAACAAACAACAACTTCAAGGAAGCATTTATAGTGTGACTGGTATTTATTCTGGGAGACCCCAAAACTACAAATTTCTTAACAAAGGCTTTTATAATTAACAACTCTTGTTAGTATAAGTATATACAGCACTATCACGAATGAGTAGGCCTCTAGGCTATAATGACGTTCTAACAATTTTCAGGATGCTGGGTGGGACTGGTGGGGTTATAAGTCAAAAAGCAACCCAGCCCTTGGTCGTAAATCTGACATATCTATCTCTACTCGCTTGCCATAAATGTAAAACCTAACAACCACTCGGCTTGAATACAAGTCAGTCACTTAATCAACACTTAATCATCTAATTTTACAATATATATATTTTTCAAGCACTATTGTCGTGAATACAAATTTTCAATACAATCATTCCTTCGCTATAATTTTGTCCTTTTGGCAATTATTTTATATGTTAAAAATGTCAGGTGTCTTTGAATGCTAGAATATCTAACGCGGATTACTGGCACATTGAACTTCTAGTCTACAAACTAAATGTCACAAAAGAGTACATTTTTAAATACAGGATTTTACAATAAACCGCAAGGTTTCCCGTCTTTTAGAAAACAATATACATAATATACACCCGGGAGGCCATGTTGGTCTCAATAAATAAAGCAAAATATTAACAAAAAATGTAAAAATCGTGTGTCAACTTTTAGACGGATCACATCCTGGCTGACTGAAATGTTGGAGGAGGTAATCCGTTGGTGTAATGATATCCGACACGGTGGTAAAAAGGCATAGCAGGGAAACCCGGATGAGGCCCACTCATCGAAGGGTATCCAGGGAGGCCATGAGGGAAAGGTCGACCAATCGGTGAAGGGAGATATGGTGACGTAGGCAGCGCTTGGGCGGACGGTAAACGCTGAGCGACTGCTGGTGGCAGAGGGCAAGGTATTCCAAGGGCGTGTAACTGTGCAACGTCTACACCGCCTGTGGGGAAAGTTGGTCCATCATGTTTCTCATGTCTCTGTCGTTTTTCTTTCATCCTCCTGTTTTGGAACCAGGTTTTCACCTAAAATAAATCATAAAGAAAATTAAATTTTCAATTATATGAATGGTACTCTGAAACTGAGTTTTCAATTAAGTTTGAAAATAAATATGTAAGAAACCGGGAGAAAACAAATGTCAAGGTATGAAGGAAAACCTGTAACTCCCGACCTCTTTAAATCAGAATAACAATAACTTCAGATCAGAACAAGCGTAGATTAAAGTAAGGTGCACACCTGTTGGTCAGTTAAGCCCAGTTCCTCCGCCAAATCGCCTCGTTCTGTGGCAGTCAGGTAGCGCTGTGTCTCGTACCTTCTCTCCAAGTCATCAATCTGCTTCTGAGTAAACGCTGTACGTGCTTTCTTCTTTCGCTGCAGAATGGGCGCGTCCAAATTCTCCAGACTTGAATCTAAAAAATGAAAACATACATTTATCAATATAGACAAAGAAAAGACAAATACCTGCATAGTTTATAAAGACGCGTAATTAATTTTAGGCCTCTTGTGACCATTTATTTTCTTTTCTTTTTATATATATAAATATATAAATTATTAATTCTTTATAAAAAATTTAATTTAAATTTATTTTAAAAAAAAAATAATTTAAAAAACTTATTAATTCTTACCAGTTTGTGGAGATGAAGAAGCGAAGTCTGAAAGGTCAGACACTGGCGTAGAACGACCCGAATGCCTGGCACCGCTCAGTCGTACACTAGTGTCACTACACTCTGATAACTCTTCGTCCACTCGGAGGTTTTCGTCCTCTGGTAACATGGGCGCAACGGCAGATCGCATCAAAGCGCTAGGGGAAATTTCTGCCGATGCGGTGGTAATGGACAAGGTGGACTTCTCCTCCTCGTATTCTTCGCATTTTTTCGAGTCTTTATCGGAGTTTATGAGTCTGTCGATGGTAAAACTAAATCCCTTTGACTTCTGCTTGCTCAGCAAAGTCATGATGTCGTGATAATGTGGGTAAATATCCGGATAAATATAACTTTGGCTCTGAGATTTAAGACTGAAGTTGTGTGAACTGAAGAGCAAGTCGGCTGAATTAATGACCAAGTCCGATCCTGCTACCATTTTATAGTGTGGCGTTTGTGCTCCCCGTGGCGACAACTCAAGTGAGCGTTGACAGATAACTTGTAATACTCACAAAGGAGCTTAATTGGTTGAGATGAATGCGTCTATACGGGAGGAGAAGTCTAACACCTAGGGTTTAATTGTTGTCTCGTTTGAGTGTTGGCCATTTTAGTCCAATGAAAATACGTTCGCCTTTTTAAGGATGCTAATTGCATAACAAAAGCGGCATACAAATTCACAAATTGCAAGCGTGAGTTTTGTTGAACCAAACGAAGACAACTATAAATGAGTCTAGCAGCCAATAGAATTTTTTTGTGTTTGGTAGATTAAGATTTCCATGAGAAATTAACACTTTTGTCTCTTAATTATTTTATTCCGCCTGCTCGTGGGTAAGCAATTATAACCAAGCTAATGAAACCGACGACTCTGAATTTAGAAATTAGTAAAAGTCCTAAAATACCAACATATTTTCTACTAATTTTTCAGTTAATCCCTGCGGAACGCGCACAGGGATCTTTTGAATCGTTTGTGTTTCATGATCTTTAAATAAATTGCAATACTGGAAGAATTTTCTTTCTTTTGCTACAATCGAAAGTTAATATAATTATGGCTTATATTAGTTGACAAATAACTGATCATTATTTGTTAACGATTGTATTACATAATTAAAACTATCAATCGAATTTAAAATATCTGATTTGGGATCTTTGGTTCTATAGTGTTAAATCATCTTATTTTCACAACAGTGAATAGCTGTGTTTGAATCTACTCCTTATTTTGAACATGGAGAAATTTCAATTTCATAGATGCCATTAAACTAAATACAAGAGTGCATCAAGGAATAATCCTCCCAGTGTGATATCGCCCAATCATACTGATATTGTCTTCAAGAAGTAGCCTTCACAAGAGGAGAGAAGTGATCATTTGTCGTCATTGTTTTCTTTATCACAGATTATGGTAATCTCTATCTCAAGTGTTCTCCTGTTGTCCGCTGGCGCCAGTGTCTGGGAGATGTTGTTGTTGTTAATACGGAATGTCTGAGGACGTGCAAGATTTACTCCAAACTGACAAGTATGGGTTTGAAGAAAACCTTAGGAATTACCTTTTAAAACCTAAATGAAGTACACCATGTCGTTACTTATGAAACGTCCACAGAAGGTTTTTATTACTAGTTTATTACAAAAATGATTTATTACAAAATTAAAACACTAACACATCATCATATTTAATAGAAACCAAATTTAAAAAATAGATTGCAAAAAGACTCAGTCGTTCACAGTCCGTGGGATAATTTCATATTCGAAAACAGAATGAATGAATGACTATGGCTAATAGAGTAACTTTGGCCGTATTGAAGCCATAACTTGACGACTGAAAATACAAGGATAGTTCTTTCTGAAAGCAATTCTAATTGGTTTTTAGACAAAGATCACACTTTTAGTGGACAGGTTTATATTTCACCCCGATAGTCCCCTCAAAAGCAGTTTTGCATTTAGAAAAATCGCAGTTTTCCTTGGCGAGCATTCTTCTTGGTATGTCCCAAAGATTGCACTTTTTATATTTGTTTATGGTTCATATCGGAAGTCCCCTCGAAAAGCAATGGGAGATTTTAAAAAATCGCAGTCTGGATTACCCACTGAGCAGTAACACTAAATCTACATATTATCACAATATCTAGCATGCAGAGAAACCTGTCATAGTTCCAATGAAGGAAACTAAACCATCTAGGCCCAAGCAGCCCCAGAATTCGTGCAGAAGACTTAAAGAGATGAGATTGAGACGAAAAAGAGAACACATCAAGACAGATTGTACAGTGATGAAGCCTAATTATAACGGGATGAATTGGTGTTAAGATTTGCCAGATATTGTATGTTTTAGGTGTCATTTGGTTATTTTAGGCATGGATATTTTTCTTTTTACTTTTAATTTGATCATTTTGTTTTCAGGTGTTATTTGGTTATGTTAGGGATGGATTTTTTTCAATATGACCATTTTAGCCCAGTAAAAGAACGCTTCTCTTTGCAAGCTTCCTTATATACTGCATAACAACTGACTGTATTAAAATTCACCAACTTTATTTCAAAATGAGACAGGAGTAAATGGCTCTAGCGGCCACCGGTGTTTTTGTATTTGGCAAATTGAGATTCCCTCGGAGAAATGACACATTTGTGTGCTAAATATTTCTATCGTCCGCTCTTAGATAAACATTGAAGCACTGCTGTTAGTTAATTAAGTGGATACCTTTTAATTTTAAAACGGGTAATTATCATAAAACACGGATATGTTGTTCAAATTGTTTCATTTGAATACCTCTGGGAAGTGTTCACTGTGTTCCTATTTATTTTTTTCATTTTGCTTTAAATATATTTCTTTATTTTATATATTCGTGTTTTGATAACTCTTGTATTTTACCACAAAATGCATACTACGCGTGTAAATATAATGTAGATCAGTGTGGACATTATTTGCACTTAATTTTTGCTTTGTATCATGTACATTGACCTATATTATGTGTATAGTATTTAAATACATTAGAAAAATGGAATAATTTTCTTGTTGTATTCCTGATGAAAAATTGTGTCGTGTTTGTTAATTGTATATATATTGTATAGAGTAAAGCCTAGGAATTACTTTTCTCGAAAAGATCGTTAATGGTAAGGCAATAGACTAGTATCTGATGAAACGGTCATGTACAAAGGCCCGTAGTAATACCGTAGTACAATTATATTTCAAGGTGTTTGGGCCAAACGGTGTCCTTTGATAAGAGACACACAATATTGACAAAAGATTTTTCTCAAGAGTTGTGCCTTCTGTCAGCTGGCGCCAGAGGCTGTTGGTTGTGGTCTTTGGTAATGTTATGTCGTTTGGAATCGAATACATATGGTAAAATATTAATTGAACTGATTATATTGAGGACGAGCCACAATCCTGTCATTGTGATAACGGTTGCACGGTGCGATATCGGCCCCGTAGTGTGATATTGTCCTCAAGAAGTAGCTTCCACAAGAGGCGAGAAGTGATCATTTGTCGTCACTGTTTTCTTTATTACAGATTATGGTAATCTCTCTCTCACCTATTCTCCCATTGTCTGCCGGCGCCAGTGTCTGGGAGATGTTGTTGTTGTTAATCCAGACTGTCTGGGAACGTGAGAAGTCTACTCCAAGATGACAACTGTCCATTTGAGCCAAATCGCATGAATTACCTTGGTTTTCAACCAATAGCTTCCGCATATATGACTTTATTATGGGTTTGTCTGCCAAGGGAGCTTCAATGTTTCTTACTACTGTTGGAATAAATAGGCCTGCTGATACAGGACACGGAGAAAACATTAAGCATAAGGTAATGTTACCACGTTTTCAAATCGTAATGTAAAACTGTATATGTTTTGTAAGGTTTGAAAAGATAAGGATGAGAGGACAGTGAAAGAAAAAAGTTTGAAGAACACCCGATTCGATGAGATGCCATACAGCTGTAGGTATCAATATCACTTGTAGCACTTCACAAGCTTTCAGCTGGTAAAACAAAAATCAGACTTTAGCATGTGGACACGTAAATCAAATAAATAAATAAAGAAAGAAAGAAAAAAAATAGAATGTGGACAATTTCTCATGTAGTTAAGACTGGGATTGGACGATTCACTCGATTGAATTTAAGTGTTGCTGCATAGGAGGGCTGGTCTTATTAGTAAAATCCCCAAAGTGTCATTTTTTCAACATTGTCTTTTATTTGTTTAAAAATGAAATCTCAGGTATTCCCCCCAAAAAGGATGTAGCATTATTAAGCTAGCCGTAAATAAGTCTGTATAACGGGTGGGGTTCACCTGTGCGACATCTTGCTATTAACAAATTTAGATGTTAATGACACAAACATTTGGCAGTGAATTGTATTGAATATACCACTGGATAACATAATTTTCTCCGGTGAACTTCAAGTATCTGTACACAATGGCTTACAGGTGTAAGTTGTGTTAATCGGTAGCAAGAAACATATAAAAGAGTCTAGCGTCTCCGTGGAAGTCCGTCTTTTGTGTTTGCGTGACAGTTTGATATCAGCATGCACGGATAACAAACACCTTTGTATGTGTCAGTTATTAGTAATATTGAACATGGAATTCGCTGAAAATTGCAATTCATAGACACAGGAGATCATGCGTTCGAATCCAGCTGACTCTGGATTTGTGGCGTTTTTTCCACAAGGACGGTTGTCGGGTACCGTTAAAGAGCGATGGACTTTTTCGCTCATTAAACTCACTGCCGTGGTATGTGTGCAATATTGGTACGTAAGCAGTGAAGCTCAAACCTAATAAATGTTATATTTTACTCATTACAAGAACTATTACCGTTTTCTTCGAAATGTTAAATGGTTTCTGTGGCTAAGACACTATTAAGACTATCTATGGATAATAAACGATTTTAATGTTCCTATTTTAATGATTGAGATTCCCATAGATATGGAAACTATATTACAGTTCTAAAACGCATAGATTCTACAATTATGGCTCTGAACAATATTTCATAGAATTCAACAGAATTGAAATACAGAATACAATTTTTAAATCTGCACTGCGTGAAATCATCGATTATGTGTAACAACAATATGTCGGATGGAAACACGAAACGAAACAGACGTCTGCGTAGGCACCTCTCCATCAACGACAATGTCAGTGAAGAGGCCGGAAGATCTTCCATGCTTTATTCTTACTGAAACGATCTCGAAACGCTTGTTCATGCACGGATAATTGACAGCGCTCTTTTCACAGAAGTCGTGCTTTGTAATAAATATCTCTTTCACATGCCTCAAACTCTGTCTTCTTTGAAGCTTTTGGAAAAGAATTCAGGAATTTTGACTTGCGGGTGTTATGTGTATGCAAGTGATTGCCCTTATTTCACTAAAGGGCTCCAAGAATACTTTTTGGTATTGCTGTACTATTACAAAGTCATCAGGGGACACAATCCATTCTTTACCCGAGGGATCATGACAAACCTTGGAAAACTTCTACCCTTTTATATACGGAAAAGAGTATGTTTAATTGAGGATATTAAATTATAAAATAAAAATGATAATGTTTATTCTGCTGTATAATGATGTGTTTGTTCAATGGCCTTGAAATCGTGTTCAAGCATTTTATTTTATTTCTTTATTTCATCGGCGCTCAAAAATATTTCACTTATACGACCGGAGATGAAACCAGTCCGAGCAGGACTTGAATGCACAACGAACGCGTCGGTGATTGACTCCAAGCTTATTGTGATGAGCTAACACGCTAGCCACTAAGCCACTGAAACCCACTAGTCGAATGATTTCTTTATTTTATTAGGATTTTGCGCATTCATTTGTGGACGACGGCGGTCAACATTGTGGTGGAAACCCGGCAGGCCCAGGGTTGAAAACCTACGATTGTGCCCAGGATGCAGGCGGACCTTCACACGTGCAATCATTTTGTTGAACGACAACTCTGAATTCTTTTTACTTTGGCTTTTGCTTCATCGACAAAAGCATGACACCCGAAAATATATACTTTGTCTGTTGGAGGGAAAAGTTCAAATTGTATTTTAGAGAGCACTTGGTAGATATGGCCACCATATCTGTAACACCGCTCTTCTATGCTCCATGTAGTGACAGCTCCTGTGAGCGTTGACAGATAACTTGTAATGCTCATAAAGGAGCTTAACTGCGTCTATAAGGGAGGAGGAGTCTAACACCGACGGTTTGATTGTTGTCTGGTTTGAGTGTTGGTCATTTTAGCCCCACGCATGCCCAAGTTCGTCTTCTCAAGCCTGCGTATTGCATAACAATAGTGGTATTGAAATTCACCAATTGCCCGCAGGAGATTTGTTGTTCTTAACGGAAGGCGACGGTAAATGATGAGTCTAGAGGCCCCTGGAGTTTCTGTGTTTGGCAGATTGAGGTTTTCAAGGGAAATTAACACTTTTGTTTCTTAATTACTTTGTTACGTCTGCTCGCGGATGAACAGAATAACCAAGCCAATTAAACAGACTACTTTTTGACTTAATCTATCTGGAACTTGCTCAATGGATCTTTTGAATAAAATTTTGTTTCTGTCTCAGTAAATAATTGTTGTGCCCAAACAAAGTTTGTTAAATGTCTTTTCCTTGAAACAAACTTTTATGTTCAGCAATAGGGTTTATATACAATAAGACACTGCGCGAACTTTCGTGATACGTGATTTTCCTTTTCTTTTGTATTGAAAGACATGTGGCTGAACCCAAATCAACTTACGGCAAATTGTTCCCTTGACACAGGCAATGGTTCACCATACCTATATTTACTCACAGGGCGTTTGGCCAAAAACGTGGCTTTTACTTAGAAATTACAAAATGACAAAATAATGCACAGCTTTCGAGAAGCGCTTGTTAAGACTACAGAATGATGTTCCTATATGACATGACGCCGTTGCTTTACGGCCAGGTAAGGTAAATATGTGGAATTTAACATGGTGTGGTATATATACAATATTGGAAATTATCAAAAACGGTCAAATAAAACTTCCGAAATATGTTCTCCGTCGATGCTGTGTGTCACATTGGGCTACAGAAAAGAAATTGTGGCCGTAGATTCTTCTGAACACATACTTTGCAATGTTACAGGATAGGCAACTGAACGTACCGTGCCGTAATACGGCGACGTCACTTCACAAGAGGACGTAACTCGAAACCTGGGTATTCCTCAAGCATTGTGTCTTTTTATCAACCTGTACCGCAGACTTTGGGCTTTGGTAATCATGTCTCGTCTGTATAATCAAGCAGGCAGAATATAAATGTCAAAGCTTTATGACAGATAAGCACATGTTCACAATACACGGAAAAAGAAAAAAAGAATTATACATAAATAAGTATATACCTTCGTGAAATAATTGCTAAATGTTGAGAGATGAACCAAAAGATTTGGAATATACATGAAAAGCTGTAATGAATTTAAAAATATCAGATGTGTGATGAAAAATTGGATTCTATATGGTTTTATAACCTTATATCGCTACATTGTCACAACTGACCGTAGTTTACTGTATTGTTTGAACATGGAGAAGTTTCAATATGGAGATTCAAAGATGCCATTAAGCTAACTCCAAAAGTACATAAAGGAACAATCCTCCCGGTGTGATATCGCCCAATCATACTGATATTGTCCTCAAGAAGTAGCCTTCACAAGGGGAGAGAAGTGATCATTTATCGTCACTGTTTTCTTTTATCACAGATTATGGTTATCTCTATCTCAAGTGTTCTCCCTTTGTCTGCTGGCGCCAGTGTCTGGGAGATGTTGTTGTTGTTAATCCGGAATGTCTGAGAGCGTGTGAAGTCTACTCCAAACTGCCAAGCATCAGTTTGAGGAAAAACCTAAAAATAATCATTTAAAACACAAACTGAAGTACACCGTTACATGTTGTTATTTATGAAATGGTTATTGATGACTTTTATCACCGTTGTGTTACAAATATAAATCCCTGACGCATCATAGTATTTAATAGTAATCAAATTTAAAATGGTAAAGAAGATTCCAAAAAGGCCCAGTCGTTCATAGTCGAAAGGCTCATGCATGTTCTTTATACAACCAATCTTTCCGTGATAGAGGTTCATCTTCGAAAGCAGAATAAAGAGACCATTATAGCTTACAGCACACCTTCTGCAATATTACAGTTTTATTGTGTCCATTTCAAACATGTTATGGACATTTCTTTATAACGATAATTCTTCTACCTCTACGTAATGTAAGAACACTAGAACTTTTAGAAAAAAGGCCAAGGGAGGAGATCACCTTGACTTAATCTGAAAATACATGGTGACACAATGTATTCTTTTCCGGATTGATCATAACAAGTCAAGGAACACTTTTTATACATGAAAAAGGGCATATTTGAACATATTACATTATAAAATAAAATTGATAAAGCTTATATTTATGATGATGTATTTACTCCATGGTCTTGAAAACGTGTTCAAGCATTTTATTTATTTATGTATTTGATTGGTGTTTTATGCCGTCCACCGGGGCCCACTAGACCACTGAGGCCCACTAGTCGAATGATTTCTTTATTTGAATAGGGTTGTGTGCCATACTCAAGAACATTTCACTTGTACGACGGTCAGCATTATGGTGGCGGAATACCGGGCACAGCCCGTGGGAAACCAACGACCATCAGCAGGTTGCTGGTGGACCTCATGTGCGACCGAGCATTATTTAGAAGGATAAATCTAGGGTTATTTCCCTTGCCTTTTGCTCCCTCGACAAATGCATGATCCAAAGAATATGTACGTTGGCTCTGCATGGGAAAAAATGCTTGATAATGTATTTGGGAGAGCAGTTGACGTATATTACAAACATGTCACGTCCTCTCCGCCATTTTGTAAGGCCGCTCTTCTTTGCTCACTGTAGTGGCAACTCACATGAGCGTTGACAGATCTTATTTGGTTGAGGTGAATGCGCCAATAGGGGAGGAGAAGTCTCACACCTAGGGTTTGATTGTTGTCTTGTTTCAGTGTTGGTCATTCTAGTCACATGCATGCTCAAGTTTGTCTTATCAAGCCCGTATATTGCATAACAATAGTGGTATTGAAATTTACCAATTGCACGCGGGAGTTTTGTTTATCAAAAGAAGGACAACTGTAAATAAGTCTAGCGGTCACTGGAGAATTTGTGTTTGGCAGATTGAGATTCCCCATGGGTAATTAAAAACATTTGTTGTTTAATTATTTGCTTACTTTTGCTAGTGGACAAGCAAAATAACAAGGCAATTCAGTTGGCGGGTATCAATTCGAAGCTGAAATTTTCGAGCTAAATTACTTGATCCGAATGAGTCCACGTGGTAGAACAAGTCCAACACTCACTGTTTGTTTGAGTGTTGTCCATTTTAGACCCATGTATACGCAAGTTCGTCTTTTCAAGTCCACATAAAGCATAACAAAACTGGTATTGAAAATTCACCACTTGTAAGCGTGAGTCTTGTTTATCCACAGAATACAACTGTAAATAAGTCTATCCGCCACCGCAGGGAATTTTTTCATGTTTGGCAGATTGAGATCCCCCACGGGAAACTAACACTTTTGTTTTTAACCTATTTGGTTTCTTCTGCTCGTGGGTATAAGCAACATAGCAATTAACCTGGCGAGTTTTAGTTTGAAGGATTACAGAGTAAACACCATACAATAAAGATAGGTTTACTTCTTTTTCCTGGATCCCTCTGGAACATGTTTAGGTTGTGATATGTATTTTAATATCCCAGAATCGTGATATTTTGTTTCGGAATGTATTGGACACCTAGAAATAAAGCGCTTCCTAAATTACTGGTAAATGATTAAGATGTGGAAATTATCTGTTATCAAATTATTTTTTTCCCTTTGAAATGTATATGATATGTTCCGAAGCATTTGAACGAATTTTAATGTATTTTGAATGTATTTAAGCGCTTCAATTTATGTCAAGTTTCTTTCAAATGTGCCTGCTTTACCTGTTCCTCAAACATCTTGACGGAATGTTTTTTTTAAAAAAAAAGAACACGCAATTTTCACTTTCACAACTTCCTCAAAAATAATCAAACATATGAGGTAGAAATTGATATGAATTAGTGCCAAACATACTCACAGACTAAAAATGCATTTTAACTCTAGTATAAACTTGTGTCAGGGTTTTGTGCTATGATTGATCTCTGTAACAGTAAACACGGAAACGTCATCAGCAAATATAACTGAAGGAAACGAAGAAAACTGTTCTTTAAAAATACAGTCTGTGATCAAAACTAATAATAAATGCCTTTGTAACTTTAGAAGACCTGATTTTTTTCAGTTTGTCACAGCTATGATTTAATTTACTGGTGTATTTTTGACATTGTCTATGTTTCCCTTGGAAGCCGCCATGGATTAAAATGTAAGAGCACAAGCCACAATCCAGGGTAGTAGAACCAGCGCAGTGTGATATCGACCCTTCAGTGTGATACCGGCCTCTCTGCGTGATATCGGTCTCTCAGTGTGATCTGGGTCACTCAGCGTGATATTGTCCTCAAGAAGCAGACTTCTGAAGAGGCGAGAAGTGATCATTTGTCGTCACTGTTTTCTTTTATCATAGATTATGGTAATCTCTATTCCGAATGTTGTCCCGTTGTCTGCTGGCGCCAGTGTCTGGGAGATGTTGTTGTTAATCCGGAATGTCTGGAAATATGTGAAGTCTACCCCATGCTGTTAAGTGACAGTTATCTCTTTGAGTCAAATCATCAGGATTTTCTGTCGATATGAGTATTTGTTTATCTATCTATCTATCTATCTATCTATCTATCTATCTATCTATCTATCTATCTATCTATCTATCTATCTATCTATCTATCTATCTATCTATCTATCTACCTATCTATCTATCTATCTATCTATTTATTTATTTATTTCTTTATTTGTTTGTTTTATCAGTTGAAATATTTTTAAAATGCGAACGATGTTAAGTTGTATGCAGAAGAGAATATTCGACAGAAATGATTAATTCTGACCTCAAATCAAGATCCCCCTGTAGTCACAATACTGACAAAGGAGCTTAATTGGTTTAGAGAAATGTGCCGACACGGAAAGAGATGTCTACCACCTGTAGGGTTTGATTGTTGTCTTATTTGAGGGTTGGCCATTTTATTCCAATGAAAACACCCTCGACCGAGTTTATTGCATAACAATAGGTCTTGCTGAAATTCACCACCCATAAACTATATATACAGCCGTAAGTTTAGATTTTAAAGGCTAAGTGGCTGGAATAAAAATGTCGACAGCTTCTTTTTATACTAGCTGGTCCTGTCCTAATTTCTTACTTTAGGTTTGTATATTTAGCTCTTTACCGGTCTGTGTTGATGGTTGTTTTGGTGATTTGTTTTGCATTTACCGAGCTGAAAGGCCCATTGACGAACCAGTAATTTCTCACCAATTAAATGATGCCAATGTAACTTCAAATCCAGCTCATGCCGTCTTCCACTTTAAACGTAAGTGGGAAAATCTGCCTGCAACCTGCGGATGCTTGAAGTTTTCCCCGCTGTAGTCCCACCATAGCGGTGGCCGCCGTCGTATAAATGAAATACTCGTGAGTACGCCGTAAACTCCAGTCAAATAAATCGTATACGAATGTCTCTTTACACGCCTAGATTCCAGACATTAATCAAGGAAAACCTATATTTGGACTAATTTCCCTAAAACCGCCCTGACAGGATGAAAAACATTCACTGTCTCCGGGTTTAAACATAATCTCGCCACAATACAGAAGAACTACTGCCGAAGTATAGTTTTAAGCCATATCTTCTTTCATCTTTAATCTGTCGGGCCAAAGTGGGCTTGAACTCTGTCATCTTCCTCTCGTGACCTGACGAACTCCAGGTGCTTCCCTTTGAGCACGTGCAACTCTTCTCCATAACAGGGAAATTTATTTATTTATTTGATTGGTGTTTTACGCCGTACTCAAGAATATTTCACTTATACGACGGCGACCAGCATTATGGTGGGGGGAAACCAACGATCATCTGCAGGTTGCTGGCAGACTTTCCCACGTACGGCCGGTGAGGAAGCCAGCGTGAGCTGAACTTGAACTCACAGTGACCGCACTAATGGGAGGCTTCTGGGTCATAATTACGCTGCGCTGGCGCCCTAACCAACCGAGCCACACAAATTGGACTATATATTATACTTTCACTGTCTACGGCTGTACTATTCAATTGGAAAAAAACACACTTTTCAATTATTCAGGAATTGTCCAGTATCGAAGGAGTTGAGGATACGTTGATCAAATAATGCCTCGTGCCTAAGAATACATCCACTTGGGATTTCTTGATACTCTTAATATTAATTCACCATATAAAAGGCTCAATTCAGATTGGTAATCGATGATGATTGTTTCGATGTTTGACGAGATAAGCATTGTGACATGAAGCAATGCCAAGGCCTTCAAAGCATCTGAACTTCTTCATCAATATCGTAGAGTTTATGCCGGTAGTAAGATTTATTATCTCTAACAGCTACGCACTCTGTGGACGTGCAATACATCAGTCGCTCACGACAGACTAAGCCTTCTCCAGGTTACCATCGCATATCCCATGTACACCTCTTCTATGTACGAAAACAGCACACTGCATAGAAGCTATCTGACTAGACGCACGTGTGTGGATAAGCTGATCTTACCATGATCCAATATCGTCGACCTTACCCCAAGAGTGGGTGAAGCTGACCTGCTTGTTACGTTAGTAGACTATACCTTGTCAAATCAGGTGTCAGTTTTACTCGTGGAACTACTATATCCGAAATATCCCACTTCATTACTATATCATATATATATATAGGCGACTCAGGCTTTTTCTGCCTTCGCTAATACGAAAATAGCTATTCGCCCTTAGGAATAAAACCAGAGAAGCGACGACAGCGTGAGTTGGCACATGGTCAAACAAAACCGATGAAATGTCACCGCTTCCCACCCATACACACACCTGACTCAAGTGAAAACTTCTCCAGAATGACCTTAAACAAAAATCAGAAATGTTAGCGAGTCCTTAAAAGGTGAGAATCCAAGAAAGGTGTGTTCAAGATCCTAGATTCCTAAAAGGGTTTGATCAAGATCAAGGTCATTGATTAAAAAATAATAGATCAGTTATGTCAAAGGTGAATGATTTCAATGTCGAGGACTCCTTACAACATCTGCTCAGAGGTAATTTGACAAGAGACTGTTTTTTATCGGTTATGAACGGCCATTGCCAACTATCACGCCGAGTGAGGGACACTGGGCAAGACTCCACATCTAATGGCAACCTTCGCTTGGAAATCTGCCAAAGACATGCATGTTGGTTCACCAGTGGCATGCACAGGGCGCGTGTGTGCAGCCTTATTGACCATGGGCTGAAAACTGGTGTCCCCTCAGTCGAAAATTGGAAACATAAAGGTCAAGACCTCACACAGGAAGCTGAAAGACAATGTTGCTGTTGACAAGAGACTGTTTTTTATCGGTTATTAACGGCCATTGCCAACTATCACGCCGAGTGAGGGACACTGGGCAAGGCCCCACATCTAATGGCAACCTTCGCTTGAAAATCTGCCAAGACATGCATGTTGGTTAACCAGTGGCATGCACAGGGCGCGAGTGTGCAGCCTTATTGACCATGGGCTGAAAACTGGTGTCCCCTCAGTCGAAAATTGGAAACATAAAGGTCAAGACCTCACACAGGAAGCTGAAAGACAATGTTGCTGTTGTAAATATTTATTTTTTTTCTTATGTACAAGACAGGACTGACGTATGTCCCACAACATTTGATGGACTTCTTGTGATGAAGAAAACAGTACAGCACGAACATGTTTGAATAACTATCAGAAATAAAGGGGGTCTTAGATATGCATGTGAAACAAAGCGGTAAGAAATACTGACACTGTGTGTATTTATTTATTTCATTGGTGTTTTACGCTGTACTCAAGAATATTTCACTTATACGACAGCGACCAGCGTTATGGTGGAAAGAAACCTGGCAAAGGCCGCGGGAAACCCGTGACCATCTGCTAGAGGACCGTCCCAAGTAAGACCGAAGGGGGAGGCAGCGTGAGCAAAGAACGTTGCGTGAAGTAGGTAAAACATAACGTTTACACATTACCTGTGTTATTAGGGAGAAAAGGACGCCATCAGACTTAAGAGGTATGCAAGATACACTGTGGTGTACATGTATTGGACAATATAGATACCAAACAGGCATGCATAATACAAGCAGATGTAACAGCAGTGTGATTTGCAGGGGAGAATAATATATTGTGCAGTCTGTACAAGAATAATAACAGAAAGAACAAAGAATATCATGGCGAGTAGAGCATTTTTTGAATATGTCTCTGTGTCAGACATTAAAGAACTAAAAAGAAAAAAAAATGAGAGAGTTAAACTACATAACAAGGGAGTGGTGAGAAGCTTTAAGTACTATGTTTTAACCAATGTACAAACAAATGTTGTTTAGTCTAATATGAACAACGGTTTCAGCTGTACAACATCAATAGTTAAAACTCAAGCTAAAACTGTGTTAACTTTTTCTGTCCCTCTAGCTAATTTTCAAACACCACCAGACAATCTCACAAAAAAATATCAACAAACTGTCTCAAAGCAGTGTTACAAAACAACGTCTACATAGCAATTTTGTAACATGAGAGATCATACATTCAAATGACCTGTTCATATGCTATAAAATAAAATTGAAGCCATTGGGCCATTTATATATATATTAATAAACATCAATGTGTCATTTAAAAAAAAAGTTCAACAACAGCTATATCATTTTTTTCAAACACTGAACAAAAAAAAATGGCATTTTGAATATTGAATGAAAGCAATGCAGGACTAAAAACTCTGTGCAATACCTATATGACAGTTTTTTAAAATATACAACATAGCGGCATAAAATTGGAAAATCAAACGATCATGATAGCATTCAAAACATGCACAGCTGTGGGGCAAACCAGTAAAACAACACTTCAAATATCAACAGCTGTAACAATGCACTTTTAACTCCGGGTTTGCATGAACGACTTCTGGCCGCCACACCAGGGCAATACAAGGCTATTTCACTGTGGCACCAAAATGGCCAACAATTTATTGTCCAACAATGATGAACAATAACATGTTAAAGGAACAGATGTCAAAATATTCAGAGACCGATCAAATAACCAGGACCGAACAAAGCAACTTTTAGCGCTGCTTGTATCAGCCACATGAATATTGGTGAAATGAAACCTACTCAGAAGAAAACTTCAATAAAGCACTACCGATCACATCCATGTACAATGCTTGCTGAAGACCACACTTCGTGTCCTTCTACAACTGGTTTAGAATGACCTAGCAAAAAGTCAACATCTCAGTGTCGGCTGTAAAGGGTCAAGGTCGCCCAAATATTAAGTATTTCAGCTTTATTACAGAATTATATGAGTAACAGGTACTTTTCTCAAGAAGTAACACGCGTTACAAGCTTTTTGTATTTGTAATTTGTGGTCAGTTGTTGCAAAACGACACAGCTTGACAGGTGGGTGAAAATGTTGTGTTTGTTGCGGGGATGTTAACATGGCCCGCCCTCTTTGTGTTGAATTCGAATAACGGCAGAACTTGTCCAGGCTCGTACAAGCTACATACTCAATGAATATTTTTTTTATCTCAACAGTACTGATTTAGTTTATGAAATACCTTCAAAACTTCGTTACGATGTCGCAATCATAACCTGTTTTCAAATCCAAATTTTGGGCGACCATGTCTCTTTAATTTATCTATAAACATAAATCTACTAACTGGATTTCAATAATAAATCTGTAAGAAACTTGCAAACTTAACAATATCATCTTAAATTTAAATCCACCCTGAATAATAAAATCCAAGCGTAAAAAGCATACAGGAGACAATTTTTGTGTACACTCCAAACATTTGTTACACATGTATTTTCAATATGAATCAGTAAAATTTGTAAAAAAAAATATACATTAAATTATTTTTGACAGCAGAAATACATTAATCTTCCTGTGGTAAAACTTTAAAATAATCATATCCTACATTTAAGAAAATAAATGGCCACTTCAAATTAGAACATTTTACACTTTGTTATAAAAAATATTTCGGTATTTCATGTGATCAATGGAATGATTGTAAAAGTCCTGTTGACAGTGGAATGACGGAAAAAGTTCAATAATAGTTTATGAATTAACTCAGTATTTGACGATTAAATCTGGAAAACATCACGATTCTGTGTAAAAAGTCACTTACTGTCTTACCTCTCTAAAACAGTCAGTATCGAAGTCGGGTAATATTCAACTTTCTTGACCTCCTCTGTACAACTCACCTAACATTTGACTTTCTTGACCTCCCCTATAAAACTCACCTAACATTTGATTTTGTTGACCTCTGTTAAGACTCACTTTATATTCAACTTTCTTGACGTTCTAGCACCTGGCAGTGCGGTATACTGTACTTAACGTAACATTTCGTCCATGATTCAAGTTACTCATTTTGCCTGATTCACAAGCTATTTTATTACAAAAAAAAAACAAAAAATTTATAAAAATTTTATGTTCGCTCAAGCAGTTAAGGATCATGAAAAAAAAAAGCAATTTTCTGTTCTAGGATCATTTACATTTACCTACGAATACAAAATCTCTTTTGAGTAGTACAAAATCCTACCTTCCAGACAATCCTTAAAGTACTTTCCAAAAAATCAAACGAACTCTCCATTAAAACAAGTAACCTCATCATGGACAAAAATTTTAGGTCGTTTACACTGTATGTAAATCGCTCAAGAATGTTTACCATGTCCCGCTTGAATGCACCGATTGTAACACGGGAACTGGTGACAGTTTCGTTCAACTAGACTGAACAGTGAGCATATGCATTTTTGAAAAACACTGAAAACAAATGAGCATATTAGGGAAATAACCATTTTTAAATGTATATATACCGTAGTCTTTTTGGCAAGACTTGAATTACATCTGGACTAGAGGACAGTGGAACTGGGATGAAATATTCTCTTCCTACAGGCACAGGGTGGCAGAATAATGACCATTACATAAGTTGGGTAAATTGTGCTAAAAAAATATGCCATTAAATTGTTACATGCAGATTAATCATTGACATCTAAGACCTGCACAAAATATTGTAAATATGATGTTTACCTGGATAAATATCATCATATTACATGTACCAAATGCAGCCTCTGATCCTGATATGGGCATTACACAATAACCTTGACCTTACAGAAGAAAGCTTCCACCATTTAATCACCCTGCTACATGGACTGTGTTACTGGTGCTTGGTTAATGGGCTGGTGCAAAATCATGTGCTGTTGGCAGAAGATTATCTGTAAATCACATAAAATTTCACCAGTTTTTACCCTAACTGACCTAAAATTTTACCCCCACAACAAGTGTGTTTTCAGAGACGAATCTGTAATAATTTCCTGACAAATTACTATTGGTGTTAAAACTTACATTTATCCGATAGGATATTACTCTAGCTTCCCAACAAATCTCAAAGAAGCTTTCAGAATGAGGAAAAATCAGCAAACTTATCCATGGACAAAAGTATAGGTCATTTAGTGGTTTGTAAAGGTTCCATGCAATTATGGTTGACTTTACACTTTTTCTGTTACAACGTACATGTAGGCCTACATACATGGCAGACAGGATGCATAAAAAGTTATGTTTTCGATTAATCATGATCGTTACGCACCTTACAACGGTCAACTGCAAAAAGAGAAAAAAAAAAAAAAATGGCTGAACCAATGAAAATTTATATGTTTATTCAGAACGGAAACCCCATCAGGATTTGTAATGAAGTTTATACGTACATGTGATAATTTATAAATGCTGTTCTTGTATATGGGTGCAATTTGAGATGACAATTTTGGGCACATGATGTACAATAAGGTTCCTTCACTGAATCTCCGACTCTGGATTTTCCATACACTCGTTTGTAATTAGAAATTGAATTTTTATACAACATGAAAATTCTATCACATAATAATGAACTATAATCTAAGTATGTTGCTATGCTGCCATGAAAGTTCACAATTACAGCCAGCGTAAATTTTTTTGGATCACACTTTTTTTTTTGGGGATTCAAGAGCAGGAATTCACAGAAACTTAGCCTCAGACCATAAGTAACTGACTGGTCTAGGAATGTTATATGGATGTCCAACTTGACACTTACTCTCAACTGAGAGAGCCATATGAGATCAGATGCCCCCAAAATACAGCTGGTCCTTGCAATTAAAATGACTGTCTAAAAAGATCTTGATTTATAATTTAAAATGTGAAATTTTAACAGGATTTACCACATCCATTAACTAAACAGAGTGCCTTTTATTTAAAAAAAATTAATAATAATAATAACTATACAGCCATAGAGTATTAAGTGAGAAACATTTCACTTGAAAGAAACCAACATAACCTGAAAAATGACTTTGCCAAGACAAACTATTGTTCTGCAGCTTAAAACTGAGAAGCACACATACATACATAAATATACAATGGTGAACAGTACCTGTTCTGTCAGAAATACAAACACAACAAACATGAACGCTACGCAAAGCACTCAACTGTTCAATGATACTGTGATACTGTACGTTGTCCTGAGCCGTCAGGTATCAAATTTATGAGACTGACAAATGAGTGGGAGCGAGAAAAAAAAAAACGTTGTGCTTCTACCTGTAAAACTGTAACATCCAACGTGTGAACCATGACACTCATCAACATTTGCTCAAATTTGTTTTAAATTTGCAAAGACTTTTCTTTATTTGGTTTGTGGCATATCCATGTACATGTACCAGTATTGTACTCCCAGACAACTGCTTGTTCCTTCTGGAGTTTATGTTCTAGGTGTAAGTGTTTCTTGCTCTTATTCTGTGAGACGCAAACTCATTATGGCGGCCAAAGACTTCATGTATGGGCAGATATCTCAACTTGTTGGTGTCTTAATTCCACATGCCTGTATTCACCTGATTCTGATTCTGAAGTGTGTCTACACAACGTCGTTAAGCAACATTTTGGTGAGCTTCCACATCATGTCATTAGGCAGCATTTTGGTGATTTGCCACACGAGGCCTAGGGCAATGTTTTGATGAGTTTCCACACAATGCCACTGGCCAACATTTTGGTGAGTTTCCACACAATGCCATTGGGCAACATTTTGGTGAGTTTCCACACAATGCCATTGGGCAACATTTTGGTGAGTTTCCACACAATGCCATTGGGCAACATTTTGGTGAGTTTCCACACAATGCCATTGGGCAACATTTTGGTGAGTTTCCACACAATGCCATTGGGCAACATTTTGGTGAGTATCCACACAATGCCATTGGGCAACATTTTGGTGAGTTTCCACACAATGCCATTGGGCAACATTTTGGTGAGTTTCCACACACTGCCATTGGGCAACATTTTGGTGAGTATCCACACAATGCCATTGGGCAACATTTCGGTGAGTATCCACACAATGCCATTGGGCAACATTTCGGTGGGCTTCCTGATGAAGCCCAGGGCAATATTTTGGTGAGTTTTCTCATGACGAAATTAGGCAACATTTTAGTGGGTTGCCACATGATGCCTCGGGCAACATTTTGCAAGTATGGGAAACAATATCATCAACAACTAATACTTTTTACCTTGTTCTTGAAAAAATCAACAATGTGCCGAGAGCATCATTTTGCTGACTTGGAATGATCCATAGCCAAATTTTCTGCACAATTCTTGAATCTGTCCACCAAGAGCCTATGGGAGAATGTCACTGACTTTTGGGGCAATCCTTTGGCAACTTTTCACCCTATTCTGGTATCTGTTCATAGAATGCCAAGCTTCCAAACATCCCACTGATAACTTTTCACCAAATTTTGGAATCTGCCCACACAAAGCTTAGGGGAAGGTTTGGAATCCATTGACAAACTTCCAACCACTTCCCGACTCAACATTTGCTGTTGTGAGCAACATTTAGAAAAGGTTCTGAATACTCAGTCCAGAGCCTTTCACTCTCGAGTTCTTGAATCTCTCCAGAGCCTGGTGAAAACAAGGTTTTTTGTGAGAATAATTTCATAAAACTTTGAACATTATGGAATTAAAGAAACATGCCATTGACATCCTGTTCAGGATATCTTGAGCCTCTCGGAACATGACCAAGACATCATTTGGAATGCTGAGTGAACATGAGCACAGTTTACTGCTCTTGCATCGGTTGCTGTGGACACCTATTTTGAGCGCTTGAAAACCATTTACTGGACACTTTCTGTCTACACACACCCTCGTCTGACATGACCAAGAAAATTCATTTTGACTTAATATCTTGAATGCTACACGTAACTGCAGTTCAGACGCTCTTGCTTTTACCCTGTGACAAGCGAATTTGTCAAAACAACTGATAATACAACATGCATAAAATATGCAACCTTTGTAGATATGGCCTAAATACAAAATTACAACACTGACTTCTTGTAAGCCACATCATGATAAGCTTTGCATGTTGTATCAATAATACAATGTACAGCACTGCCTGTATCATGGCAATAACATGATTACACACATCACAATCTACACATATTTTTCAGCCATATCAACCTCAGTGTGGGGACAGAAAAACACAACCGATACAATGGATACACACGTTATTTATACCTATACCGCAGATGTTTTTAGTTGATACGCAGCTCAGTTTCTTGCAATAACTACTGTAATGAAAAGTTAATAAAGGTAGTTTGAACAACAATAACAAATGTTCAACACTTTGCTCACAAAAAATGTAGATATTAATAAATTGTGCACCAATTGCTCTATGTGGTTATGAAGAAAAAAACTGACAAAACAGTTTTATTAAGAACTCACAATTTGTGTGGGGGGTTTTCTTCAATATTCAACCTCAGACACATGCTTTACACAAACTGTTGATCGATCTGATGAGGAGATGGTAAAATGATTCATCCACCAGACAACCATGATGAGATCTGACAGTGTGACAATCCTACAAGTTCTTGCTAATCAGGCAACCTTAGTGATTTGGACTGCACAAAATTACCACTAACCTTTCAATTGAGAATTCCACTGCCTGTCCATCTTCCAAAAATTTCATAACCAAATGCAGCAAGCAAGCTTTCATTCTAAACTAAGGTGGAAAGTTTGAAATATGTTTGGTTGAACCCATTCAATGGGCAGAACACATTAACCCATAAAAAGAATAGCACAATGTCTTGGTATTGCCTGTGCGAGTGTTAAACTTTGATACTCATGGCATAGCTGGGAAAACTGACGTGTAGATGTACAATGCTGAATTAAGGGCTCCAAGGCAGAATTCCAATACTTTGGATGCCACAAGCTGACATCCTATTACAGGTTAAACCACCTCCCAGAAATTGCCAGGTAATGTCCAAACAGTATACAAAAGTTGTAACAAACAGCCAGAAAAGGCAATCGCAAAATATGTCGCAGGAACAGATGCATCATTTGTGCATGCACATGTTGCACCTGCCAGCAAATTTCCTAGAGTTGCACCACAAGCTCTTGATCTCCTGGGCACCTTTCCTCATATATCTGGGCTTCTGTTTTTCACCTGAAGACAAATGACCTACGAGGCACGATGTCAAGAAAAATGCCGTCGGCAAGTTCTTGGTGGAATTATCTGAAATTCTGCACAAGGAAATACATTCAGGACACTTGTCTACCTTGATAATATTTCCTCCAGCACGTTTGTCAGAAGACAAAAACCACGCAGGTGTCACAACAAGATAATTCCTGGATACACGCAAACCGACGTTGCACCATTTACTATCCCAGAATGCACTACCACTACACCTGTGATGATGACTCAGTCCGTTGCTGCGCCTGCGGAAGGTTGGAATTGTTGTTGTTGTTGTTGGCAGGTAAATTCACACCCCCGTTGCAGACATTGGGCAGTTCCCCTTCTCCTGATGCAGCTGTCGTGCTTGCGAGAACACGGGACTCGTTCAGACTGGCTTCTCGTAATACCTGAACAATGGAGGAAACATTTATTGTGAATTTTCTTCGTTTTGATTTATTCATTTGATTGGTGTTTAACGCCATACTCAAGAATATTTCACTTATTTGAAGGCTGCTAGGATTATGTTGGGAGGAAACCGAGCAGAGCCCATGGGATATCCACGATCATCTGCAGGTTGCTGGTAGACCTTCCCAGGTACGGCTGGAGAGGAAGTCAGTCTAGGCTGGATTTGAACTCACAACAACCAGACTGGTGAGAGGCATCGAGGTCATTGTGCTGCACTAGCACGCTAAACCTCTCTGCCAAAAACCTGTGTTATTGCAAGTATGTCTCCATGGTCTAATACAAGGTCTGTCAGGTACAAGTGTACCTTATGAGAGGGCTTCTTCACTCTTTGCCTAGATTGTGCCAACCACAAACCATGCCATACACATACACACAAAAATTAAACATCCAGCTCAACTGATAAAAGAAATCTGTTATCGAGTTTTCTTCTTCACGTAACGAGCTGTATAGATGACAAGTCTCTGGCTAATTCCAAATGTCACTCAGCTTGTGACAACATCTTAGAAAGGTGTGATGGCCGGGAAATTCAAGATGGCTGACAGCTGTCATACTGGTTTACGTGGAGTGATCGTCATTTGCATTGGTCCTCTCAGTGAGCTCCATGGTCTAATACAAGGTTTGTCAGGTACAAGTGTACCTTATGAGAGGGCTGCTTCACTCTTTGCCTAGATTGTGCCAACCACAAACCATGCCATACACATACACACAAAAATTAAACATCCAGCTCAACTGATATAACATATGAACTAGATAGGCTGATAAAAATGTTAAAAATATTTTGTTCACAAGAACAGAAGTCACAGTTGAGCGGACAGAAGGACAGACACATGGAAACTATATCCATGTACCATCCCCACTTTCAACACAACCACATACTTTTTTATTCATAGTGGAGGCAAAGTAATTTATTTATCGAAGTTGCAACAATTCTAAAAAATACTGTGCACTGCACTCAAAACCTCTCGGTGATAAGCACATGTACAATGTAATGAATAGATACAAATTCCAAGAAATATTATGTACACCAGTCATTCATAAAATTTATCTTATACAACTTTCATGACCTTGAAAAGATCAAGGTTGTCAAAAATCAAAAGGGTTCTTAATCATGCTGGAGTGTATTTGTGGTATAAGTTTGATGAACTTGCGGAAAAACTGTTCAAGGGATAGAGCATTTACAAGTCTTTTATAAATTCAACTTCAATGACTGCTAAGACAATCCCCTTGGGTCAATATTGGTCGAAGGGTTAAAAGCTGACAGTTTTCAATCTGTGCATTCACGGCCGATAACCCTTGCACAATTTTGCTTACCGTCAGGTGATCTTCCACATCAGCCAGTGATTGGTCAATCCAGTCCAGGACACCCGACAGGTGACAGGCGTGTTTGGTGATCAACACCAGGTGGCTAACCAACAGCACCAGGGCTGAACACCTGTAACAACAACGAAGCTTGGTTGTTAACTTACCCCTGTTTTCAATATTATTCTGATCGTTTCATGACGATGTCTCCATACTGCAAGTTCAGGTTTTAACGCTGATGACCAGCCAAACCTTGGTACCGCAAACAAGAATAACAAACACACAAACCAACAATCAGTCTGATTCAGGTCGTAGCTGGGTATCGCTAGCGAGTACAGGGCCCGATTCATGTCAATCAGCCAGCAATGGCTTGGTAAAACGTCGGTGTCTTTGGACACCTATATGAGCTTACGGCGATGAAGCATATGTTTGTTACAATACGTCTAACAAATTATCACATGGCATTTTTTAAATCTTCAAACCTTCCTCTGTCCCTTACAATTTACGTTACACTGCCCCGACATTCTCCTTTAAAGACTCTGGCTTACAAGCCATTCTGACAAACAAGCGAAGATACACGAAGTCAGACAGACAGCAATTCACCCTCAAGAAGTCTGGGAGGGTACATCGACAACATATGATTAACAGATGGATGGATGGCTAGAGGGATAGACAGACAGACATTTCCTTTATTCTCCAAACTTCTAGCAAACAGGAAGGGAACGGGGATTGCGTGGTTGCAAGGACAACACCTGACAGACAGTAAGTAAGACAGTCAGACAGCGAGAGGGACAGAGATGACACCTTAAAAAGCCTGGCATTCAGAGGTGGATTTTAACAATATCTGCTGGCGATCATACCTAGCCTCCAGCAGCCTGGCATCCAGTGGTGGGTACATGGACTGGACCACCTCGTCAACTCGTGGACTGATCCGTTTGGAGATACTGATGATGTCCGTCAGCGTCTCCTGGGTGCGAATCTGCTGTGAGTTCTCCATTGTCATGCCGACCAGACGCTCAGTCAGTTGGTGACAGGTCTTCAGGATAGCAATACAATGGGGCACCAAACCACTAATAATCAGAGGAAAAAAAAAATCTTACAATTTTCATGAAACATCACCTTCCTTTCCTTTCCAGTACTTAATCTGAGGAACGAAATGAGAATTTGTGATACCAGTCATACAGGGCCATTCACATTAGGCCATATTTCACCTAACATTTACGCTTTTTCATGTGACACATTTTACTTTATTCTGACTAATTCAACAACTTTACAGGGTCACTTACGAATTGTTTGCGACGTTGGATGGATTTCTTCTCACAAACTTCCCTCTTGGAATTAATAGGATAATTTTAAAGCCACTATTTGTTTCTGACGGTGCTTTTCACAGGCCAATGCTTAGGTGAAATACACATTTACAGTATAGAGGGTCAGGTGCTTTTCCATGCACAGATACACATCACATTACTACTGTTCACAAGAATTTTCTTCGTAAATGAACATAAAGGTGTAGCAAAAGTCAGCAACGGTATTTTCAGATACAGTTATCAGCATTCTTTCTACCAAATACTGCTGTGAAATGGCTAAAGGAAGCCAGTGACAATCAAATTTTTTGTTCGTAAACATTTCTATTTCGTTCTCGAAAGCAAATTAAAAGCAAATATTTATGGTATTTCTCTCTATATATAGAGAAAAAAAGAGGTTAACTGGATGAGTGTTGTAAAATACTTTACACCTCATAAAACAGAAACACTCAAAATAAACATTTTCATTTTTCACTAGAGGGAAGAATACTTACTTATTTTCTTACAGTTTTTTTCCCGTTACCATCCATGAGTTCACTACTAACTACGCTTAATCTTGCTTTGTATAAGCACACAAATTTGGTACAAGCATACTTGGATCATTAGAATCTTACGTAGCGTCATCCACCCATCTCTCGTCCTTAAGAATTTCCTCAAGGTTTGGATTGATTATCTGGACATCGGACAATTCCACATCTGCCGTTTGTTCAGGGTTCCCCGTTTCCATGGAGCTGATTAACTGGACATCCGGTCTGCCAAATCAACAGAAAACAAGTCATCACAAAGGCGCTATCCTCATAATGTCATTTATTTTAATAACTACTGTCAATCACCCATAATTTTCATGCACAATTTTTGCTTCCCCCCGCACTCTGCTCGGTTTCCTCCCACCAAAACGCTGGCCGCCTTCATGTTTTTGAAACATACTGGAATACTGCATTAAATGGAAATCAAATTAAGAAATAAAACATTTCACCCATTAATCACCCTGCTATACTATGTACAATATAAAATTGGTTAAGTCATGTGAAATTATATGTGACAGACAGACAGACAGACGATAAACAACTTACTAATACATACATGTAAAACTATTCTGGTCTTTGACCAATACAGCTGAAAAAACAAACAAACAAAAAAACACTTTACACTGCAACCCCCCAGGACCTTATAATTCTATGACAGACTGGTGTTTCTGAGATTTGTTATCCAGGTAGGGTGATATCCTACTGGAAAAATGTAAGTTTTTCGGCACCAAAAATCATATTTAGAACATAAATTTGCATCTAAAAATGGACTTACGGGTTTTGAAAGTTAAGGTCATTTACAATCTTATGCCTTTCCTATGAATGTCCACAGCTCACCATCCACAGCAAGCCTACACTGTCCTTGGACATTCATGTACATATGCTATTAGTCACATGGTTACTGAATGAAAGGATATGAAACTATATGGGGTCTGTAAGCCCAATATGAGGCTTATTGACACCATATAATTTTGTATCCTTTCACTCAGTAACCATGCAACAAATTCATCCAGTGGAAGACCTGAAAAACTACTTTGAAAATTTGTTTCTTGAGAAACAAAAGAAGCTTCAACAGTAATTTCCTGTCGCGCCTTGGAGCTTTGAAATATAAAAAGCAGAGATCTGGGAATTATGACGACGTAACCTTGTTGACAATGTTAATTCAACATTCCTTTGTGATGTTGTGTCGTTGGTGTAATTGTTGCGTCACATTGTCACTATTATGTCATTCTCCCTACTGTTGTGTCATCAGACACATATTGTATCTGTTGAAGGCTATAGAGTCATATCTATCACATGGCCATTACTGTCCAATCAAACGCAGAGGATTTTGTTTGATGCAGGATAAATGTATACACCCAGATGAAGGGGGTCCACAATATATCTGAAGGCCATGTGTTAAATGAATCATTTCATGATATGAAATCCACATGGACATGGCACCGAGTGACATGACCTGTAGAAAGACAGGCACTAAAATCTGATCAAGCCACCTGCAGATGGTTGTGAGCTTCCCCCTTTCTCTACCCGGTTTCCTCCAACCATAATTCTGGCTGCCATCATGTAGTGAAATATTCTTGAGTATGGCATCAACGACCAATCAATTTAATAAACAAATCAATCAAAATCTGATACATATTGTACAGGTCTGTTTGTTTTGGGTGAAGCCATGAAACTGGCTGACCCAACCAATGCAGTTTTGTCTCCAAAAGCAAATCAAAAGGATGCATAAATCGTGCTGAAAGCTGCTCTTCCATATGTGAAAAGGTTGTGGAATGTCCTCAACAGGCCTTTTCATTACAGATCTTCAATGCATGACCCCACCCACTATTCCCTCCCTAACAGCTGCAAAAGAGTTTGAAACACAATAGTGTTCAGTGAAACAGCCAACCTACCTGTAGGAGGCCACCCACCCCCATCTGCTTAATATTAAAAGACAAGTTTAAATCAATGAATGATTGAGCTTCAAAGCCACAATGGGGACTAGCCTATACCACAAAAATGTGAAAATGGTTTGGGGTGCAGGTCTACTGAATCCTTTCTTGCACTTTCTTCAGTCACTGAGTCAAATTTGAATATGAGTCAGGCTAATTACATGTAACTTGAACCTGACAACAAACCCGTCCCCACAACATAAACCAGGTGTAAGGGTGTCCGTGAAAAACTCAGTACGGGTGGTCAGGACAGTAAAAGCAGACAGAGGGTCATTTGACTGCAAAATGTCCCCCCATTAATTGAAGTTTTGAAAGTAAGGCCATTAAATCTTACTTTCAGAGCTGAAGTTGAGTTCTTTCAATAGGATATCATTTTAACTTTCACACAATCCTCAAAATACCTCTCAGAATCAGGCAAAATGAGGATAAGCAACTTAGTCTTGGAAACCATTTCAGGTCAAATATAGTATTAAAGCGATAGGCAACTTAGTCTTGGAAAACACTTTAGGTCAAATATAGTATTAAAGCGACAGGCAACTTAGTCTTGGAAATCACTTTAGGTCAAATATAGTATTAAAGCGACAGGCAACTTAGTCTTGGAAACCATTTTAGGTCAAATATAGTATTAAAGCGATAGGCAACTTAGTCTTGGAAAACACTTTAGGTCAAATATAGTATTAAAGTGACAGGCAACTTAGTCTTGGAAATCACTTTAGGTCAAATATAGTATTAAAGCGACAGGCAACTTGGTCTTGGAAATCATTTTAAGTCAAATATAGTATTAAAGTGATTGGCAACTTAGTCTTGGAAATCATTTCAGGTCAAATACAGTATTAAAGCATTGTATCATGGCAGCACTGATAGGTAACTGGAGACTGTTCAGAACATATGATGGCAGTAGTCAACTGATGTCAAAGACAAGATGAGACCAATAAAATAGCTCAAAAATAATGAACAACAAGAGGTAAACCCCCTGCTGAGCCCACGCGAGCATTTAAAAAAAGATCATATAACACATCAGGAGATGCAGTCATGCATAGCGCACTTCCTCTAACACGGGGCGGCGCCCCTGGGGACATGCGCGCAATTAAAAACTTTTAAAAACTTTCATTGTCAGGCGAAGAAAATTCTGATCCAATTAATCAAGAGAGGCAGGCTTGCTCTTCTGCCTGTCCTTTCAAACCTAAGGCCATCCAGTACATTAGATTGTGAAATTCTTGGGTGAAGGTGAACACATCAATAATTTCCTATAAGTGCTATTTACTGGAATGTTTACAAACATTATTCAGAGATCTATTAGACAGGATTCAAGATGTATTAAAAATGTACATGTGAAGTAAGTGTAATTTCACAAGTGAATGAACATATTTGTTTGTAGTCAAGCAAACCATCCTATCCCATGCGTAACTTCCTTCATGTTTTACTGAAGTATAATTCCCGATTCCAACTTTTTTTGACGGTGGTTTTCTTTTTTTCGTTTTATTTCACAGTGTTTCATTTCTTTTACTACATTTTGTTATATTCATCCCTACCAACGTTTAGAAATGTGTTGCATTATACAAATAACTGCAGGTTTTAAAATCAGCACATGACCACCACATTTCTTCAGGGGGAGTGGTTTCTGCCGTCTAGGTTGCCCATGGGATATTTTAAAGGTTGCCCTATTTCCCAGCAGATCAAACGTGTGGAAGTCTGTGCATTTAAATATTGTTGGCATGTTATGTGTTACACCGCCACGGGGCTGTGAACACATGTCACTTCTAAAATTATTATCACCGTAAGTACCAACAGGGTAAATGTATAAGATTTCTTAACAGTTGCGTAAACACGACTTCCTTGCCGACTTTCTGCCCTGTGACAAGAGACAGCAAGTTAACCCTTGACAGAAAGTAGTAGTATAGATAACGGGGATTCTGACTCACCTGGTGCTGGGAACCACCCCGCCCCAGCGGGGCACATGGTATCCAGCTACATACACTATTACCTATTATTTATGTAGAGAGACACCTGTTTACATTCATAATTATGTAGGCCAGAGAGCAAGCACGACTGAACCTCTAATTAGAGACCAAACAGAAACATAACACAGCCACCCTGCCGCCTGACGATAATCTCTATACCTGGTGGCTAGAGGTCACATGGGCTGACCGCGCCGACCTCTTGGAGATGATCTTCCAGAATGAGATGACGCTTGAAGAATACGGTGACATCATGCCCACCACCATGCGTGAGTGGATTCGGAGAATCATATACCTGGTCCGTAACAGGATCCACGATCAAGATGTGATCATCGCTGATTCGACTTGTGCGCAAAGCCGCAACTGGATGGAAAACATGCTCGCGGTCGCCACCAACCACGGCGTTTAGTAGCCAACCAGTGCAGCAAAGCACACAAAATTCAAACCCTACAGAACTCTCTCGCCGAAGTCCTGTAGGGTTTGAATTTTTGTTCACTTCAGTGAATCACTTCTTAGTCCACGTCTGGTTTACCAGACTGAATTAGATCGTTTATTAGATGGATCCAATGCTGGATACAGTTGCGCCACCTTTATGTACATGTTGCAATAATGTTCAATTCTAGATCGGACATGAGTTTAACCTTTATTCTTTATTCCTTTGAATGCCATGCTCTAGATTTATTTGGTTCACCTCCAACGTCGTGCCGCAGAGGTAGGAGAGGAAAGCCGTACCGCTATTAAAAGCCTTTTGAGAAACACCACCCTTTGCTGTTTGTACCAGGATCTGGGTCACAGCCAGATCACTCCCCCAACGCTACCTTCTTCCGTGAATAACACCTTGCTGGAATTGGAAGGCGTAAATCTGTCCATCCAACGCTTGCCCTTCAAAACCATCGGCATCAGTGAGCTCATTCAACTTCGGTGGTTCTTCGGATCCTCCCAACGGTATCTTGTTCCGTGAATAAACACTTTGCTGGAACTGGAAGGTGTAAATCCGTCCATCCACCCCTTGCCACTCAAAACATCTGCCAGATTCGATCAGGCTATGTCAGTGCAATTAGGGCCCACTGAGTCCATTACGCTAGCGAATGTGTAAAGTTACCCTTAGGTATGCTGTATCTACAGGTTGCCCACAATTGCTTAACGGCTTTATAGTCAGCCCTGACACAAGGCCAGCTGACATATTTTTGCACTGTGGATTGGCATATGCCACCGTCCTTTCTGAGTTTATGCTTTCGTGGTATACTGTGACAACCCTCAGAAGAGCAGAACTTACATTACTGGTAGACACTGCAGCGATGTTTTCGGACACGCTCACCTCTACCAGGTGGACAAATATTTCCTTGTGAGGCATCAGTTTGGGTAGTTTGTCCCCTTCATTTATTCCATCCATGACAATCCCAGGATATCAGATAGATCTAACAGGCTGATAACATCATTCTTTTTGAGTCCCAGACACACACGACCAGTAGCTTTACTCAGTTGCAATGTAGCACCCAAAGGTCGGAACACTTCTTTGTTAAGGGTACAGACAGTGTAATAGCTGCTTGGCACGACTATCGACTTATCATTCCACCTGAAATGTACGTCAGTGCCAATATTCGCCTGTGGATACAAGGTCATATTCAGTAGGGCGACCTCGTACTGGCCTTTTGAATTGTCCAGACATGCTGGGAGGAGGGCAATACTCCCCTGTTGAACATCACTAAGTGTAACATATTCAGCAATATGTCTGATAAAGCATTTTCATTCAACAGGAAGGTAACCATTACCATGTTGGTGGAGCATATTCAATAAAGAGATTGAGGAGCCGATGAAATCGTGGTTATAGATCCCAGCTCGAACAACTTGCAAATTGCTTTCGACATAACTTTTCAAAAGGTGCTTGAACTCTACACCCTACCGAAAATCAACAGTGGCACATTGGTTGAGAAATGGAACACGCAACCGAAGGTGTGGTGGGAGAGCCAACTCAATTTCGCCGTATGGTGCGCCACGACCTGTTGTGGAATGTCAAAGTAAAGTCACCTCAAAGCCGACACAGAACTAAGCAACTCTGTATCCCACTTCCACATGTACTACCAAGTGCGCCGTATTCCGGAAGAGATAAGGCGCCACTTCCACAAGACGATGTATGGCGTCCGACCGACAGCCCCTATGACCGGAGGGCATTCGAGCAGATTTGCACAGAGTTTCGGGTCACCCCAGACACATACTGGCTGGAAACCACGGGCTAGCCGCGGCTTATTATTATGTCACAAGGACAGGATATGTGAAATCGCATGTTCCTAACAGCATGACATTTCAGCAAACACCAGAAGAGATCCACACCGATTTCCTCTCGCACGGCAGCAAGTCCAATCAAGCATGGGCCACCTTCATCCTCGACAAATCTGAAGGGTTTACCCAGGCAGGCATGGACGACACCATTCGGACTCACGTTTGGGCCATCCTTGGAGCACAGGCACAGACCCGCAGCAGTATCTTAATCACGGAAGGCACGACAGTTCGTAGCTTACGTCAAAGGCTCTATAGCCAGACCTGTTGATCTTGCCTCGGCCACGGAGCTGTACGAGAATGCCCTGAGGTACGCCCACTCCAAGGTGGATTATGCGTTTGACAAGGGTCTGTACATGGTGCCAAGTGATATGAACCTGCAAATCAAAAAATCAGTCGCTATAACAAAAAGATCGTCACAGCCACAGGAGACCAGAAACTCGGGGTCCACGGGGACGTAAACTTGCCTTCGGCTGGGGAGAAAAACATCATAAAGCTACAGCCAGCTGCAATGCCCATGCCAACTCCAGTTCAGCTAGAAGCCTACCCAGGGCCCACAGGAGCTTTTTTACCCACTCCTTCAGACCGCCCTTGTCGGTTGGCTCGGGAGATGCTAAAGAGCCCTCGGTCTGCGCAAGCACCAGGGTCGACGTGATAAACCCAACGCAGTAAAACACAGGCTATGCTGACCCCCTGTTCATGGAACAAAGTGCGCAGGCGTTCGGCAAGAGTTGTGTCCTCAGGAAGAATGCGGCTGATCCTTTCCCTGATACGATTGATTTGGGTGCGCAGAGCTGCATGGGACACACAGGAAGCCTCGAGGTGAGCCGCTCTTTCATCCTTAAGGGCTTGCAATTCTTCTGAAATACGGCGCGCCGACATCTCATCGTTAGCCTCATCAAGTTGTCTTTCTTTCCAAGGAATTTCCTGATTCAGTGAAGTTATTCTAGCAAGTTTGTTTGTGTGCTCCCCTCTGAAGGTTTGCAGTGTCTTATTAAGTCCCAGCAGCTCGCGGAGGGGCAGTGAGGGATCACCATATATGCTGAGAGCCCCCGAATATCAGATTCAGTCAACGTGGTTTGGATGAGTGCGACCACTACAGATGTTTCCTGCACTGCTTGTTCCACATTCTCTGTAGCTGCAGCTTCACCTAGGTCATCCTTAGCTTTCTGAATAACGCTCATGACTTTTGGTGGCCGCGTGCCCCACTTCCAGTCACCAAACCCAAGTTCATCCCAAAAGAAACACACCCTAAAACGCCTCCCTAGTGTCGATGGCGTGAGTGGCTTGCCCATACTTTCGCCTATAATCTCAAAGTTGGTGTAAACCACAAGGCACAGTTGATCACTGACCAGCTCAAAATCAGAATGTCTCCCCGCAGCAGGGGACACCCCGTAGTGTTCCTCAGTGGCCTTATAATAGTCATCTACAGCTGTCCGTATGACCTCATGCACAAGTGATTGTGTGTTTCCCTCTGTTTGGCTGGGCTGCTCCACTCCTGAAGAGAACGAGGTCTCTTGCGTCCCCTCATTATCTGGCTCATCAATATCAAGATCATCTACAGGATCCAACCTAAAGTCCGCCATTGTACTGAAGAAGTGATATAGCCGTGCGTTAGTTCATAATATCTACAAGAACAATTCGTTGTTCAATAAACATGAGTCAATACAGGCGCAAGCTCAATCCACACCAAGCTCCGTGAACAGCTGGGGCCCAAAGGCGTGTGGCAGTCGGCCGTCATCACAAATAATCCAAGTAGGATTGGCCACAACCAACAGCTTCTTGTTCGGTTCCCAAACCTCGGCCCCTATGACGTCATTATCCCTCAGACCGCCAGACCTGCTTTCGCAATCTCCCTGGCCTCGACTGACCAGAACCTTGGACGTGCTGTGGTAAAGAAGACCACGGTCAGGATCAGCAGCAATGAGGTGATGTTGATTGATGACAGCGATGTCCACCACTGCTAAATGGACCTTTGGAAGACGGCCCAGGAGAGAGAGAAAGGGGACTATGAAGCAGGTATATGATTCTGTGAATGCGCTTGCGCATGGTGGTGGGTATGGTGTCACCACATTCTTCACGCGTCATCTCATTCTCGAAGATCGCCTCCAAGAGGTCAGCGCGGTCGGCCCGCGTGATCTCTAGCCACCGGGTATAGAGATTATCGTTCAGCCGCAGGGTGTCTTCGGGATAGAAGAGGCGGACATTCTCAGTTGATGCCATCTTTTCTTCTCGGCGTCGAGCTATGTTATGTTTCTGTTCGGTCTCTAATTAGAGGTTCGGTTCTGCTTGCTCTCCGGCCTACATAATTATGAATGTGAACGGGTATGTGTCTACATAAATAATAGGTAATAGTGTATGTAGCTGGACACCATATGGCTTGATGTGTCGAGAACCTGAACATCCCCAGGGAGCTCTCTGGGGGCTGGGGTGGGGGGTGGGGGGAAGCTCCCAGCACCAGGTGAGCCAGAACCCCCATTATCTATACTACTAAAGTACTTGACTGCCAAAGTTATCATTAAATATTCCTGATTTTTACATACACCCGTATTTTCTGACTCCAAATATCTTTTGTGTTGACAATCTAACTGGGAATGTGACTCTATAATCAGGTTATATCAAGTAGAAATCTACACGTACATGAGCTCTTAGTGGTGCCTTTGCCTTTAAATTTATTATCTTTCCGATAATTTATCATTCAGAAACTTTTGTTTTCCTCAACTCACGGAAATCTGGCTGTTGTTTCACATGCATGTACATATATATATATGTAAGGCAGCTATGGAGGACACAAAAGCTCTTATCATACAGTAAAAAAGACGGAAACCATCAATCAACGTTAATTACCTCAGAAACATATTTAGACCGTTTACACGTAATCACGTATGTCACCCTGATTACAGACCCTGAATCCATTAATCATGCCATACCCAGGAGATATGACATAAAGAGTACAGTGACAAACACACATTGTTTACTAAGAGATTTTTTAGCAACACTGGAATTTTTTTTCAAAAACAACTAAACACTGATATACAAACAAAAAATGTTGAAGAGATTATACAACTTTTAAAGATTATGCATCTGTGAGATTGTGTATAGGTGTGGGGGGGGGTAAAGGGGGATGGGGTGAGGGAAGGGGGGTGTAGCTGGTTTACTTTCCACAGTGGCCTCCTTTACTTCTACATATATCTACTGTAAACAGACAACACTGACCAGGTTCTAAACATCTCCAGAATCCATTTAGGACTGCATGAGAAACTGAAGTCAGATTTGCTTAGACCTGGTTTGGTGTAATCGTAGTAGTAGCTCAAATTAGGAACTGGACTGGTTTAAACCAGAACAGGTTGCTGTGTGACCACATCTTGAGTAAACCTTATTGGCCCAATTTATAAGTCATTCAGGTTTTCATAGAACAGGATGCTCTCTAACAAACTCAATTCGTTTATTTTACTTTTTTAATGACATTCAAAATGGGATTGGAGCCAAAAATTTGTGAGCACTCCTATTTGGCTAAAACTCATGAATTCTTAACCTTTTTCATATGAAATAACAGAATTTAACGGTCCTTAAACATGGAGTTGAAACTACAGGAATGTTGGCTGGATTGGCAAAAACATTAAACCTTAAAGAAAAATAGGACAATATAAACACCTGCGACGTACCTGTATATATGCCGACAGACTGAGGGTTTAGGGTACAGACACTTTGAAACCTTTGGGACCTTAACTTGAACATTAAGATGTGCACTTGAATTCGCACATGCCCGCGTTGAAAAATCCAGCATCAAAACTTACCTCACTTCTCTCTGATTGGCCGCTGTGATGAGGTCAAACTTCTGACAGTACTTCTGTCGGCACACAAACACCAGCGCCACCAGCGAAGCTACGAAGATCGTAGCTAGAATGCCTATTGCAACTGCTACTACAGTATCCATGGTTTCCATGGAACCACAGCACCTTCACGTATACATTGGGCTTCAGGCCGGAGCTTTCAGTCAGGACAAAGGGGAGATAAATCTGGAAAGTAGAAGTGGAAGTACTTTTATACTATCAACCATAAAATGGGTTGATCTGCAACGAAGGCATCCACATGAATCACGAAACAGTAATTTAACCAATCACGAATCAACAATAAACCCAATGGTTGTGAAATATTCCTGAGAACAGCATAAGACACAAATCAAATCACAACATGCCCAAGAATATTTCACTTCAACAAAAGCATTCAGTGTCATATTTCACTTCTACAAAAGCATTCAGTTTTTACATTTCACTTCTACAAAAGCATTCAGAGTCATATTTCACTTCTACAAAAACATCCACTGTCAAGGAGAAGAGCAGTGGGTGGAAATTAAACCACTTGCATTTTGGCAGGTAGCTGATGAACTTTGCCACATGTGACACTCACAGAGCGACATGTACGTGTAGGTGATTCTCTTGAAAGTGAAGTTTAAATCTTTGCTGGACACCCTGTTAGACCACCTGTGCAGCCCTGTTAACTGCCTACCTATATCCCGAGAACACTGGCAGCACGTAAATCTCCATATTTACCCTTATTTCGACTATGACTAAGTTGATAGAATCTTTGGTTTCTGAGAGTTCACTGATTTTGTTGATTTTTGGAAGGCACGCTTATATCCTACTAGGAAAACGTAAGTATAAGCACCAAAAATAATATTTTTTATAACATAAATGTTTTAGAAATTTGTCTCTAAATATGCAAATTTTTGGGGGAGGGGGTGGTGGAAGTAGAAGTCATTCAAAGCACACTGTAAATAGCATTTGACAGGCTAAATATGCTTCAAAAGACTAAAAGTACAGTGTATATTTATAATTATAGGTCATAATAACACAGTACATTGTACATCAAGAAAATCAGGATTTCGACATAACCACCTTGACTGCAAAGCACATCTGCCTCAACAAGGCTCCCCTCTGTTTGGGAAGACCACAAGAACGATATCTATCTCTACCAGGATGTCCAATGCACTCATTCATACGGATGTATTGTATAAATGTAGGTGCGTAACTAGGTATATGAACAGGTACACATTCATGCTGCACGTCTAAGTGTGCATGTACGTACTTAAGCATTTTTGGCCAAAAAAAAAGTTTGAAGTGAAAGACAGCGCATCTTCTCAGTTAAGTTCACAAGAAAAGCTGAACAATGTCATGTTTATTTTGGTAAAGTATTTTTTCTAAATGCAACTGCGACAGCAGAAATTGACATTTGACTGTGCTACATTGACTAGCATGCCATTCTGTCTGGGCTGTGGTGTAATTCTTCCAAGCGCGGGACAATCTTGTCACCTGACACTGTTGTAAGCTGCCAGGGCTCTGTATGGAACTTAATTATATATGTAAATTTATAACATGAATTGATAAAGAAACCTACTCCCGCCACAGCAGTATGGTCTGGAAATGTTGTTCACACATGTACTTGCTATAATTAAAACATATAACATTAAAACAGTGTCCTATGCCTATGTTATTGCATGTTACACTGACCGTCAACTCAGAAGATTTATGTCACAACTTTAACATCAGCTGATATCTCCTGGCTCTCTGATTGGTCAGCCTATCATAAGCTTAAAAGCATGGACGCCTTCAAATCCCCAGCCGGCAGCAAAATGCTCCACACTTCAAACGAAGATAATTCAGCAACGAACTTACACAAATTCAAGCAGGTCTTTGCATTCATGGAAAAATTTTATGATCTTCTTAATGAGCAGTGCCACAGTCAAGAGCTGTGTTTTACTTTAACAAATTTAGAGGAATATTATGATCTGTGTACATCATATAGGCCACCCATAAAGTATTCTCCAGCTCAACTCACTGACTTTGTATCGGAAAAAACATCACTCATTGCTCGAGTACAGGCATGACAGTTGCTCTGGGGAGTACAGACACCACAGTCGCTCTTCAGTCGGGCTACATAACAACTGATTGACCATAAAACAAGCCACATGTATATATAGGTGACAAGTGTGCAAAGGTGGTGTAAGTATCAAACCGCGTGTTGAACACTACGTAAGCAGTAATGTAATTTACAACTAAACACATTGTAAGTCAAAATATGACGAGAACTGTCTTCAAGAATGAGTATTAGCACCTTATCAGGCCTTTATAAAGGTCTTGCAAGCTTGCCAAAAGGCGCCCCCTTGTGACCAGTCCATGCATCAAGAAAACATAATTTTTCTCTAATTCGCCCTTCAACAGAGGGAAATTACATTTCCATATACAAGTACAAAGCAATAAAATAGAAAATAAAGCTCTAGTGTTTAACACTAGGTGAAGCACTGCTTAATGGGAACAAATAATTGCTAGACTGCCCTTTAAAACACTATTTTTATTTTCTTACAAATGCCTGTTTTCCTGATAACACTTCAGTGGGTACATGTACCTGATTTAGGTACACACACATACAACTGCAAAGTAGTGCTACATGGACATGTGTGTACATTATCATTGATTTACTTAATTGATCGATGTTTTACGCCGTACTCCAGAATATTTCACTTATATGACCGCGTCCAGCATTACTGTTGGAAGAAACGGGGCTGAGCCGGGGGGAAACCCACCACCATCCACAAATTGTTGGCAAACCTTGCCCACATACGGCCCACGAGGAAGCCAGCAGGCACTGTATTTGAACTCACAGCGACCGCATTGATGGGAGGCTTCTGGGTCATTGCGCTGCCCTAGCGTGCTAACCGACTGAGCCCCGGAGGCCCCCTGTACATTATCAGGTCTCCGCAAGAGTCATACTGTTGAAAATCATGCTTATTTATACAACAAGCGCCATCACATGTACACAAGGCTAAATAAAGTTTTCTGATTTGAGTACCGCAATGGTCTATGTTGCAAAAGTGTTCCAATGGATTTTGCAAATTACTAACTAGGAAAAATCATAAATACATCAACATGTAGAGCTTAATCACATACTTCACACACATCAAAACGATCTTCCTGACCACCATCATATCAGTGAAATACTCTTGAGCAGGGCATAAAACACCAATCAAATAAAAAGACAAATAAAACAAACATCAAATTAAAGCCTTTAAAAACATTTTTACAGATTCAGTTTCCCTTTAATTTATTTATTTATTTGATTAGTGTTTTATGCCATACTCAAGAATATTGTAAATTCACAGCGACCACACTGTCAGTCTCCCTTTGTGTTGGGCTTGTGGGGGGACACTGGCTGAAGATGTGCACCCATCAAGGGTGTAAGAGAAATACCCGCCTGCATTTGACCCATGCGGAAACGAGAAGAGGCTGAGGTGTACCAGCATTCAAGCTAGCTTACAGTTGTATGTCTGTATCTACCTTCCACATGCGTAACATACCCCTTGCTTACTTCCTCCTTAAGTAGAATGTCAAGGATTTCAGGTATATGCACACGATGACGGTACTGATAGTCGAAGCCTGTTCTAAATGTAGTCATTATAGAGGACTTAGTAACTCATGTATGATATCTGACAAGAACACTCGGAAACCACTGCCACCTTACACAGCTTGGTGCGAAATCCAGGCAAATACACGTACATGCTTGTGTAACGGATACATGTACGTGAAAAGGGTCTCTAAAACTAAAGATTATGGCTTTAAGGGAAATCAAGAAAGCTCAGCCTGGAAAGTCAATTTTTTTTTTTTTTTTTTTTTTAGATGTCTCTTAACAACACCCACTGTTTTATGCATTTACATCAATGGTTGGAAATTTTCAGAAATGACATCGACGAACACAGGGCCAACTTGGTGCCTCTTATTCGAACTCTTCCCTACACCTACAGAGAGTTGTTTGACATATTCCTGACAATATCAACAACCATTTTTGCATGCCTGCAAGCTGTAACTTGTTACATTCTAAGGGTATATTTAAAGGTGCATTAACTGCACTAAAAGATGTTTTTCCCTATGTGAACAGTTGGAGGAATTTGAGTAGTTGAAAGCAGGAGTGTGCAGCAGAGTTTTCGTCATCTTTCCGCATTGGGGGGGGGGGGGGGGCAGGTGCATACCTGTTTCCTGGTTCAAATCAGAGGACAAGCAGGCTCTCAGCATCAGAGAGGTCAGATGTTCAAATCCAGCACTTAGTGGTTCTTCTCCAAGCTTCAGCCAGATGGTTTGTCACAAAGCTGCAGCTGATCTGAGATGGTATTATCCATGTAAATGTGATGCCCACACATTATGTGCACATTACAAAAAACAAAACACTGACCCCAATCTCTCTACAGAAAAACATGAAACTTGTTCCCACTTCAGGCGAAAGCAATACATGGTCAAAGTTTAAGAGGTCAGTGTAACAACTGGCTTCTGGACACAATAGGTAAGTTTTGAAATGTTTCCAACACAGCTATTTAGCAGACCAGATGGCACACTTGATACGTCTGATAGGATCTAAGCCATATGCTGTACCCTGACTTTCCTGTCTACATGACACATGTAACATTATACAATCTTGTTAAGGGCCAACACAGTAGAATGTCAGATTATTTGTGCTATAAAGCTGCTCTATAATGTACCCAGTATAAGAAAACACGTACATCATCATTATTTACAAGTGAACAAACACGAAAACTTTCCCATGATGGAAACACTAAAACAACTGACTGAGAGACTAGAGCATGACAACTTTTCAATGGTGGAAACACTGAAACAACTGACTGAGAGACTAGAATATGACAACTTTCCACTGGTGGGAACACTAAAACAACTGACTGAGAGACTAGAGCATGACAACTTTCCAATGGTGGTAACACTGAAACAACTGACTCACAGACTAGAACATGACAACTTTCCAATGGTGGTAACACTGAAACAACTGACTGAGACTAGAACATGACAGCTTTCCATTTTTCAAAACACTGAAACAACAAACTTAGAGACTAGAACATGACACCTTTCCAATGGTGGAATCACTGAAGCAACAGAGTGAAAGCTTAAGGCTGATATTTTGTATACAAGGATGTATAAATGTACAGGTATACTACAGTAATACGGATGACTTGTATTCTGGAATATGGCAAAAAAACAAACAAAACAAAAACAAACACCAGCCCAATGAAGAAATTCAAAAAATGGTTCAGTGGCGCAATACATGCTACATGTATGTCTTAATATGCAGTTTTGGTTGTGTCCTTACCTACTAAAACTGTACGACTATGTTCTCAGCCTTTGGCTTGGGAAGGGGACAATGATGGAGTATGAACTACAGACTTCAGCGGCCAGTCAGGTAAGTATTAAGTACTGTACACACTGCCTTCAATGATGACACATAGGAAAATTCCAGCCAAAGGTCTCAAACAATCAGGGCTCAAGGAGCTGGTTCAGCAGATCCAATAAGTTCACAAATGACACCAACTCTGAAAATTTCGGACCATGTCACCACTGATGAAGAATATTCATAAAATAGAGGGGTAAAATAAAATATTCTCCACAAATGAACATTTTATAACCCGTCTGGCAAAACTTTTTGTCTTTCAAATAATCTTACTTTAATTGTTACATTTTCATGAGCCCTTTAAGAAGTGATAAAGCAGGATGCATAAGCCGTGTCACATGCAGGATAGCACTGACCTTAATCCTGCCCAGAGTGTTAGCTGTAATCAACTTATCAAACCACAGCCCAATATCAAACCACTAAATCCTAACCCACAAGATCACATTACTGATAAAATGGTTCATTCTTTAAAACAAGGTTACAATATATCGATCAGTATATATGTAATGTATACACCATTTTTCCTTCGGAAGACACATCCTTACATAAACACAACGTACTTCATTTATATGTTTATTTGATTGGTGTTTTACTCTACTACTTGAAGATTTTCCACCTGTAATGGGAGACAGTTCTACAGGTTGTGGAAACCCACAAGAGCCCAGCCAAAACCACCGGCATGTGGTAAGTAACTGATAAAACTTCCCACAGAGAACACAACAGATCTTCTCCTGCAGAAAGTGCTCAAGTGCATGCGCTATTGTATACCAAGTAAAGTCATCTCCAATGAAATCTGTAAGGCTACCTTAATTGCAAAGATCCGAAGTGTGAAGTCTGAAGCTTGAATTTCTAAATATATAGACACAAATGAAACCCCCACAGCCAAAACACAACCCATATGTGGCTGCGTGTTAACATCTCTGCAAGCAATTTATTTAACACACATCTATTGTTTAATTGCACCATGAGAGATGATTTAAACCTGCATGGAGAGTGGAACTCTTCAAACAATGGAGGGGCTAGATGAACTGAGGCATATCTCCTCGCTGAATTTGGGTGAAATTCAAAATTCATATGTCTCAAATTATCATATGGGGGGAGCCACCTGAGAATGTCTGCAGGAAGTTTCATTGAATTTGACGGAGTAGGTTTGGATATGCATGCAGCAGTACAAGTCACATATTAACTCCGAACTGCGAAACTTGCATGTATGTCAAACTTTGTGTGAATCAACCTCATGCACTCTGACACCATCTGGGAAGCCCTCCACTAAATGCATGAACATGTATGAAGTTCCACTTAATTCAGCGTTAAAAGGCCACAAATAAAATTATGTTCCTCTGGAATAACTCACCCGACCCTCTAATTCCTTAATGAGCAACCTTGTTTTCCTTCTGATAGGATCAGGTTGTCTGCATGTATGGGTAATTACAAGGAAAACCTCAAGTGACAGCTCAGACTGTCTGATCAAGACTTTGCATCCACGAATAACGCACAGGTATGCTATTGTTGTGCTCTGATTAATCAGCCAGTCTGGTATTAAACAGTGACAGGTAAATGCACAACAACTGGCCATCCGTCAGGATAACCTGCACGTCACTGCTTCAGGGGGGGGGCCTTTCAGCTCGTCTCTTCTGAGATGAAATCATCCTTAAGGGTCAAGTCCAATGTACCGGGAAAACACACTTTCTGGATGGCCCGACAAAAATGGTCTTAAATAAGAGATACATGCGCATAATATCGTACATCACATAAAGTTGTATAAATATACGATCAGAAGCATGCATAAGGTAAGGCCTTTAAATGATACTCTTGGTGCCAACACTTCAGTTTCTTTGATAAAAAAAATAATCAAACTTGTCCAAAAAAAAAAAAAAACCCACTTTAAAGTAAAGACTCTAAAAGTCGGATGAAACTATCAGAACCAATGCAAAATGCATCACATGAAAATGAGTTCAACTCTCAACATAGGTAGAATACAGTATACATTATATATCTGTATAAGATGCATGTGGAAAACTGTAATATTTTCTCACCCCGGTTCTATCAAAGTGTGAAGCTTGACCAGCTTGATCAGGCCTGTCCTGACTGACTCAAGTGCTGCACAGATTCTGCAGGTGTACATGTGGATACCTGTAGTATTAGAGAGGTGCTCAGTTGGTTAGCACGCTAGCACAGCGCAATGACCCAGAGGCCTCCCACAGACGTCGCTGTGAGTACAAGTCCAGCTGATGCTGGCTTCCTCTCCAGCCATACACAGGAAGGTTTGCCAGAAACCTGCGGATGGTCGTGGGTTTCCCACAGTGCTGGCCACCGTCGTATAAGTGAAGTATTCTTGAGTGCGGCGTAAAACACCAATCAATTAAATAATAAATATTACAGAGGTAGATATACAGCTGACATCCTTTAATAGTATACCTGTGTGGACACCTTCATTGTGTATCTCCACGACAAATAGACTGGAAAGCTGCTCATTCAAGTTTTTTAACGCAGATATTAATTAACAACAAAGTCACCGAGATGAAAATTTACAGCTACAGGCAGTGATGATGGAAAAATAATCAAACACATGCATTCTCATCCGTGTCTGACCCAGTGGGCTGTCCAACTAGCCTAGGGGTGGTCAAGTGTGACTTGGGTTATTGGATCAACAGACTTTTATGGATGCATACTCATGTATTTATCAGATCAGTCTATTATCCTGAATGCAAGATGATTTCAATTCATCAAAACGGTATCCACTGGTGGTGGGTGTGTGGCTGGATTAAGCAGACACTGCGCTTAATGTTATCTCGAACTAGTCTACTGGCAAGGATGGGGCCTCGAACTGGATCTTCATCAGAACACTTAATTGCACATAAAATAGGTTTATGTGTAATTGGTGTAGAAAGTGGAGGTAGCATTAGAAACTGAAGACAAAGACCTGCATCACAATGAAATACCCTGCTGTTTATCACTCGATTTACAATACATGTACACTGTACGGCAGGTGTCAGATTGATTTTTTCTCTTTATACATTTGCTCTTTTGATAGCAATAAGTTGAAAATAAACACATATTAAAATGCAAAATAAATAAATAAATAAACAACAAGAAAGAATGCCTGAGCCTTTTTTTGTGTTACCCTTTTCCTTTTTTTTTCCTTTTCTTCATTATTCAATTGCATGAAATTCGCCCCTTTCCGAATATATATTTAGCTAATTTTTTCATTAGACCTCACAAAAATAAAAAGCAGATCAAATGTAGTGGGCTTTAAATGAGCGAAAAACAACATGTACATTTTGACTTGGAAGAGAAATTCAGAGTTAAACCACTGACCTGAGAACTCTATTATAACAAACTTGAATGATTAGTCCAACAACTCCAGACTATGCTGAAGTCAACCACACCTACTGACACATTCATACTTCATACATTAAAATGATAGCTGTATTTTGCCCAAAGACTGGCCAGTAAAAATGCACTATCAAGCATATAAATGCCTAGTAATGATACTTTCGACGGTAACAAGTAAGTTTTTGTGACAAGAAATTAGTCACACTTCACGAAAGACTTTTAAGCAGCTCTATCAGGTGGCTGAATCCATCAGAGCAAAGCAAAATGCTTCAACTGAAATAAATTTTAGGTAGAATACAGTAAACAGGATGACAAGGTTGGCACATCAATACATGTGCATGTATGCAAGACACTTAACCATTCAACACTCTAGAAGTCCAAAAGAATGTCTGTATCTGTACATGAAGGCAGATGTCTTGTTCGTCAACTCCTTTTTCTAAGCTCTCACACATTCTAATTCTTACTGAAAAAAAAAGCCATTCAATACAATCTTTCTAGATTTTCCATATGGTGCTTCCTTGGAAAGACACTATACAGTATAAGGTATATGTAGATTATCAGCAAATGAAAACACATACCATAAATTCAGGAATAAGTAATACATAAGTGGCAATGCTGAAATAAATATCCAAAGACTGGTCAAAGTTTGACAACCATATTCAAACTCAGAGCATTATGATAAACCCTCTTAAAACAAGCTATACCTGAAGGTTCAAGGCTTTGGGGCTGAATATTGCATTCAACATTATTTCAAAATAGTCCCTTACGTCGTAATTGCAGTGTATTCATGTTCACAAAAAGAAGAAATGTGCCTAGGGCATAAGCAGAATGAACCTCAAAAAAAAAAAGATCCTAGGCTACCCTGGAGCTCTTTTTGGCATCTGATTAGGCACTTTTGATAATAATGCAGAATTTTTTGAACATGGTCTGCTGAAGGGCTATGGTTGTCCACAAATTAATGAAATAATCGTAAGAACATAAATCAATTAAATCATGAAGTATTACCAGAACCAAGAAGGTGTAAAAAAAATTTCGTCCATGACTAAGTCGCTCATTTTACCGGTTTCTGAAAGCTCTATTTCAGGTTTGGTTCGAAAGTAGGAACATATCCTCAGCACCAAATTTTGTTTATCTGATTGTTGTTTTAAGCTGTATTCAAGACGGTGGCCAGCATTATGGCAGGGGGAAACCGGGGAAAACCCACGACCATCTGCAGGTTGCTGGCGGACCTTTCCACGTACGGTCGGAGAGGAAGCCAGGATGTGAGCTGGATTTGAAGTCAAAGCAACTGCATTGGTGGGAGGCTTCTGAGTCATTATGCTGCGTTAACGCGCTAACCAACTGAGCTACAGAGGCCTCTCAGCACCAAAAGTAATATTTTATCCCATTAATTTGTCTAAAAAATAAAAAATGCACTTTTTGAGGGGGGGGGGGGCAAACTCTCGGGTCATTTACATGTACAGTATACAAAGTACATGCACATCAATATATAAAGATATGCATTATCTAATCTACCAAATGAGAGCGACAACACGAGTGCAAGTAGATGAATCTTGATACAAATACCAGATGTCTGGTGTCAGATCATCTGATAAGGATGAACAACTACAACAAATCAGATTAGAACTGAAGCTAACACTATGCAGTAGTTCTCAGGCTGATATACTATGTAGATCTATGCAGATATAATATGCTAAATTAGCACACATCAGACTTACCTTAGTTTCCTCTCTGCTGTAATCCACTGGAACAATGTGTCACATAGTAAAATCCAGGTTGCAACGAACACAGGTAGCACAGCGGTATGTATAAATATCCAGGTAAAACTCCAGGTAGTAAGTCGTTAATGAGCAATTCTCCTCTGTGCACTCACGCCAGATACATGTAGTTAGAGACCTTGAGGAGAGAAGAAAACAGGGTCAGTCATATACGGTACGGGACAGGAATAGAATTTGTCCAGTCGTCCAGTCTCGGACGGCCAGGGTTTGTTTTGATCAACGACAAAAAGGTACGCACATTCCTCGTCTCAACCAGGCCACCTTTGAGGCGGCCTATTTCTGCTTGGCGAAAGTCTTGTGTAGGATATGATGGTCTGATACCAGACTAATAGAAACCCTATAATACAAAATAGTATGTATATAGTCAACTCTACAAAAAAAAATTTTCTGTGTACACAAAGAAAAAACTTTGTTCCACAGCTGATTTACCTGAGTAGCCTAAAGTGCTGAGATAAAGACAAGAGCTGTACACACAGGTATAGACACCTTAGCCTGAGCTGACAATCATGTGTGCGGTGGGGGTACATGTAGTGGTGGGCTCTACCGCTGTGAAAAACAGCGCAACGGGTCAGGCAATGAATAGCTGAGAGCCCAAGCCTGCAGTGGACTCGAGGGGGGCCCAGGCTTGGCAGGACAATAGAAAGCTACACTTGGAAATGTTTGCACAGTAATTTGTCAGAGTAGCTCACCACTAGCCCAATCACACCTGGCCGTTTTACACGGGCTGCTCTCCTCAATCTCTCTCTCTCTTTGATTTTTTTTCTCTCACAATAACGAAGCTCTACTCTCCCTTCTCCAAATTTCCCATGACACACATGAAGAGCTATTTTATACTCTTATGGCACAGAAGTTCTCCGCGTACACAGAACTGACTAAAATACCTGTACAATGAATGTCTCAGCAATTTAAACTTGACTTAAAAGGCTTGAGGCCTTTTAATTCTTCAGGTGCCGGATTTATCAAAATTATTTATATCTTGAATTTAGCCGAATCCCCCACAGGCTCAAGTCAAAGATTCATTTTAATTAACGATAAACACTACTTTAAACCTTAAGAAAACAAGACTACAAGACTAGCTTAAGTCAAAAAGTTCAGAGAATTTGTAAGCCTGTGATGTACATGCGTGTTTCTGTTTCTGTATTAGATGTCTCGCCAGAGGAAAAAAGATCACGTTCATTATATTACATTCTGGGTTTTGATGCGAGCTAAAACAAGACATATCATTCAATACTTTGCATAACAGCCCTAGTTACACAATCCTAACACTAGTAAACACAACTACCCTTACTGTTCTGACACCAAAGATGACACCACATCAAGTCTAACTATTCTGACACTAAACATGACACCATATCAAGTCTACCTGTTTTGTCCCCAAACATGACACTGCATCAAATGTAACTGTTCTGACATCAAACATAACATCACATCAAGGCTAACTGTTCTGATATGAAACATAACATCAATTTTAACTGTTCTGAAATGAAAGAAGACACCAAATCAAATCTAACTGTCCTGACACCAAACATGCCACCATATCAAATCTTAACTTTTCTGACAAGCACAACGCCAGGACACCAGGACACCAAACATGACACCGTATCACATCATCTAACTGTTCTGGCACGAAACCACATCAAATCAAGTCTAAGTGTTCTGACACCATATCAAATCTATCTGTTCTGGCAACAAACACAACACCACATCTGGAGTAGTTATTATGACGTCAAATATGACACCACATCACAAAGTTTAACTCTTCTGAAACCAAACATGACACAATTTCAAGCCTAACTGCTCTGACACATAATATCATATCACTGTGACCTATGCAGTAGTCTTAACCCAGGGTGTCTCCCCTCTAAATCTGAAGGTGTAAATACTGTCTTCTTGGAGAACATGGGTTGATTTTAACTGTATCACTTGGCACTTTCTCAATCTTACATGTACATGTCACGTCTATACTTTGTATCATATGTAAATAATGTATATTAGTTATGTACAACCTACTGAATTCAGGAGTTAATCTTTGTGCAAGGTAACCTTTGATACCCAACAAGAAAAGTGAGACGACCCATATTAACTGTGGCTGGGTACATGTATAGATACTGTAAACACCCTGAAAAATGTGCGCACATGAAGCCAGGTACAGATATTCAACAAACTCCACACGGATGGATATAAACAGGTAGGGCTCAGTCATTTCAGTTGACGAGGGGGGGGGGGGGAACAAAATCAGCACATTTTGGTGTTTGATGATAACTCAAAAAAAAAAAGAAGATCAATCAAGACAGTTAGTCTAGTTTATGGTACCTTTGCATAAGCCTTTGTACATGTACCTGACAAAGAGTAAGGATTGAACCTAGCCACACTTTGAAGGCACTAACCTACATGGGACACCACACAGGCAGTCCCTACTTTACAATCCATGTACTTCCATTTTCTCTGACATCCTTCACAATATGGAGTTCTATCACAGTCGCTCCAACAAATGGCCCACGGAGTTGCCACAGTACTCCACAGTGTACATGTACTTTGTAAACATTAGTTTCTCTGGGCTAGCATGACAATCACTATAATCAAGTTACATGTACCATTCTGATTATGGTCACACTCGATTGCCTGCTACTGAGGCTAGTTGATACAAGTTTTGCATCGTCTCCCTGGCTTTACCACAAGCAATGAAACGTAAAAGATTTTTGAGGACCAACTAGCGGATGATCAGGGTGGCCAAAACGCCTAGTCACTGAAGAACAAAAAGTTCCGGTAGTAATGCCCAAAGGGCCTGAATGATATTTCCTGCCAGTATAATTTTAGCAGCGAAATGCAGGAACCCAGAGGGCATGTTGATTGGCTATTCACCGCCACAAAAAAAAATGACAGATACATGAATCCTGATGTGAATGTAGCTGGATTATCAACAGGAAATGCCTGCACAACTATGTGACTGCAGTCATCGTGGTCGTCTTTTCATTTTCGGGTTTGAATGAAATTATCTGGCTCTTCTAGCTTCTGAACCAGATTATGTTCTGGGGTCAAAATGTACTGTATTTCGCCTGTTTATAAGGGCTTATATATCACCACATACATGATTTTGCAACACTTAGGCCATTCATAAAAAAAAAATTATTTTACCTCTGGAAAAAGCTGGGTAGGTAGGTAAGAAATTTTCTTTTTTTTTCTTGTAATTTGTTTTTGCCCATGTTTTGATCCGCTGGGAGGGACACAATGCAGGACCCATCAAGTAAGGACTTAACGGAAACACCTGCACTCTGCAGTAGTGGAACTATAGAGCAATTGGCCTCCACTGATTATTTTATTTTTAAGGCTGAGCAATACTTTCAGCTTAAACATTAATTTAATCACATCAGAAGTAGGTCTCGATGTAGCTGGGTGATCTCAGTGGATTAAGTGCCCAAGGTTTTAGACTCGTAATAGTGATGTCAAAGACCTGGAATATCAATAATATGTTCATTATCATACAACAAGGAAGCAACAAAATTGCAGATTTGATATTTTATCTAACTGAACCCAGAATAGAAATGTTATGTTCAGTTGGCACATCATTTATTAATGCAAGAAGCGAATTAAGTAAGTTTTGTCACACACTTTAGGTGAAATGGTCAAAGAGCATGAAACACAGAAAAGTGTGGATATACATGTATACTGTATTCCATAACGTTTCACGTCATGTAAACACTGAGCCTAAAAGATATATTTTCAACATGAAGATGAGAAACTGCATAGCAAAACACTTTGGATAAACATGAGGGTACATTTAACTCCCTTATGTTATATGAAATAAACATTTATCTAACATGTTAATGAGCAGCAGATAGTCATTTATCCTTTTGCTTTCATTGAAAGAAATCAATGTGGGTGTTGCTAGCGTTTGCAGATTGTGTACAGAGGGCAATAATACTTGGAAGATTAACGAAAATCCTGCCGAACTGATGGCTTTGTCAAGGAGTGACGTGGGACCATGGACCATGAAATCTGTTCGGTTTAATTACTTTTGATTGAATAAATGTGTATAAATTTAACAATATGTTTGTTAACAACAAGTGTTCATAATGTGGGATTCTTCCTTAAAGGTGGGGAAAACATAACAGTTGCATAATGTTCTGATGAAAGAGTGTGAAATGTTAGTTGTAAGTGTGGTCTTGATTTATTTTTCAAGTTTTCTTTAATGAGAAAAAGACACTTGAAAATAATTTTTGTATTGTGGGTATTTGGGCCCACCTTTTGGTATATATATAGAGTCTTTGTGTAATAATGTTATAACACATGTTTAAAAAATATTTTTTGCTCTAGAATGTCTCCTTTTCAGCTAACAAATGTATTTAACCTGGGTTTGGATCATATTTATATTTTAACTGTATTCATAAATATTATCATAATTCAGGTTAAATGCTTATGTCTGCATATAAACAACAAATTTATATAATAATGAAATAATGTTATCAGACATGCATCATACCCTTACTTAGAACATTATTATGTAACAAAGATAAATACCAACAGCTGGTCCAAAATACCCAAGATACAAACATATAATACAATTTTTTATGAACAAAAAAAAAAAAATCCAAAAAAGAATATTAAAGACCATATGTGCAAATAAGTTTTGATGCTCTTTCATCTGATTTTGGTATCATTTTTGTTTCCTTCTCCTTTAATGAAGAATCAAATATTTCCATTTTCTTTTTAAGGTTATTTGGGCAGACAGACCAGCCCTGCCCTGCTGAACACGACAATATGCTTCAGTTAAGTGGTAAAACAATAAAATATCAAAAACTGGTCTTTGTTTTCGTTTTTGAGCGGAGTGTGATTACTACTTCCTTTGCTATCACACTCCCGAGACTCTTCGTTATTTCACGTGTGTGTTAATAGCACACCTAGAATTGCTTTTAGGAGTGTGCTAGGTGTGGTATTATGATAGCACACCTTAAATACGAAGGCCTGCACAAGGAAATTACAGTGGGTCACAACCTATCTTTAGGAACTTGATGGTATCTCAGGTGCTGACCTCCTTCTGGAACAATGTTCAGTCACACTTTAGAGTTAAGATCACAGTGTAAACTGTCACAGATCATTCAAAAGGTCCCTTGTCTTCCCATCATGAATAAAACAACACCGAGGTGTCACAATCATCCAGTGTCAATATTTTTGTCCCACATAACACAGCTATTGTCAAGTTTGAGGGTCAAAGTACTTCCTACTTAATACTGGATCACACTTTAATACTTCAGAGAAAAATCCCCACATTCATATGGGGCTACATTAACACTCCTTGTAACCTGGGACATAGGAGAAATTTTATTTTTTGATACTTTCAGTTTATTAGTACATGTATTTAAAATTAAACAGCTCTGCCAATGCAAAGGGCGATTTTTAAAAGTTTCACTCATTTGTTTGTAGAAATAAATATGTACCCTAAAAGACCTAAAATTTCATCCATGACAAAGACTCTTCTTTTTCTAGATTACCAAAGTTCTATTGATTGTAGAAAGATGTCTTGAAGGTAGGGTGATATTCTTCTGGAAAAATATAGTTTTCCATTCCAAAAGTAATATTTTATGTCTGCCTTTAAATATGCTTTCAAGGGCAGGGGGGTGGAGGTGAAAATTCTGGTCATTTAAAGTCTATCTTTTGTTTGCTCCAAGGATGGTATAAAGACATTACTGATCAATTATTGCAGAAAAAGCCTTGAGCGGCTGATGATATTTAAATTCCTTATTTGATTGGTGTATATCCTCATGCCTGAGGCAATATTTCAGACACATCCTGATGAGACCATTTTTGAAACAGGAAAGTACATTGTATATGGTTTACAGAAACACACTCACTTAACTAAAAAAGACCTTCCAGTGACACTAAGGCAAAACATAGGGCTAAAAATACCAAAAAAAAAAAAAAGTAAATAGGGGTTAAATTAAAGAAATTTACTTCCCCCCTCCCCCCAGATTTCATTATTTGTTTATTTTTTCTGATTGGTGGTTTACCCTGTACTGATAAATCTTTCACACATCCATCCCTAGGTTGTTGGCAGGCCTTCCGACTTTCAGCTGGAGAGCCAGGAAGCCAGTCAGAGCTGGACTTGAACTGGCAATGACCGCATTGGTGGGGGACTCCTCAGTCACTCTACTGCTGTACTAAAAATACTTCAAATACTTGATTCTTCCAGCTCATGCTGGCTTCCTCTACGGCCGTACATGGAAAGATCTGCCAACAATCTGCGGACGGTCATGGGTTTCCTCCCGGGCTCTGACTGGTTTCCTCCCACCATAATGCTAACCCCCGTCGCATAAGCATGGCGTAAAACACCAATCAAATAAATAAATAAATAAAATATCTGATTCCTCAAAAAGAAACAATGTATGGTAAGCTGGACTGTAGTCATCACTGTCTTGATCAATTATCCAGATTACTTTCAAATTTGATAATATTAAAATCACAGAACAATTTTTTATTTAAAGAGGACATGCTAGAACATACTTCGGTCATAGAAATGGGAAGAATGTACCAACCTAAACCCAACAGTCCTTCATATCAAAAGGATGCCTAGAGGCTACAGATAAGCAGCACTAACCAAACTATCTCTTACTGTATGCAGTAAGCAAGACTCCCCAAGCCTTTAAGCCAGCATTGCCCTATATGCTCTCTCATTCTTGTCACAGCCTTGTTCTCCTGATTCAGAGAATGTCAACTGAAGGCGTACTGGGGACCCCATTCCCTAACCTGAACTCGGATCTGTTCAACGTTCTCTGTTTCGCCACAAGGCAAATTTGCTGGCATGCTCTACACCTCGTCCAAGGAATGGCCTAGTTTTTCTTTTCTCTCAAGGATATAGATACATGTACTTTTAGCTCTTGGCCTCTAGCTTAGCAGAATCAAGGTGACAAAATGCTGGCTACTCAATGGATGGCAGGCTTATTTTTAGACCATAAAGCTTACAATTTTATGCTTTGAACGAGAACTTGTGATCACCCCCTTTCCACCCAAGGACACCTCCCAACCAAGAACAAAAACAAAAAAATTTAATGAGCATGTTCTTTGACCACAGAGATATTTATTGCTACGTGGTGTAAAACAATTACTGTGTGTTTTAGAACCCCATGCGTCACGTTCCTAGGGTACCTACCAGCACATTTACAAAAATCCATTAATTAGTTAATGTCAAGTGTAATAAAAGATATTCAATTGCTGTAAATAATACCCGGCATAAGGGATGAAATACTTCTTCAAAAACTCCTTTTAAAAGATGTCACTGGAAAAAATTTAAAATTTGTAAAGTAATGCCATTAAAAAAAAATCCTGAAAAGACGCAATATTTTAGCTACATATATGTTAAACAAGTCTACAAAGTCACATTAAGAAATTATTAAGACAGTAATAAAAATACTTAAGCTCACAGATGTATCTGGGCAAAAAACCCTACAAGAACAAAAAATACAACCAAAATAGAGGAAGTACATTTCTCCACATGCTGAATGCAGTGGGCTCTCCCCGTCAGATTAGACATGCTTTCAGCTCACCACTGGCAGCAGAGTGCATGGTGAGTGTGACATTCTCCTGTTTCCTGGCCACTGGCTCCCTTATGTTAGCACAAGCAAGTGTTTACCTTGGCAAACGCTGACAACAAACCATTGAACCAGCCTACCTCAATCTCCACAGGTCTTGGGCAATCCAAGTAATTTATAAGCGGTCTTGTTTTAATCAGCTGTGCACACTGGCTCAGCTCACATTATGGATAAAATCGAAATTCGCTATTACACTTCTACATCTGTGTACAATTGTCGCATCATTATATCTTTTTTACTTTTCTTCCCTTTTCTTTTTTTGTCACGTTTTTCTTTTCATAAGACCAGACATCCTTTTTCTGCAGGTGTGTAACAGCTGTACTTGTATATTTCATCATCATTACAGGATATTTCTTGAAAATATCTAGATCACAACTAGATCTGTTTTTACTAGTTCTATAATAAACTCTTCCCATCCTGTGCCACATGTTCACTTTTCTTTATCTCCCTTTATTTTTTATTTTCATGTTATTTCCAACCCGGACCCAGCTGATCCAACAGCAGTCTATGTTGTAAGTATGCATCACGTGACATTTTTATGTAATTGCACAGTTAAATGTACAATTAGGTCACAGTGACAGTTTTTACAGCTCAGAATTCTCACTTAACAATTTTTTCTGTGCGCTTTTTCACACCATTCTTTCTACTTATCACACAATCCTCTCTGCCAGGGTAAGCTGGAAATTATCAACAACAACAACCAATCAAGAAAAATTTTTCCTGACCACTAAGCTAGTGAACATTAGCTTTATCTTTCACGGCATTCTGTCTGCTTACAAGTCTGTTTGGGATTCTTGCAAATGAAATGAAGATGAATGACATTCCATGAGCAGTAGGAGCCTTATTACTAAAAATCTGCAGTCTATTCAGACTGCTCCAGCATGAATTAAGGAGGAACAGCATTCAATAAATAAGGTTGCCCCAAAACAGATCGTCACACGTTAGAACTGATGCACAACAATCATGACAAAGATTTTCCATTAATAATTCTTTCCTCCAATAATTCAGCATTGAAAAACCTTTACCCTAGAATTTCAAAGTAAATTTATAAAAGTATTAGGGATGTGATAGGTAGCCTGATGGCAGTGTATTAGCCAGCGAACTGTGCAGCCGTGATTTGCACCCTTAAGACTGTAAAAAGGCGACCTACTTTTGCGGATAAGGTTATGAGTAACAGACTCAAGCTGTGCAGCTCCCCCCACCTAGGCTGTTCAAACAAACACAGGCCACCCTCACATCAACATGTTATGCTAATGACGTAAACATCTGTGTTCAGCAACTTTCTGGTCGGCCAGTAGAAGCAATCTGGTCAAACCTGTAGACACACAGCACACGCAATGTGATGTTTTCGTACAAATGGATTCTTTGTATGAAAAAACTACAGTGTTGTTGTTGACTTGAAGTACAGTAATTCCCAGAGGCATAGATGTATTGGTCTTATACAGGACACTGTCAGCTGTTAGATATCTCTGACTGAATCTAACCCGATTTACTGTTCATCGATTAAATCAGTTCAGTCATGGACAGGTCTCTACCTCTGTGGGTCACGTAACCATAATAACAAATTGAAACTCATTCATTTAGCTCTTAACTATTGCAGTAACAAACCCAAAACAGATGATTTTTCTTTTGAAAATCAGTTATCAATGACTCCCCAAAAGCGCACCTTTTTATCTCAGCCCCTCCCTAATAGCATGTTGTCAGGGACTCCACATGAGCCTCTTCTTTTGGCACAAGGAAAAGTAGTGTACATAAACCATTCCACAAGAGAAAAAAAAGATTGGTCAGAATTTTTTCCTTCACAACTCCCATCAAAGCTTGGGAATATGTAATTTGAAAGTCAGCAAACCCCATAATGCCAAGAAAACTTTGGCCCTTAGAAAATGTATCTGTTTACCAATACATAAAACTGATAAATTGTCCTGATGTGATAACACTGTTAAGGACACTTGAGATGCATTTCTAAATCCAAGCAGGGAAGTTCATACATGGACAAAGCTGATGGTTATCACCCCATAAATTTCTTGCACCACAACACGACCTTGGCTTTCCTCTTTCTTATGTACAAGTGTTGTACAGACATTGTAAATTAGGACAAAGCCAGTGGTATAAGTTGAGGCTTCTTTTGAGGAGGGGGGGGGAGGGGTTGTACTGAACTTAGTCAGGTATGTATAGTGTATCCATGCTTCTTTTGAGGGTTTTGGATTGCACATCACAAATTCCCTTTATAATAGGGACATTTGATCTTTCTTATGCAGGAAGAATTCTCTACATCATAAACACTGTTTTATTAGCATTAGGACATATCAGACACATTTATTACATCAACACTAAGGAGAGCTATAACAATATTTTCTCAATATTGATTTTTTTCATTTTGCTAGGTTTGCAAAAAAACTCTCAGATGCACAGGGTTTTGGTAATATTATGATATTATGGCACATGATCTGAAAATGCTAGTACAACTTGTTGACCTGAACTGGTTAATTTCAATAGAGCAAATGACAAATCCATTATGCACTGTCTTCTATGCATTTTTCATATACATATTCATCATATGGATGTTTTATTGTTAAAATCTGTGATTATTTAATTTGAGGACTGATAAAAAATGTAGGGAGGGGGATCAAGAGGGGTGGGGGATCAAGAGCGGCTAGTACAGCATAATGACCCAGATAACTCTCAACAATGAAGTAAATATGAGTTCAAGTCCAGCCTATGCTCTCTGGACGTATGCGGTAAGGTCTGCTGGCAACCTGCAGATGGTCGTGGATTTTCCCAGGCTCTGATCTGTTTAAGTGAAATATTCGTTAGCAGACACTTAAACACCAATCAAATAGAAAAATAAATAAATAAAATTAATTTCACTAAAGAAAGGAGGGAAGAAGACTTTTGGTATGAAAGAACTTACAGTAACATGGTATTAGCATATCCTCATGAATTAATTACCACAGCAGGCAATGCTGATTCAATTTTCTTTTAATGGCAAAAATTTTGTCAGCATTTATTTATTTTTGGGATTGGTGTTTCGGATTGGATTTGGATGACAGTTCCTAACTCAAGAATATTTCATGTATACCAGAATCACAGTGGGAAGAAACCCATGACCATCTTCAGGTTACTGGCAGAAATTCCCAACAGCCCAGATCCTGGAGGAAGAGAGCAAGAGTGAGGCTTGAACTCATTGCCACTTCACTGATGAGAAGCTCCTGGGTCACTATGGTTTTGCTAGCACACTAACCACTTTGGCCACCTCAATTTGTCACAATGGGTGGTGGTGCACAATGTGTAATCAGTTCACGAGGGAACATGTACACCACAGGAACTTCTTGGAACTTCTCTGCAGAAATAGTTATTTGTATACATACATGTAAACAAGGCAGGACATAATTAATATTATGTCAACTTGTCACGTTTGCTATAAAATCCTTTTCCCTGACTTTCTGTGGGTTGCATGGTTTAAATGAGGCCAAAGGTCACCTCAGAAATAGCCTAGGTTGGAGATCAGGTAAACATCATGAGCTTGAAATAACCAGGACATCACAAGATTGCACATGACTCAACAACAACGGCAACTTCTATTTTGTCAGACATTCCTGAACACAACATGTGTAAGAGATGCCATGTGGAGTTACATGTGACGAAGTCTTAACATTTCGTTTTCATGGCAAGGTAGGTACATTTAAAGACAAATGATGATCTTTAGACAAGAAGTTAAATATTTTTATACAACAATTATAAAATTACGGGTAAAATAAGATCGTTTATTCAAACTCCTCAAAGGGCAAAGCCATGAAGGGAAGTAGTATTCTGAGCAAACTTCAAAGATGCTGCATTCAAGCCGCTGAGGGTCTTGAAAGCGCTAAAAATCATTTTCTTATTTTTGCCTTTCACCACAGAGCTGTCAAATCCTTATAATTACTTACTTTATTGACTCTGGATGTTCCATGGTTGAAAAAAATCAGCCATGTTATTAAAGACCATTTTGATGGTTGGGTGTGGGGGAAGAGCTGTTGTCTTTGGTCAAAGCATTTAACTCAAATAGCCAGGTTTTGGCTCTTTTAATGGTTACCTTTTCTCAAGAAATTGGTACAGTACAATCATAAATGTATGCAAACCTGTAAATTAGTTGTAAAGTGGTGTAACCCTGATAGAAGCAACACAACTGTGAGAGTTACAACCCAAAATGTGTCGGATTGATGGTAAGGAACATTTACCCCTCTTTACAATAAAACTTCCCTAGCGTAAATTGATGCCAGCTGAGTAGTTCCCCTAATAAACTAACCTGTTCTGGGTCTCGATCAACCAAACGAAAATGTATTTGTTTGTGAATTTGTGTGGTTGTCATTGATAGTTTTGGGTTGGGCGAGACTGACTTACAACAAATTTGTGGACTATGGGAATTACTTGGTTGACATGGATATATTCTAGGAAAGTTTTAATGCATGCATGAAGAGCAATAACTGTTCCTTACTGTCAATTCAACACATTTGGGACTGAATCTCTTTGTAACTCTCGCAACTGTGTTACTCAAATCACAGCTACACCACTCCTCAGCTGTAACATCCGTAAATGTAAGTCAACGGCTCTAATTTACCAGCACACTGCCATGAATGTAGAGACCAGTCTGATAAACTTTGTAGTGCAATCTGATATCACTTATCAGACAAAATGACAATACTTAACATACATACAAAGATTATGTACACATCATTTTAATGCAGGCCTACATGTACACAAAAGTCATGTAAGGCAAGTCTCAGTCAATGAATCGTAAAAATTCCAACCACTTTCAGATTTTATTTTTCAGATAGATCAGCAACTACATAGTGTATTATATACCAGTTGTGCAATAAGCTTAAACATCTGACATGGTGAAACCATAACAGGAAACGATAGTCACACATGGTGTACATGTAAATGTACGTGGTTGTTGTATTTTGAGTTGTGTCAATGCATGCAACTGTAACATGTCTACAAACAAGATCTGCACAGACAGAAGTTGATAATAAATCTTCAATATCACGGAAAAAAACTCACCCGAAATGTAGCTTTCGGGGCAGACTCCGGCTGTTAATCTGCTGTAGATAACGGAGATCCGCAGGTCCAAATCGCAAAGCTGGCGAGAAAGTTCGCAAACTTTTTCGCTGTGACCTGTTGACTTGACGAAAATGGCGAAGAGGGGCAGGGTGACCTAGTTTTGAGAGCAAACGTCTTGAAGATGTCTATTGTGTTGCGTGTTGAACAAATGCTAAATTTACACATCCTTCTACGAAAGATATTGTTTTTGTGCACTAACTTTTTCGTGCTATTCTACTTCGTTTGCGAAATGGCTTTGTTTCTTACCTTATCAAGACTTTGTTTAGAGAGTAATTAAAGTTCTTTTCAGGTCACAGGCTGTCACGTGATCAGACTTCATGGTTTGCGGGAATTTTGTTTTTATTTGAAAGATCTGTATGCTACATGCAGAAATCGTCGTCCTGTGATTACTTGGTTTTTGCTTCGTTAAGTGGAAGAAAAATTATTAGTTTCATTGTGTGTCGAAAATAATCGTCAGTGAGCATTCCTGATCTTAAAACAATTCAGGACCGCTTTCACAGCAGACGACGCAGTCACCTTCCCAGTGGCAAACTGACCGGAAGTTCACTGGCAGTAAAGAAAGGATGTAAGCGTGTGTTCATGGACATTGGTCTTTAGTATTGAATTTTTGATCTGAAAAAAAGTTGCATTATTTGCATATCTACTGTTCACAACAAATGGTAGTAATATTATACTTCTTACGCCTGGGAAGAGCTATTGCCAGGTTTAGCTGTAAAGAGCTCAGAAAAACTATTATTTATACATCGGTGAAATCCCAGTATTTTCACTGATAAAGGTGGTATTTTCACTGCAGTGAAATATCACAGTTTGATATTTCAGAGAAGAAACATTTTAATTTATAAAGTTCCAGTCTGATCTCAGTGGAATGACATCATAATGCAGGTTTACTCAACTGCTGCATTCACACTTAACGCAAGAAGACAGGTCATGTAACATGTCACATACACGACACCACGCTCTAGGCATGTCTGTGACGGTCTATGGCTGAAGAAAATGCCAAAAACTCTTCAAAGTACACAAAATTATGATACTGCGAGGGTATAAATAATGAATAGAATATTGCGCGTTGAAGGCTGAATGCCATAAATATTGTTCTTGTGAGAGGTGGAAATGATTACCCTTTCACTCGAACAATATTTATGGTATTCAATCTTCACTGTGCAATATCCTCTATATATTTTTGTATAATATTAAGCTGAGTCATGTAAAAATTACCAAATAATGAAAAAATGGCGTTAGCGAAAATATGATACTTGTGATAAAATTGGATGTGTGTGGGTGGGGATGTCGGGTGGGGGTGGGGGTTTTTGACTGGTCTGAATGTGATGGGCCAAATGTGTTTTTTGCTGGTAAACTTACTCTGTTTTTTTCCCAAGAGTAATGTCTAATGACACTCATGTAAATCACACCAGATTACATATTTCCAGTCAATGCCCTCGAATCATTTTACCCCATGCGTTGGAACTCATTGTTTAATATTTTTGACAGAAATTGTCACAAAAGATGAGATTATTGTAAAATCCAGCAGAATAATGACACTGGTAAGGAAAAATCAAAAGTGTTCCGATGCCCTCAACATTTGCCCAGAACATCATGACAGGAAACAAGGGATCAAGTGTCATTGCCTTTAATTGTTCAGTTATATGGGAGGGTAATTCGAAACAGCTCTGTAACATAGCTGGTGGTGGGGAGGGGGGTTAAGACTCCAGTATGATTAGAGTTTGCATATTGTACTACTAAAAGATAATGAAATACATGTAAAACATTTGATGTTTAGATTAAAATTGTGTTAATTGGTTATGCCTCATGATCACTGATATACTGGTACATGTATGTATTAACTCGTATCAATTTAAAGTTCAGCATGCTCTTTACCAGAAACTCGGAAGGAATATGAAGAAAAGTTCTTTGTTATCGACCATTAACACAAGGATAAAGACCAGAGAACTGGGCATAGGTAATAACAAGTCAACCACAAACTTCTTTCTTTTCTTATTTTCTTATTTATTGATTTATTTATATCAGAAGTCTATTAACCATTGGTTAATAGACTTCTGTTTATATATTGTTAGGGCAAGGAGGATTTATTACTTGAAGCAAATCTTTTTTCTAATCTTTGTCACAATTTTCTGGTGGACAGTTATTATCATCTTCAAAAGCAGAACATGTTAATTTGATGCACAATTCAGATTTTTGTTAAAGAGACACATTGTGTTTTTCCTTTTGTATGTATGTATTCTTTGGTTTCACGTCCTGCTGAATAATTTTTCAGTTATATAGTGACAAAGGGGTCCTTGGTATGTATATATATACTGTTCTTTCTTGGGACAAAGTGAATGATTCAGTCCATGCCAAAGTGATGCCGACTGGAACATCATGCCGAAGACGCCAGGCATGACACTCTTCATAGTCCTATAATACTGACACCGAGCCGACCGTGCAGTCCTTGCTCTAACTCTCTCTGCGAAATCTTTATACAGACAGAGCTGGGAGAATAGATTTAGGAAGAATTTGAAATCAGGGCAACTCATTTCCAAATTTTACCGTATCTTCCCTCTGTCCCATGTAAATTTTCTCAGAATGGAGTGTCTCAAAGATACGGAGACAACCCCCCCTGGCTAAACCTATGGCTGGGAGTTCTGATAACTTCTGAAAAACTTTTGACTTCTGCAAGTTTTCTTCATAGTGATATGGTCATCAGGGTCTTTATATATAACGTAATTTTTTCAGTTCTTCCTAAACTGTTTGAAGACGAACCTAGAGGTTCGTCTGGGGAAAAGCGATCAAAGCTGGGAGAGATGTCTCATGTGTCAATGAACAACTGTGATGAGCAAGACTTAAACGACAGTGAGGAGGATCTGTTGAGTAGTCACTCAAGCATGACAGGGTCACAGATCCTTCTTAAGTATGCGGAAGTTCGCCAGCAGGTATTCTGCAGCTCAGATGTGTTCATAAGTGTGTCTATGCCTGAGTTTGAACAGCCTTCAGCTGATACTGCCTTGTTTGTTCGTGTGAGGGTGTGCGTGTAGGCACGTAATTCGTCTGCAAGTTGTTTATGTTTATATATTCACTATTTTCACCATTTTATAAATTCACTAGCTGCGTCTTTGGCGCGTTCATTTATAACTGAGTTGAAATCTTATTTCCATCAAGTTCAATCAGCCCAGAAGTCACTTTCATGAAATGGAAGTTTTCATCATAAATTTAGAAATTTTTTTGGCGGTTTTAGCGTTGGTCTCAGTCAGCCTAGAAGTCACTTTCATGAAATGGAAGTTTTCATCATAAATTTAGAAATTTTTTGGTGACTTTTAGCATTGGTCTCAGTCAGCCCAGAAGTCACTTTCATCAAATGCTACTTTTCTCCATTAAATATTGCTACATTCACTATATTCAGTGTATAAACATAGCAACGGTGCAGTGACTTCATAAATTCCTAACACGTGAGACTAAAAATCCTGACAAGTTAGAATTAAGTAGGACAACAAAAAGGCAGCAAGAAAACATACAAATGTTAAAAGTTATTTCAGAGGTTGGATGGAATAAGAAAATATAAAAAAGAAGAAAATCCCCATGATTTTCCATTGTAGGTAAGTGAAGGGCCCTATACGTAAATGGGGAAATGAGCAGTTCCAAATTGGCAAAAATCAACTACAATTAGAAGTAGAATTTTGAATCATGCAAAATGTGTCAGTGAAAAATATCAGGGGAAATACAGTATTAAGGAAGTTACATATATAATTTCTGAACAGTCACATTGCCACTCCACCCTTGATAATGTGGATGGAACATCTTACATGTCTGCAGAAAAAAACCAGGCAAATGTGCTATTATTTGGTCTTAATTAGTTAGTAACCAGATAGGGATTTGGTTGATGTATTGGATTGTTTAAACTAACATGTCATCAAGAAGACTGACAATCACATCATTCAGTTCAGCTGTATAATTGCCAAAAGCTTTCCCAGGAAGACTTATGCAGAATGTTTTTAACTGTCCTTTCAGATGGAAGAAGAGACTTGGGTGCAGTGTGATAGTATAAATTGTCAGAAGTGGCGACGTGTTCCCAACCATGAGATTCGTGACATCGCAGACAACTCCAAATGGTTCTGCTCCATGAGCTCTGACCCTGCATTTAACACCTGTGAGGCACCAGAGGAATACTACGCCTCTTACGACAAACTGGCGCGTAAAATTGGTCTGAAGTATGTGTTCTCCGAGTTAAAGGAAGGAACTTTGGTCTGGGCCACAGTTGTCGGCTATTGCAGGTGAGTTTTGTACAAGTTTAGGCCACACCAATTTAAACTGTTGTTTGACATAAACTTTGAATCATCTAATTATTGCTGCAGTTGTTTTGTTGAAAGGCATGTTTGCACAATTGGAAATCCTGAAACAATGTTATTAGCTCTCGCTCAAGACACAAACTAAAATTAGTTTTGCCTAGGTTTGGAAGGTTTGCAGGCCTAAAGGGCCTTCAAAACCAAGAAGAACCTGAAATTTCAAAGTAACTTTCCTAGGCTTTGAAAAGTAAAAAAAAATCAGTGATTTTTGTATTCGGGCTGGGAAAAGTCTTGAAACAGCAGCTACAAAACCTCAGCTACATATAGTATGCTGACAACTTTGCAACATCTGTGAAATTACTTACATGTACCATGCTTCCTTGTGGGTGAAACATGGAAAGACTTAGTGTTTAACATTACTTTATTCATTTTACATTGCTTTTAGGGTGTATAAGTGTGGAATATTTATTCCAATCAGACAGAAAAATGGAAAATCTTTGAAAATGCCTGGATAAATTGGAAATTGTTCAAGTTTACATACCCTGAGTGTGGCAGATCGATCAGTCAACGATGATTAAGCTGAGAAGGGAGATCTTTTGAGAAGACAAGAAATGATATAATCTTAGTTATTTTGGCAAAATGGTAGAAACAGACCTTATCAGCCAGGTTAAGCCATTTTATTCTGAAGTACATGGTAACTCTGTGAACCAGCTTTTAATATTTAATTCTTACAAGGCCATGACATATGCAATGTTGGAGATGTCAGAAACACCAAATCGTATCACTCATACACCAAGCTCATATGTCAAAAGAAGGCAAAATAGGGTTTGGTGACACCAGGGGAAACAGCTGCTTTTTTTGATTGTATAGAAATACCTCGCGTCTGGTTTGTTACATAGTGGTTGATAACATGGCAGAGCTGTCAAGTTTCTCATTGTGCACGATTTTGCTTGCTTTAAAATGTGATTTACAAAGTTTTGTGAAAGTGGCCCAAAGTATTGGTACTGTGGTAATTCACATAGTAAATGTATGATAAGAGTTTTTGTAGCCTCCCTGGCCAAGAGGGTTATTGCACTGGTGCAGTGTAATGACCCAGGTGCCGTTCACAAATGTGAACAGTGTGAGCTTAAGCTCAGCTCATGCTGGTTTCCTCTCTGGTCATTTGTGAGAAGGTCGGCCAACCACCAGCATATCGAAGGTCGTGGGTTTCACCCGGGCTCTGCGCAGTTTCCTCCCAAGTGAGTACGTCATAAAACACCAATCAGATAAATAAATGAGTAAATATTAACAGGTCTTTGACCTTTTATAACTTGCTGTTGCGTGGAGATGGCCAGCCTTGGTGACCAAAGACCCGGCATGCGGAATCTCCATGGATGTGGATGAGGAAGGAGACCCGGTTTTCTACCATGTGGAGTTCCTGGGCGATACTCGGAGCCACGGCTGGGTCCGCAGCCATTTTGTCACCGTCTATGGACACCGGAACCCAGAGGCGGCCCCTAGAGAAGACTCCAGCAGCACCTCAGGGCTCTTACAGGTTAAGGTAAGCTCTTGCATGTGAGATCACCACCCTGGTAGAGTAGTCAGTCAGCCATGTTGGAGTCATGAGCTGGTATAGCTGCAGTACTCCAATATGGCTGCCAAAAGTATTTCATGCAACCCCTCTGTGCTGTATTTCCTCTTAAGTTTGGCCTGTTTAAGTGTACTTTCCGAAATACATACATTCCTTTGAAATTATACTTCAATTTATCAAGAAATGAACCAAATGTCACAAAAATGCTCGTAAGTGTCCCTTTGAAGTAGTTGAATCGGTCAGAACCAAGCAAAACGTTTCATTTATTTGATAAGAAGCTAAGAAGCTAATTCTAGACCTTTGATATTTCTTCTACGTCCTCATGGATGCTCCGGGTTATAGCAATGCTTGTCAGGAGTGTATGAGTCAGTAACTTTTTTGGGCTTTATTTTCCAAAGAGTCCTAATGATTCAGCAGTTAACAACAAGATCAGGGGGTTGTCTAGCCACTTTCTCATGGTTTCTTGAGTTTAGATGAAATAAATGAGTTTTAGACATGTGTTACATACATCAGTGATAAAAAATATTTAGTTTTCTTATTTATGCAGATTGAGTTTTCTGTAAAGTAATTGGCTAGAAAAACCCCTGAACATGTAGAAAAGATTCTTGTAGCATCCTTTTGAAACAATGAAATTGCAAACCTTTGCATATTGAATCAGAAATGGTCATCTAGCAGTCCACTTGGGGTATTTTTTTTCTGTGCTAATGAGATCTTCTCAACGAAATTTCAGGCCAAATACCCATGCATCATGCTGGTATAACTTATATTATCGGTGAATTAAAATATTGTAAGGCACGGTATTTTTTGACTGGGGTACTGTGTACAAATTAATTTTTTCAAACTTTGAGAAAGTAATTTGTTTCATATTCTCTGTGATAGTTTGTGCCACATAGAAAGTAAGAATATCTCTTTGCATGCTCTGGCCCTAAATATCTGTCACCGTTTTGTTTGTAGGGTTAAGTATTTGTAGGTTTATTTTCATTACATTTCAACGGCAAAGTATCTGATCAAAAGATAGGTACAGTTCTTCACTTTTTATTCACTCGCTTGTAATACACCATACTTCAACATGGAAACTAGCAGTTAAAACATCTGATGGTGAACTACACCATGAAAGTTACTGGGGAAAAAAAAACTTGCTGCCCATGAGAAATGAACTGTCCAGTTGAAATTAACTTTTTAAAAGTATATGTAGCACAGAGAGTAACCCTCTTATTTGCTTATTACATCGTATTTCCCATCACAAGTGATGACAGGCATTGAGGTCGCATGAAAAGATTTGTGGTATGCTAAGACGGTAAGCTCTCCTTGTGCCCAGGCGTTGAAAATTTGTCAGGTTTGTGATTGGAGTAATAAATGCACTAGACCGTGACTGCAGTTTTCCTCACGGGCCTGATATCATACTGTATATACCCTACTGTTATGCCTATTAGTTTTAAAAAAGGCTTAAAAAAAACAGATGTATTAGATGTGAAGCAACTTTGTTTTAGACTCAGAAATGCATGTTAAGGGCTGGTGAACTGTCCAAAAAGGTAACACGTTTTCAGGGGATATATACATGCGTATTTTTTTTTTTAAATGTGGATTTGCCATAATTCATTGCAAGCTGTGAAATAAGCAAGCATTGATAATTAATGGCTTCATTTTTTTTTTCTGGAAGTATTTAAACTTGCTTTTAAAAAGTAAAAGGTATGCAAATAGGAAGTTATTTTTTTCTTACCTCTTTGGTGGGCTTAATTATGCCTTAAGGTTAGGTTTTATTGTCTATATATAAAAAAGTTAAAAATAAAAACAATTTAGCGCAGGCTGTAGGCCCCTATGTCTCTGTGTATATAATGGCCCTTATCCAAATGTTCTGAATAATAATGACTTCTAGTTACCTTCTTCAGTTTCATCCCTGGGACTAAATAAACTTGCATCAGTGGTGGAGTGGAACAAAATTTCAGGAAATGCACTGCAGTTTGCCACTAATGATTTGGCCGGTACATGTTGCTCTTGTAAAAATCCTTAAATCATCGCAAGTGGTGTATCATGTTGCATCTATGCATATTTACTCAGTGAAATGTTTTGTTTAGAGTTCTTTAAATAATGCTATATAATGGGAATCTTAAAATTTTCATGTGCAAAGTGTTGCTTGCTAAGTTGCCTTTTTATATTTTTGATTATACTCTATACTTATTACTGTATTCCACCAAGAGAAAAACATTTAAAAATATTTTTTTCATGTGGCGTAGATGTATGTTACGTGGTTCTGTTTGCTTCATCCACCTTGTAGGGTCACTTAAGAGATTTTAGGTCTTTCAAAAATTTGCTTGGTTGCTTGTTTCTTAACACCATATTCAATAATTCTTTACTTTTCTGAATAATTAAAGTATGTATTACCAGTAATGTTCAGACTGGCATACATGTAAGATTTAGTTAAGTTTGGTATGAATTCATTTCAGTGTAAGTGTATCATAGATATAATACATGTAGCTAGCTTTTTAGCATTATGAAGTATCCCTATATCAGGCTTTATTTAAGGAATGACACCCTTAGCATCTCTCTTGGTGCGTTGACTGGGTGGGCCAACTTAGAAACTTCCAGAATATGCTCTAATGTACCCTGGCTAATACATACCATCGAAACATTAAAATAACATAGTAGAAGAGTTCAAGGACAACATCGCTGTATGAATAATAATAGTGTAGTACTGCAACACAATCAATTTACAACGGATCTGTTCTTCCCCAAAGCCTTCACCCACAAAACAATACAATATGTAACAAACTGCTTGTACTTCAGTATAACATCACCCACATATTATGTTGGTGCTTGAACAGGTTGCAAGCTGTACAGTACATACCAAAAATGATAAAAGAATGACTAAGGAGAAATATGACTGTTGACACCACAGCTGTGCTAACCAGCAGATCATTATACAGATCATACTTGAGCATATTGTACAGATCATTCTAGAGCATATTGTACAGATCATTCTAGAGCATGTTGTACAGATCATACTAGAGCATATTGTACAGATCATGTTTGAGCATATCATACAGATCATACTAGACCATATTGTACAGATCATTCTAGAGCATGTTGTACAGATCATGTTGGAGCATATTGTACAGATCATGTTGGAGCATATTGTACAGATCATGTTTGAGCATATTGTACAGATCATACTAGAGCATATTATACAGATCATGTTTGAGCATATTGTACAGATCATACTAGAGCATATTGTACAGATCATACTAGAGCATATTATACAGATCATACAAGAGCATATTGTACAGATCATTCTAGAGCATATTGTACAGATCATTCTAGAGCATATTGTACAGATCATGTTTGAGCATATTGTACAGATCATGTTTGAGCATATTGTACAGATCATACTAGAGCATATTATACAGATCATGTTTGAGCATATTGTACAGATCATACTAGAGCATATTGTACAGATCATACTAGAGCATATTATACAGATCATACTAGAGCATATTGTACAGATCATGTTTGAGCATATTGTACAGATCATGTTTGAGCATATTGTACAGATCATACTTGAGTATATTATACAGATCACTCTAGAGCATTTTGTACAGATCACACTTTTTGTCTTCATTCTGTCTTTATTTGTGTTTATTTACTTTTTACTCATGATCAGTAGATATAAGGTGTAGGCTAAAAATCCATGGTGTATGTCTCCATGACTTATTGCAAGTAAATGTACTGGCCGTTAAGTATAGGGCTAAACAAGTTATGCAGCTTTTTAACAGTTACACTAAACTTACCACCCTTTTGTGTTCATGTGTTTTGCTGGTGGAACTTTATCTTTGCATTGTTCTGCGTTTTATAACTGGTGTTGTTAATTGGATTTGCTAATTTCCTCTAATTAAAAATGTAGCTTCTCAACCGTGACCAGGTTTCCTCTTTGAGGCGTCCGAAATTTTACATTGCAGAAAAAAAAAAAAAAAGAATATTCTAGAGTGTTTGTTCACAGTAAGCTGGGTTATCAGAACTCTGAACACAACCTCTTCTTGGTGCATGGCATGTATTTATAGATCAGTTGTGTCATGATTTATTGTTTATGTGTTTACTGTTTTGTTCTGTGTAGTTGTGAGTGAGGACTTGGAAAGGGGGGGGAAAGACTTGCCAGGGCACTTTATGAGTAATGAAACATTCCTGCTTTGAAGGCTAAAAATCTGTTTACTAGGTTACCTCAGTCCAGGGCAAGAGAGTATAGAGAGTTTAATTTTTCTGTGTTAAAACTGGCAGACATTGTACAATTATAGGTGAGTTTAATGATGATAAACACATCTGTATTTTATTGTTTTTGTTCGTAATTCTTGAAAAAGCCTAGAAAGGGAGTTTCTACACTGTAAGATTAAATGTTGAAGTGAAAGAAACAGACCAGATGTACCCAGTTGGTTCTAGATGCTTTAAATTCTTATCATATGTGTAAACTGGCTTTAAATTATTTAAAATTTAAGTCTTGCTCTTTATAAACTGAATGCTATTTATACACAAACATTTCTATGGTTCTTGATTTGATGATGGTTCATTGTTTACGAGTGTGACAAGGAGAGGATTGTTTTCGGTCCATTTTTTTCTTTTCAGAACATCTCCTCCTTCGTTTTTCCACAGATATTCCTGAAGACTGCCAGATCATATTAAAGACAAGATGTAGATGTGGCGTGTAACATTTCTTGATTATATTGCATTTAATACTTTCCAATTTACCCCTGGATTAGAATTTGCACTTGAATGAAATGAGACCTTGTTAACATGACTTGATGAAGTTCTTAGGGGATTTTCATGAAACTTGGCAGATGTATTGGGGACAATATGTAGGTGCCCAAGAAATATTATTCAATACTGTGGTCATGGGTTTCCCCTAGGCTCTGCACGGCTTCCTCTCACGATAATGCTGGGCGCCGTTGTATAAGTGAAATATTCTTGAGTATGACATAAAACACCAATCACATAAATAAATTATTCAATACTGAGCTCACAAAAAGGCACCTGCATGGGATTAGTCCTGCTGTACCAAATTACTATATATAATAGTGCTGTAGAATACATATAGGTACATGTGTGCCTTAGTCACAGTCTGTTCATCACAATGGATTACTTTATAATACCAAAGTGTAACTACTAGTGCTTTTCATCAAGGCAACGTAAATTGATGTGTTATTATGGGTTTAATAAGCGTTGGATGTCAATAATCTTAACACCGGTGAGTGAAAGTCTCCCTCCAGGAATTTTATGTGATTGGTGTCTTATGTCGCACTCAAGAATATTTCACTTATTTGACGGTGGCAAGTCGGAGAAAACCCAGCCGAGTGTTAGGAGGCCGACCATAAATGACCATACTTCATCTTCTGATAGCTTTTGTTTGTTTTGAACCAGAAATTACTGTGACAAATAGTCAGTGTTGCTACATGCATGTTCACAAAGTAAGTCTTTTTATTATTATTATTTTTTTTTTAATTTCATCTTTTGTTTTGCACATGTCAGTTGTTTATTAAATATATAGTAGCAGAGAACAGTTATGAAATGCTGTAAAAATTGAGATTAAAACAGAATATTAGGTAAATATTGTTGGTTTCAGTTCATTGGAGACAATTCCATTGCAATTAAGCCTGCCTGTGTATTTGTTAATATTGTTTCAGTCCTCAAAGAAAAGAAGAGGAAAAAGGATGACAACTCAGACACAGAAGCCCAAACTGAAAATGTATAAACGGCAGAGTGTGGACGTGGCAATTGACGAGGCAGAGGCCATGCTTGGATGGAGAGAAGAAGACAGGCTGAAAACATGCGTGTTCAAATGGTTACCACATGACAGCCAAGAGCACTCAAGGGCAGGTAACTACTGATTGTTATTTTACAGTTATTCCCATTTGGATGGCCCAACAGTTCAAGCTTGTAGGGATTCCATATTATCTCCAAGTAATGACATTGACGGATTGATTGTCTTCCTGAATAACTTACACAAAAATCTGAATCAGACACTTCAAAGACATTTACAGTCTACTTGCATCTGACTATAATGGAAGGAATCTCAGGAAACTACATGTGCACATTCTCTGATTTTCTCCACAAGTGTTTATCGGATTGATTTCACACTAGGCGAGAGCATTGCTGAGGATCAGTGTTCATTGTCAAGTGTTTGAAGAATTTAATATTGCATATGCAAATTAAGCAATGATGACCTCACAAATGTCCGTTACATGCATACTTTCCATAGCTGTAGAATTAATACTACGCAAAGTATTTATTTATTTATTTGATCGGTGTTTTACGCTGTACTCAAGAATGTTTCATTTATACAACGACGGCCAGCATTATGGTGGGAGGAAACCGGGCAGAGCCCGGGGGTAACCCACGACCATCCGCAGGTTGCTGGCAGACCTTCCCACTTACGGCCGGAGAGGGAGCCAGCATGAGCTGGACTTGAACTCACAGCAACCGCATTGGTAGGAGGCTTCTGGGTCATTGCGCTGCGCTAGTGTGCTAACCGAACTGAGCTGCGGAGGCCCCTCTACACAAAGAAAAATGAAATGGTTATGGCTTAATGCAGCATCGGCAATGTTTCAGCCATATCGTGCCATATAATACACCTTGTGGCAGGTATGGATTACATTCAAGGAACATGGCATTAGTGTAATGTACCTATAGATGCTGCAAGTTTATGTTACATTCACAAAAATGACTGTAGGTGTGGTTCCTTTGATAGTCCATATGTAATTTTTCAATGTTAATGAAAATAATTTTTAAAAAAAGTCAAATTATTGCATTCTGATCTGTTTGGCAGAATTTGAGGATAATTTCTTTCAGTCAGTGTTTATAAGCTGTTTGCACTTACATGTGTAATGGTCCTGGTTTCATTTCAGAGCCATGCAGTGTGTTTGACTTTGGTGATGAAGACGAAAACATGGTGCCAAATTGCAAGTCCAAGGGAGGAGGAAAGAAATGCACAAAATCTAAACAACGTAACGTGAAGGACAAATGCAAACTGCTGCCAAGTCAAAACCGGGCTCCACTGAAGCGGAACTTTGAAAAGATGTGTAATGAAGAGGGGGACAGTTGCCGACATCGTTCTGGAAATAAACATAAAGGACAGACACATCACAAAACCATGAGTTACAGGAGAGGTTTTGGCTTCAAGTCCTCCCTGGTGAATATGTCTAAAGAAGAAAGACTCGCTTTTGATGTGGAGGTATGTGCACACGGCCCGGTTTTAGGGGAAGTAACTCTGATCTCATGTTTGAAATTTGCTCATAAGACTTATCCCCCTTTACCTAAGTCGCTGCATTTATGGCTGTATTGTGGTGAATTTGTATTCAGAACCTTATCTGAGGACCACATTATGGGGGCTGAAAACTGATAGACTTGGTACTTTCTTGCTTTGTGCTCAGAATTATGGAATTCACCAAGCACTGACCTCTGTCTGTTGCATAAGTAAAATATTCCTGAGTGCAGCTTAATACACCAGTGAAATAAATAAGGTGGTGTGTGTGATGTCTCTGGTCCAATATTGTGAAACCGACACTGTAACATTCAGCAGCAGTGAGACACCACGGTTTGATTTGTCTTTTTATTTCCTTGACGTGTACTTCCTGCCAGGTTTTTCACGTGCACAATCGCAGCCGGTTTGGTTGGAGGAAACTGGAGTGTCTGGCGTAACCTATCATTGACTTTTTTGGTAATTGCTGATGAACTTTCCATGTGCGTTGCTAGCAGACGTGCACACTCAGACGTACACACCTTTCATATTAGTGGAAAATCAGTGATCTTCAGTTAGATCTCACAAACGGCTGCACTAGCGTCATCAGCACATTGTTAACCATTGCCACACAAACAATGAAAGTGAGGGAATCTACATTTTTCCCCGCCAAATACAGAGTTACATCTTGATGATCAGTCACAAACAAGTAAACAGACCGGGTATAATCGAAAAGTAATAATTTCTAAGCCTAACTATTTCTTAACCAATTAACCATAAACGTGAATAATTTTGTGTGTGGTGGTTTTCTTGATATACAGTTTGTGACTGAGGACAGTTATGGTTCTTATTTTCATTTGGTCTCTCTGATTGTGTTATAATCCTTTATCAGATGTACAGAAGAAATGAGAAAGCGTTTGAGCATGATGTACGCCGTTTTATGGATCGTCATGGGCTGAAGATTGGAGCGTCTCCTGTCTGGCAGAATACACCCATAACACTGTTTCAGCTGTTTATCACTGTGTTTGAACAAGGAGGCTTCCACTATGTGAGTCATCCAGAAAGTGAAACTAGTGTGTTTGTCTGTTATGGTGTAATTGCAATATTCGGGAATAGGAGAATTACAAATGAAAAGCATATACTGAACATTTCGAAAATTAAGCGATTAAAATGAGCTATGCAGTTGTAACATTTTTTGGGGTTAGTGAGTGGCAGGATGTTTTGTATTGAAATTTTGTAAGTGAGATTGATTGATTCACTCCTGGCTGAGTTAAAGCCACTATTACACTCTTATGATTACTACAACCTTAACATGTTAATTGTTAATTTCTAGGTTTTGGGAACCTGTTTAGTCAGTTTGCCTCAAAGATGTTTAACCCTTGACCAGTGGGCTCACTTGTTCAAATCTATCTCCTAGGTGTTGGTTTGGCTTCATACTTGGAGGTTTGTCAGGTACTTGACAGTGGGCAGTGGGGTTTTTTTTTTCTGGCTTGGTATGCCAGGGACACATCCAGTATAAAACATATCAAAGGCAGCATCATAATTACACATACATGTTATGAAAGCAAGTCAAACTTAAGCCCTCTGAGAGCTTTTATGTCTGTGAATCAAAGAAATTTGTGTGAACATTAAACCTTTTTGAAAGCCCAAGGCTTTTCTAGAACTACAATGGCTCTAGGTATGGCCCAAGAAATAAATACACATATATGAATTTTTTCTTTTCATGCAGGTGTGTAAAAAGAAAGGCTGGGCTCAAGTGTACAGGGAACTCACCAACAATCCCAGCTCCACCAGTGGGTTAGTGGCCAAGTCCTTCTATCTCAGGTAACCATCGTTGTTATTAGTATGGTGAAAATTTCACGTATTGAAATGAGGCCTATTAGTGTGTAGGTACATGCTCAATGTGTTTTCCCTGTGGTTGAAGTGAACACAAATGGCTGGTGCAGAAATTCTCATCTTTTATATACAAAGAAATCAAATTAATTTATTACTTCTGTGACAGCTGTCACTTTTGTAGAGGTGAAAAGAATGAGCTATAGTGCTCAGAATCTCAGGGATTCCCTGTCCAAGACGGGCATGTTCGGGTGTTCCAAGCAGAATGTTTGGATGTTCATTGAAGTGACACTTCATAATGTCTTAGTGGTTGAGAGACAAGACAATGGCCCCAGAAGATTTTGCACATATCATCTGTATTTTTATTGTTTGCTTTTGTAGAATTAACATTTCGCCACAGGAAGGCTGGGCAACCTTTGGATTACCTGTCTGAGGACAGGATTGAAATAGGTGATAACCTCAGGGGATTTTGCACATATCATCTGTATTTTTGTTGCTTACTTTTGTAGAATTAACATTTCTCCACAGGATAGCTGTGCAACCTGGGGATTACCTGTCTGAAGACAGGATTGAACTAGGTGATGACCTCGGGAGATTTTGCACATATCATCTGCATTTTTGTTGTTTACTTTTGTAGAATTAACATTTCGCCACAGGAAGGCTTTGCAGCCTGGGGATTAGCTGCCTGAGGATGGGATTGAAATAGGTGATGACCTCGGGAGATTTTGCATGTGTGATTTCAATTTTTCCTGCTTTCTGTTGCAGAAATCTTCTGCCATACGAGTTTTATTTACGAGGACAAGACTATAGCGAAACTATGACACCAAATGTCAGTAGCAAGGCCAACGAAAGTTTGCCAAAGTCGTCACAGAGCCAGAGTGATGAGGAGCAAGAGGAAACTGAAGGTCTGTTCTGGCTGGATGAGTCATTTATTTGCCTTGTCTGTTCATTTGTCTTCCTTATGGAAACTGAATTTTGTTTGTTGCTTCAGTATGTATGTGTAGATATTCTGTAATGGGCTAAGAGGGGTATAATTGCCAGGCACCAGTGACATGGTGTTTCCGAATCAAAGTGACACAGTTGCTGTCATTCTGAAATGAGACATCATCACATCCTCAGTAGAAATTAGAAGCATTCACTGATCGTGAGCACAAAATCTGTCACTATATGTACGTAGTAAAAAAGAAGTAGAGCATAGGGTATCACAGAAAAATGTTTAAAAAGTTCAGTGGTGTTATCAAAGCCAAGAAGCCCTGAGGGACCAGCCCTGAAAACGTCACGTGATACATTGGCTGTGACATCACAATGCAGTCCAGCTCTTGATTGTTAGTGGGGATTCTTATGGTGAATGGGCAGATATTGGAGCAACAAATTGGAATTTGATGTTATTTTAAGTTTCAAATTGAAATATTTTGGTCCGACTGGACAGTCATAGATTTACCCTAATTCTTCAACCTTTTCAACCACGTCTGCAACCAATATTCTGAAACATTATGACAGAATTGTGGGGTGTAGAGAAATAACTTGGCCAGTTTTTTGAAGCTCACATCTTCAATCACACAAACAAATCATTTTAGCGTCATTTTTGTAATCATTGTAGGCATGAATTCCACTGAAAAAAATGCTTTAGTCATTGAAAAGGTCAAAGATTTTCAGCGGCTTCCTGGGTTATAATGCTTACGTGTTGGGCAGGAGGCTGCAGTAATTTGTCCAGGCGAGTTGGCACTAAAACTGCTCCGGGACGGCCATTGCCTCAGAATGAGAAGATTTCATGGCACAATTTCTCCTTTCCCAGTAGCCAAGCCTGATTTTTAAAGGAAATATCTTATCCATATTGGCAGAAAGAATCTGTTTCAAATACCCTGCTGTGTTTGGAATTTTTCCCCGATGCCTGCAGCCAGCTAATGCTGGCGCTTACGCATGCAGGCGGAGGCGAAGCTACGTGAAGCGAGACTGAAAGCCTGTGCAGGAAGCGAAGTTTCGCCCTGACAAACTTTTGAACTCAGTCGTTTGAAAATGATTTTGTTTTAATTTGTGTTTTTAAGACTTTTGACCTGGTCACGTACACTTGAAACAGTTCTTTTGATCACTGATGGTGCAGGGAGGGTGCGTGGCTTTGTGATGTTGCTTCAGATGGCTAACATGGCAAAATGGCATCACCAAATGAGTAACTAAGTAGTGGCGATCATGTGCAATTTATTCTTCTGATAAGCATTGTAGAAATTTTTAAATAGTTTTACAAGACCACTGGAAAATTTCTTTGGGAATAAATTGAGGTTTGGTGACTTTATGTTCATTTGAAGCATTATGAGACAATGTACTGATAGTGCAGAATTTTATCAAGATGAGCTGGGTGTGACTGATGCGTGGTGGAAAGATTATCAGGTTTAGTGACTGGGATCTTTAACATTGTTCACAATCAAACACTTTGAAACCACAGTAGTCATTCATTTGCCTGCTGCTCATTAGTGTTGAAAGATGTATCATGTGTGATTTTTTTATCCAGCACCAAACCGAATGCTCTGTTTTCATTAAACATTAATGTTTAATGTCATGTGGAGGATGTGAATACTCGGGTATTCTGCAGCCAGTGCTATGTGAAACATTGACTAGGCTATCTCCTTCTGTTCAGCTGTTAAAACAGTGATGTCACTGAGGCGATTCACAATGGCCTGCTGTGATGAATTGATGGCTCTTTTGCACTCAGAATAAATTTCTTACAAACTTACTCAGTGATAGGATACGGAAATATATGGTATCAGTAATTGTTATATTGAGGTCAACTGACATACCACTAATGCCTCACCCAATATGAGGGCCACTGACACCATATATTTCCATATCTTGTCTCGGAATAGCACTGAAGTTAACAGTATGTTACCAATGACAGTTTGGCCTGTCATAAACAAGCTTTCTTCATTGACCAGACAGAGGTTTGCCACTGGCTCTTGAGATCCTGGAAAGTACATGTACTTGAATTTTGTTGAAGGTTTTCAAGTTAATGGAAGTGTTTGAAAAAAATTTATATTTGGGTGAATTCTTACAAAGTATTTCATTTTTCAGTGTTAGTGTTGATTTATTGGATTGGTGTTTTGTGCCGTACTCAAGAATATTTCACTTATACGACGGTGGCCAGCATTATGGTTTGAGGAAACCAGGCAGAGCCTGGGGGAAACCCATGACCATCCGCAGGTTGCTGGCAGACATTCCCACACATACGACCGGTGTGGACACCAGTGTGAGCTCGTCCTGACCTCATAGCAACCACGGTGTCAGTATTGCAATATGCTCTAAATACATCAGTAAATAATAGAAGTAAATGGTTATCTTTTTGAAGTTCAGTGCATCTCAGAATGGCTACCAGGGAAAAGGCAGAGTACAGACTGCCAGAAGACCCAGCATGATGCAAAAATCAAACATGGCAGTCAGTTCTCCCGTATAGATATTCAACATACATAGCCTAGGCCATCCTTAAAAAACTGCTCTGTTGTGCATAACCCGACCCTATAAGAAAAGAAAAGGTTGGTTGGTAGGGAATTCTGTTTTTTTTTATTCTGGCTCTTGAAAAAGATACAGAATTTAAAGAAATCAACATGGAGAGAAACATAATAAAAAAAAAACTTATAAAAATACCAAAAAAAAAAAAATAAAGCAGGGCCCTTTTTGAAGGTTTGGTCAGGTTAGGGCTAACAAACATATTTTTAAGGGTGGCCCTATGGAGTGATGTCTATGTTACGTGACTTAATGGTGTTATTAGCTATTTTCTTTTGAAACTCACTTGTGATTATATCTGACTTTTTCATTTTCCAGCAAAGTCTGAAGGTTCAGAAGATTTGGAGGCCATGTTGGCAGCTTTAGAAGAATCCAGTAGCCTGTTACGCTTTGATGACGAGGTACAAGGTAATGTACAGGTGCTTGATTTTATTTGTAATTTTCTAGGAGTATTCCATCAAAGGCAAAATTAAATAAATAAACACTGGATGCAACTTGACTGGATCACTTGATTACATGTGGTTGTCTCCCTTGTTCCAGAGGTCAGCGCTGATCCAACACCCCCAGTGAAGTCCCCTGCAGGAGGAAGAGGATTGGACATACTGTTTTATGACAACAGCCCAGAAACCCTGCTGAGCCCAGGAGTCAAGCTGGCAGACACATCCTCAGAGTTTGGCCTACCTAACTTACCTGGTTCATATATATTATCTCTGCCAGTGGGGGAATATTTGACCTCTCAGTTAGCTTCAGCATAAAGGCTGAATAATTACAATTGAAACAAGCTTGGAAAAGTTATACATTTTGGTGGCTGTGATAACTCAGTATTTGTGTGATTCCTTTTTCTTTATTTCCTTTGTTCTTCTCTGTTGTTATTTTTCTGTGTGTGGTCTCTGTTTCCTCAAAATCTAGTTCTTTGCCTCTGGTGTTGAATTTAATACTAAAGCTTTCTCTACTAAAGCCATATTTGTATAACAAAGCCTACGATCATCTGAATTCATCAGTCCTTGCTTTCAGACAGCTCTCCATGCCTTTTCAATCTTTTCCTCAGGTGACCCTCCACCTATCGTACCAGATATTGACTCTCACCCCATGTCAGGAACAGACAGTGAGGAAGATTCTGCTGAGGAGCTGCTACAAGAGCTACAGAACGTCCAGCAACAAATCAACTTGCTGCAGGATCAGATTGGTATAGAGGAGTAAAGATCTTCACCACTTTTCATCTTCACTTTGTGACATACTTACACAAACAAAAACCAAAGGCTGACTTTCACCCTATGTCTATGGCAGACATTGAGGAAGATTCAACCAAGGAGCTGTTCCTGGACCTACAAAACGCCCAATATCAGGCCAGCCTATAACAGGATCAGTTTGGCATAGAGGAGTAGAGACCTGTAAATCATCTTCACTTTCACTTTTGCTTTGTAGCATACTTACAACAACAACCAGACTCTTTCTGGAAGTCAAGAGCAGACAGTGAGGAAGATTCTGCTGAGGAGCCGTTACAGGAGCTAGAGAACGTCCAGCAACAAATCAACTTGCTGCAGGATCAGTTTGGTGTAGAGGAGTAGATATCTGTAAATCATTTTCACTGTCTCTTTGTGGCATACTTACATCAACCAGACACTGACTCTCTCTGCAGGTCAAGAGTGGAAAGCAAGGAAAATTCTGCTGAGGAGCTGTTATGGGAGCTGCAGAACGTCCAGCAACAAATCAGCTTGCTGCAGGATCAGTTTAGCACAGAGGAGTAAATCATCTCCACTTTCACTCTCTCTTTCTGGCGTACTTACAACATGGGGCCTCTGTGGCTCAGTCGGGTAGCATGCAAACACAGCGCAATGATCCAGAAGCCTTCCCCCTTCGATCGTTCGTGGGTTTCCCCCGGGCTCTGCTTGGTTTCCTCCCACCTTAATGTTGGCTGCATTCGTATACGTGAAATACTCGAGTACAGTGTAAAACACCAATAAAATAAATAATTAAACACTTGCAACACACTTACATCCAGACACTGACTCTCTCTGCAAGTCAAGAACAGAAAGCGAGGAAGATTCTGCTGAGAAGCTGTTATGGGAGCTGCAGAACGTACAGCAATAAATCAGCCTGCTACAGGATCAGTTTGGTATAGAGGAGTACAGATTCATAAAACCTCATTGCACAGTCACCAGTTTTGGTCAGCCTGGCTGGTTCAAGCCTTGGCTGTTCTTTCACAAGACTTCATGAGCCTATTGATTAGCTCATTGATGAGTTATAGGGTGCTAATTCTGTCTATGTTGTGTTGACTATCATTTGGAGAAAGGAAATGTCGCTATAGATTTAATTTGTAATGTGCCACCGTGGAGAAAGGCAGAAAACATTATTTATTAAATGCAAACCCATGCTGAAGTCGTCTTTTTTTTTCCTGGAAATATGTGATATTGACAAAGAGCACTGTGAAATCCCCCAGTATTGGAAGAAACACACACATGGTGGCAATTTTCAAGTACATGTATATAGATGGATCATGGATCATGGATTCATTTGCAAATTTCCCAACAACACGGTAACCTTTCTCAGATAAAACAATACATATGGGTGTGTGTTGCCCAACTATACAGCTCGACTGACTTCGTTTCACACACCTTTTCTTTTCCCCAGAGAACCATAATAGGAACAGAGCCTAATTATCAGATACACAGGCATATCTGGTGGCACAAAATGAGGGCTTACAATTCAAGAGAACACTCTACCAAACATGCCAAATGTATATCTGCCTCAGTAAAGTATCCCACCCAGAGTTTAAAAGCCATAGCTTTTACCAAGATATTGCAGTCAAGAATGAGTGAAATTAATGGCCAAGTTTGATAAGTGAGGACAAAGACTTGTAAATATGATCACTCAAAAAGAGTCCGCAATATTTTCGTTGCTGTGAATATAAATCTGGGAACTCCAGTTGTGTCTTTAACTTTGCTAACACCAAGTTTATAGAACACTGATATATGTACATACATGTATACCCTTCTTAAATATTTCCGACGTATATATTTTTCCATTTCTTATTGCCCTGCAGTGTTGTAGCTTAATTGAAAACACAAGAAAACCACCCCCACATAATTACCAATTAACGGGCCCGCAGTATGAATGTATCATATTAACTTGTCAAGGCACAGATGCCCTGGTAGTAATAACATTTTACAGACTGAAGGCAGAAAAAAAAAAAGGAAGAAAACCTTTACAGTGTGGTATTTATCTACTGGTTTATAAGCTGCGGTAATTGTGAGTTATGTGGGTGTGTTTTTAAACTGATGAGCTCTGTTGGGTTACTTTATGTTTACAGCCTTGGACAGACAGGGAATTTCAGAAGTCTACCCCCCACGCTTAAACGCCTCCACATTTTAATAGGAGGTTTTTTTCTTTTTCCTTTCTTTCTTTTTCCTTTCTTTCTTTTTATTTCTTTTAAGTGTTATGGCCTTCTCGGACTAAATTTTATGTTGTATCATTGTTACATCCGTCCATACTATTCATTGATGGTCGCAGATAGATTATAGTTGTTTTGATCCTAAATGTGGTGTTCTGATTTGCCTTGTGTGATCAGTGTGTTCAGTAATAGCTGCAGACACAATAGTTGTTGTGATTGTGTTCAGTAATAGCTGCAGACACAATAGTTGTTGTGATTGTGTTCAGTAATAGCTGCAGACACAATAGTTCTTGTGATTGTTGCACAGAGAATAGCTGTGGTCGCAATTGTGCCGTTTTGAATGGCCGTTTTAAAACATTATTGTGTGCTGTTCGCACAGAGAATAATTCATAAAAGCACATGTATGACTTATTCTTTATCAAAAACTGAGCCTACTGTATTATGTTATCATCTTCAAATATGCTGTTATAAACTAACTTGTGTGAGCATCAAATGCTTCATTGTTCAGAAATTTTGACTTGATTACTTATTTCCATCGTTGAATGTTATGTTTCTTCTTATGTCTTTCATGTGTGTATTATAAGGTTATTCGATCTCGATTTATAAATGCATAATGTTTAAAAATGATTTTGAAAGTAAAATATGCCTTTGGTGACAGGTAAAGACTTATTACCTATTTGAGTGCCTTATATTATTATAACATTACACTTGTTCCATCAGGTGCTTTTAAACTTCTTCGGGCATTTGCAGAAGTTACAGCTGACATGGGACTGTTTATGGCTGGAAGTGAAAATTGAATTGTCGTACAAGCTAGCTTCACAAGGCAGTACGGCATTAGCATGAGCCAAAACAGAAATGTGTTACAAGCCAGCTTCATAAGGCAGTTATTAGCATAAGTCAAAACTGAAATGTGGTACAAGATAGCTTCATAATGCAGTTATTAGCATAAGTCAAAACTGGAACGTAGTACAAGCAAACTTCATAGGGCAGTTATTAGCATAAGTCAAAACTGGAATGTGGCACAAGCTAACTTTATAAGGCAGTTATTAGCGTAAGTCAAAACTGGAATGTGGTACTAGCTTCATAAAGTAGTTTCATAATTGTCAAACTGAAATTTTGTACTAGATTCATAATACAGTTTATACACTGAATATAACATTTAATAAAACAGTTATCTATGGCAAATGTGGTAACATGTATTAACTTCACAAGGCAGTTTTCAAGAGAATTCCTGTTAAAATGTGGTTGTAGTCTCATGGCATTTTTCAGCGGAAGTCAAAATTGAAATGTGGTACTACTAGGTTTATAATACAGTTTTCAACGGAAGTCAAAACTGAAGAGCAGTAGTATACCGAGTTCATAAGGCAGTTTTAAACAAAAGGCAAAATTGAAATGTACTCTTTTAAAATGGAGTCAGAATTAGAATTTGGATGAAATCAAGCGTTAAACCAGGTTATTCAAATATAAATAGTAGAGCGGTATAGATTTTGAAACTGAACTAAAAGGCACTACGAGAGTGCAAACATCCGCCACATGTTATGCACAAATCCTCTACGACACACAAACGGACATTTGTGTCACGTCTGACAGTATGGTTAAGCATCGTTTAGAGACACGTGGATCCAGATGCAGATCACCACAAACTTGGTATTTGGTTCTGGGCCAAGCCGTGCACAAAATTTCATGGCAATTAGACCATAATTCCATGAAGCAACTTTGAGGGCGTGTGGCATTATGATAGGATCTCAAAAACCTCAGTTTTGTGAAAAATTTCGCATTTTGACACGACGATCTAGTTTATGGGGATCTTTCTCTGCAGCATTCCCACACATGTACATCCTATGTGCCGGAGTATCAATTTACTTTGTCCATGGCTTGACACAATCGTATACAGTAAACGCTCAATGCTTGAAAAGAGAAGGAACTTACAAAGAACATGTATTTTTTTTTTTTTTTTTTTTGCTCCCAGTTCATAATACATTTTATACACTGAATATAGTAAAGGAGTATTGTGCTTCCTTGAGATGAGGTTGACAGAATGAGCTGTACGCTGCTTACTTGAGAGTCCTTATTGTTAATGAGCGTTTGACGAAGTGGTGAGTATATGCATACATGTAGGCCTTCGATTATTCGGTAGCGTTGGCGAAAACCATACTGAAAAATCCAAGAAGATTTCTCATTTCTTAGCGATGATATGAATGAATTGTTTGAAGGAAGTTAATAAAGGTTTATACGTCACGTATTTATTTACTATACTACACAGACCTCAAATAAAACTCTACATTCAGCCGTGCAGTTGATTGTGACGGCGGTGTTTTGATGGATTGCATACGTACGTTTTGCTTTCTGTTTACCTTTTTGTTAAAGGGAAATGGTCGTCCAAATATGAGGTATTAGGCTTGTAAGTAAAAGCACGTACGTTAAGTACGTTAAGTGAATGATTAAAAAAAAAAGATAATAAAAAAATAAAAGTGAAAACTTAAAAGTCTCCTAGAATATTTAAATGAGGGACCGTCAATTCAGCGGAATACACAGCGCTCGGTAAACTTCACATGTAAACAAACGTGGCTGATGACAAGAGTAAGAGAAGAACGACTCGCTCGTAACAGGGTCGGCCGAAAATGAGTCGTAAAAGAGAACTAAACAGGTTGACGAGCAAGTCTAGAGTTGTAATTGGCGGTCAGTTTTGTGTCGCACAACGACACACCTTGATAGGTGGGTGCAAATGTTCTTGTGGCAGTGTTACAAGGTGGATCATGGCCCACCTTTGTGTTGAATTCGAACAACGACAGAACTTGTACGGGTTGGTACAAGCTACATACTCAATGAATATTTTTCATTTTAAGGTGACTGATTTACTTCATGAACGATCTTCAAAACTTCTTTAAGACATCTCAATCAAAATTTGTTTAAAAATCCACCGAATGAATATTTTTTATTTCAATGTCACTGATTTAGTTTATGAACGAACTTCAAAACTTCGTTATTTAAAGACGTCTCAATCAGAATTTGTTTAAAAATCCAAATTTTGGGTGACCATGTCTCTTTATGAAAGGAAATACGCTTGGCAAATTTGAGGTATAATATGAACATGCTATGAAAGAATTGAAAGTGTCTGTTAATTCCAGATTAGATTTTATATAAAGATATCTTCCGGTTTTCTACACCCACAGTGCCATCGTATAGCCTATAGGAGAAAAATTCTTGACTATGGCGTTAGTTATCAATCTTATATAAAATCTTAAAATAAATAAATGCAAAACAGTCAACGGCCAGCATGGGTTTTGTGCATGTGTTAAGCAAACTTTTAACTATATCTACCTGGGAGTGTTTAATATTATTTATTTATATTTAAAAATCATTTGTTTGATTGGTGTTTTATGCCGTACTCAAGAATATTTCATTTATAAGACGGCGGCCAGGAATCAGAGCAAGGCCCGGAAGAAAACTCTACGTCAATTCCCAGGTTGCTGGGGGCTTGAGAGGAAGCCAGCATGAGCTAGGCTTGAACTCACAGCAACCGCATAGGTGAGAGGCACCTGGGTCATTACGCCGCCTTGGCGCGCTAACTCCCTCGGCCACGGAGGCCCGTGTGTCAATTTAGTAAATATTTCTACCCTTCTGTACAGGAATTTGCTTGGGGAAAAACTATTTGTCAGAGTTACGAGTACATGTTTTCCCAATACCATGTCTTGACCAATTTTGCTGTCTGTAATTCACATATGCTTATTTACGACGTGTCCTTCCCAGCAAAACTTGATCCCATGCTCACCATGCTGTTATAATTACCGTATCCCGTGCCAGTAGATATATAACCAGGAAAGTATACATACAAGTACCCATTACATACTTGTCTCAGCAGTGAGTAACAGAATGAGTTTCTGAAAAATAAGTAGGCCCATTTGTATATCTGTACACACGTTTATAGGCCATATTATTCGCTTCGTATATGTAACCACTTGTTTCAAAGCATATAGCTTATCTTAATTCTTCTAATTTTAGGACAGATATTAGCAGTGCTGCAAAACCCCAAAAGATAAAAAAAAACAAAAAAAAATACTTTTCTTCTCTAGTTTTTGCGGAAAATTGAATACATCTATATGGGTATGTTGTTCATTAGGCGGAATAACATTGTGAGAAAAAATGAACTACGCATAACTATTAGGCCCTATACGAACATGTGTACTGGTTAAAAAGAGCGGCAAATTGTTCCAAACATAAGAAGACTTAGGGTATATACTCTACATGTTACTTAGGCTATTGCCATCCGTCACATTCATCATTCCTGACAACCTCACGCAAGACTTCCATCATGACTGCCAACTCCACAGCAACGTCCCATAAATTCAAGTCCAGCTGGCGGCTAACCACAAAACCATTCATATTTAACATCCGCATGCTGACTTAAATAAATATTGCGATATATAAATGTAAAAATAAATGTTTGTTTTGAGACTGCATTTAACCGAGATATAACCACAGGGTGTTTCTAGGTGCGCGCGGTATGAAAAATATCTGCCTCCGTGGCTCAGTCGTTTAGGTGTTTTTGATTGGTGTTTTACCGCATGCTCTAGAATATTTCACTTATACGTCGACGGCCAGCATTATGGTGGGAGGAAACCGGACAGAGCCCGGGGGAAACCCACGACCATCCGCTGGTTGCTGGTATAGCTTGCCACTTACGGCCGGAGTGGAAGCCAGCATGAGTTGGTCTTGAATTCACAGCGACCGCATTGGTGGGAGGCTTCGGGTCATTGTGCTGCGACAGCGCGCTAACCGACTGAGCCAAGGAGGTCCCCAGTTTTCAAAATATGAAGATGATAAAATAGGTCTAAAGTGGATTCGATATCCAGACCTGATATGGTGAAAGGCCACGGGTTGTTTTTCAATATACATGACAGTACGTGAAATCAGACCATTATTGGCTGACATCCTATATATATGTATATATATATATATATATATATATATATATATATGTATACGCTCTGCATCCACTCGTGGCGATGTATTTGGCACATGTTTCTAATAAACTTATTAATACTATAAATTAATGCCCCATAAATGTCAGAGTATGTTGTAAGCTTAAGCAAATTCACGAGTCTGGTGGAATGCTCTGGTTATATACGGCTGTCCTCGGTGTATCACGTTACCTCGGCTTCTCCAAAATAACAACAATACAGCCGCGTGCAGTTGTTTTTGCCGCTAATTCGATTAGAGTTAAAAAAACTGACCTATATAAACACACAGTCGAACATTGAGTCTGCATATACATATGGGTGTTTGTCACCACGGTTGATAATAGCTTCCATTAGATGTACACGTGTGGAAATAATGTGCAGCAAAATGTCAAAGCTTGAAAATTTATTTATTTATTTATTTCATCGGTGTTTCATGCCGCACTCACTTTTACGACGACGGCCGGCTTTATGGCTGGAGGAAACCCTGGCCGATCCAGGGGGAAACCCTCGACCATCCGCAGGTTGCTGGCAGACCTTCCCACGTAGGGCAGGAGAGGAAACCACCATGAGCTGGACTTGATCAAAGCTTGAAAAGAAATTTTACATGACAATATACAAATTATTTGCATATATATATATGCTGTCGTCGTTGTGAAAAGAAATTTTACATGACAATATAAAAATTATTTGCATATATATATATGCTGTCGTCGTTGTATAGTGTGGATGTTTGTGCGCACATGTAATAAAGTGCTGCAGAGCAGAAAACTGTACACCTCAATGTGAGGAAAGAAAATGTATATTGCATATATGGGTGAAACGTCAAAAAGTCGCGCAGTGGTTTCTGGAAGCGTGACAAAGCGAACAGAGTACATGTATTGAACAAAGGATTTGCATTATTTATATGCAAAACATGATGACACACAAAGAATATTCCATCAAGGAATTTACACAATTCCCGACTTCCATGTAGTGTTTGAACTGCGACTTACATGTTTTGTTCGAGCTTAGGGCAAACTTTAAAGATGGTGTCTCAAAAAGTATTGCATGTATTGAACTCAACTTTTGCATCTATTTCGTACAGGGTCCAGTTTCACGAAGGATACTTAGTAGCTAAGTAGTCCATGGTAGTTAAAGGCTTCTGCCTAGTTAAGTGCACTTCAATTAGCCGGGGCCAGGTTTCGGACCCATGTATAACCGACACTGAAACACAGTGACACGAGCTTAAGTATTTCATTCCTTGGTCTCCAAGAGGTGAACTCTTTGGTATGCATGGTTTTCAAAACACCTGTTTCCTATTTGTTCTGATTTTGCATAGATTTTCTTTCTTTTTCACGTTGAAATCCGCACTGATTCCTAACTCAATTCCCGCCGCGAAAATGGCTGAAAAACTGCCTTATATATGCTCTAAAATCATTCATGCATGCATTCTTCGTGTTGGCCCCCCTACGATTCAATCGTCCTTACAGAGAAATCCCGTCTGTATGTCATGTACAGTAGAAAACCTTATACTTATTACAGATGCAATCGATTATAATTGCCCAGAAGCCCCATCTCTGAAGTTGTGAAAATTCTCCCGGGTTGGTGATGGATGCCTCTTTGTTATAGAGCTGGAAGTTAATGTACAAAAGACACGCAAAAAACGAATCTTCTGTACCACGCCTCAGGGAGACGTGTCGAATAGATCTGTTTACAGACCTAGGCCCATTTACTGCTCATGAATGCAAAATGGTAGCAATAACAAAGTAATCGAAGAACAAACAATTTATGTTATGTTGACCCCCAAAATATATATGTAAGAATTGGTATACTAAGTACATGTATTTAATATAGAAGAATACACGAGTATACATCTTTTGCACTTCTTAGTCTATATCCATGTAGTTAAAATAACTTCCGAGATTTGCATGGAATACAAAGGTAACCGTTTTTGGATGGGGCGGGAGGGGAGGTGTTAGGGCGTGTGCGAGGTTTCAGTGTCAGGCTTTTGTGGCTTTCAGCATTTTTCGGCTTTCAGCATTATTCAATACAATATATACAAAATCAATATATACAATATAGCAGGCCAATGCCAATGTTAACATGCTGGCTGCATCATTGGAATGCTATGTCCAATACACCATGGAAATAGGCCTGTGCCTCCTCACGCTTGAAGTCACGGCGTCCTCAATTTGTAAAGAATGTCTGAAAAGAAGAAGGTTTTCTTTAAACGTAGTTTTGATACACGAGCAAATTCTATCTCTCTCGGTACACACCAGGGTTCGCCATGCTTGATGAAGCTAAGCGTAGCGATGTTGGGCTCATTAAATTTTATCCCGGGAACCTATGCTCAGCTATGTCATCAACCTTCCTAGCCGTTGTTGCAAACATATGTGAAATACTTTTGGTGTTTAAGACGATCAAATGTCGCCATCGGGTAAACGTTGCTCCGAAGAATGAACAACTTGCTACAACAGAGTGTGTATCCTAGGATGAAATTTACAGACAGACTTGTACCCATAACGCTTTGTGTCATCAAACATGGCGCTTTCTTGCGTTACCGAGGTCTAAGTGGAGTTAGTTCGACTTTACTATGACTTAATACGCGGATGCAAAGCGCTCAACCTGATGAGTAAAATGCAACACAAAAGCAGAACCGAAATGGACGAGGGAAAGCCTGACGATAGATCCGAGTTTGCGCAATTAGTATTGAATGGGACCTTCTCACGGCGTTGTAGGCGTTGTAGCGGAGTGGAAATGCCACGTGATTACTCGGCTACGCAGGAAGAGGTATCGAATAAATCTGCATACATGCATACAGGTCTGTTTATATTCTTGAATGCAAAATGGTAGCAATAACATGTAATCATAGAACAAACAATTTATCTTTATTCATGCAATATAGGATCTGCAGTACAGAATAATACATCATTATGGATCGTTTGCTTTACTATACATAGAGTACGATAGTCCTTTCCCTATATTATTTCCACGCTGAACGATAGTACATGTTTACTTGCCACAGTAAATGTCAAGATTTGCATGGAATACGAAAGTAACGGTTTTTGTTGTTCTTGTTTTTTGTTTGTTTGTTTTTGTGTGTCTGTGTGTGTGCATGTGTGTTCTATGTTTCAATTATGTAAAACTTTCGAAGTCATTTCTCTGGCAACAGTAACCTACTTCTCTTTCAACATTACTTCTCTTTCAACATTTTTTCGGTCATACCACGACGACATTTCCTTTCGGTAGACCTGTGCTGTAATAGCGACATAGCAGGCCGATGCCAATGTCAACATGCTGGTTGGTGGTCCAAGGCACCATATGGAAACAGGCCTATTCCGCCTCACGCTTGAAGTCACAGCGTTCTTTTCCAACGAAATTCTGAATAGAAAAAGGTTTTGTTAACACTCCAGAAGTGGGCTGTCACACGAAATTTTTAAACGCTGTTTTGACATATTGCATCTTAAGGGAGATTGTTGTGAAGAAATCAAGCATTCTGCAATAAAATGTAACAATAAACAGGCGTAGACAACTCTGCACATCTCCGAAAGTGGAGGGTAAAACTGCGTTTCGTGCAAGCGTCCTAAATTTATTCCTCCTCAGATATTATTAGTCGAAACTCGGCGCCGGCGGGGAGTCAGGTAGATCAATATTTTCCTTGATTACAATTGATTAATTGTCAGCTAACACGACCTCATGCGAGCGCGATGTATCGGAATTGCCTTAAAGGAGCAAAGAAAACATGTTGCCATGAGGCCTCGGCTAATGGAGTAGGGAAACTTGGGCCAGTGGAAGCAGTGATCGTAATGGCGCAAGGTCTGATATTTTTATCCATCACCGTATATATATGATTCATTTTATTAATTTGGGTGAAACTGTGAGGAAGGCAACCGAGGAACGAAAAGAAAATAAGTGTTATAGGCCTTTCGGTCGAGAGAGTCTCAGCTACAATATCCGTATGTATATTTGGTGGCCCGGTAGACATATTCACAGTATATACAGGCGTTAAAGATCGCTAATTGACTAACCAGATTCATTAACTGATGAATTGGCTAACTTGCTGACTTTTTCAGTAATTACTAATTAAGACTAAGTATTGAATAACTGACAGACCGATTGATTGATTTTGATTCAATTTTGTTCATTGTTTTCCTACTGCTGTTTAAAGATTCAAAAGAAGCATGTTTTATATTGGTAAGAAAATAGAGCGAATGGCAGAATATATATAATGGGTAGTATTCTTTTAAAAATTACAAATAGTACACAATAAGTGTAATAGGCCTTAGCGTCGAGAGCTTCTTGGCTACACTACTCGTGTGTATATTTGCTAGCTTATGTTCATGCTTATGGCCCGGTAAGGCGTATTCATAGTACGCACAGGCGTTAAAGATCGTTAAAGATACAATTCACGACAGAATATACAGATTTCCGCCTCCTTCCCCCCCCCCCAAAATTCAAATAATACATGGGTATAGACAAATTAAATCAGTAAAGACACAAAATATTACTTATTGTTCATTGAGATCATTTAGTCTGGTGACAAATACTCCTTGAGTATACATTTGAAACAATGATAGGCCGATCGACGGAATGTTTTTTTCTTTTTTAATTCATAAGCATATACTATGCATTCCGCGATTTGTCCTGTTACCTTAATATAGTGTGATGCGACATTCGAAAATCAGAAAAGTCTATCAAAATTTAAAGTGTGGCATGGTTTATATAAAGTCCAGATTATGTATACTGAGTATAAAAATCTGTAAAACGAGAAGCAGTCAACGGTATGAGTGGTGCACATAATTTTATGAGCACTAAGAACATTATAGCAGAGAGATTGAATGGGGAGTGTGTTATAGCCTCTGGTTCTAGTAGGGAGGGTAATTATATGACCTACCATCCGTGTTTTTGAAGCAGGACAAGGGCCGGGCTGTATATGGCAGTTTGTTAATTACTTCTGTACACCACGTTTACAAAGGTACGACGCCATCGTGATTTGACCCAAACAATGTTGAAAGCGACTTCATAAACGTCAATCAAGCAAATCTCAAATGAGGCAATGATTAAGATTCATCACGTAGATAAGTATATTAATTCTGCCCAACGCCGGGATTGAAGCTGCACCTCGTGCTTTGCCTTTTGATCTGATTTGATTTGATTGGTGTTTTACGTCGTCCTCAAGAATATTTCACTTATACCACATCGGCCAGCATTATGGTGGCAGGAAACCGGGCAGAGCCCAGGGAAACCCACGACCATCCGCAGGTTGCTAGCAGAAATTCCCACGTACGACCAAAGAGGAAGCCAGCATGAGGTGGACTTGAACTCATAGCGACCGCAGTCCCTAGCCCTGTGAAAGGCAAGCATGTCGACCTCTCGGCCACCATGCACCTCTCTCGTCATAGCTCTGAATTTCAAGATTCTTCCACTCGTTGTACGTTGGGTTTTGGTAACACCGTGAGAACTTGACAACACCCACATGACCGTTTGCTCAATGTATGGCGTTCGTCAAAAGCATTTGTCCCCCATCAATACGGTATGCATGCAGATCTTTTCGTCGCGTAGTGAAAAATTTCCCAGCATATGGGCGTTAGGAAACGATCAGGAAACGTTAGGAAATCACCCAATGAATCAGTCGAAATGAAATGAAATGAATGAATGAATGAATGCTTATTGTTTAACGCCCTACTCAAGAATATTTCACTTATACGAAGGCGGTGTCTCCTTGGGGCAGGACGGATTTCCACCGTATCTTTTATCTGGTGCTGCCTACACCGAGACGACTTGCCGAAGACACCTAACAAGCCCCCTCACCCAGTCACATTATACTGACACCGGGCCGACCAGTCCACTCTCTCTCCTCTTATTGCTGAGCGCCTAGCGAGGAAGCAGGATGTACCATTTTTAAACTCTTTGGTATGACCCGACCCAGGTTTGAACCCAGATCTCCCCGTCCGAATGAAATGAAATGAAATCAATCAATCAATTACAGTGGATCAATCTACCAGTGAAATGAAATGGCGTGGAATGAAAGAAAATGAAATATGAAATATTCGTCTACATGTGTCTTTATATCACGCTTCAGGGGATTTGTTATAAGCATTGAAAGCGCTGGTTTTCTTCTGTTTCCTCCTTCACGCACAAAATTAAGTGACAAACGTTATGAAGTGCAAATAATGTCAGGTAAAACACCACACAAATCAAACTGAAGGAAAATTTCTTCATGCAATGCACTTAGAGCCTGAATGCAAATAATAAACAATAAAAAAAGTTCAATGTTTACAAATACAGCCACATATAGGAAGCTTCGTAGTTAAATCAATAGACCGCCAAGAAAAAGTTTTTCTCCCTTCTTTCAAGGATAACACTGACATTTCCAGAGATATTTTATATAGGCGAGCACGAGTTGGGGACAAAAAGTCTATTTCAGTTTACCTTGGAATATAAAGAGCTAGCTTGTTCCCGGTTGCATTACGTACTATTGTATGACATTTCGTGATCTCATGTTATTTGACAGGCTTCACACGCCAACGTTTGAGGACAGCGGCCATCTTCTCGTGTCAACATCGTAAGTGGATATTTTAAGGCCACGTCAAAATTTGGCCAAGGTTTTTTTTGGCTCACGGACAAAAACATCGAACTTCTGAACTGCGTCTTGGGCCGAATTTTTTTTTCTCCGAAACTTCGCCCTTTTAGATCTTCTTAGGCATATTTGCAGTTGATTTTTCGTACAAGATGCAAACATTTTTGGATTGATCTCAGCGGATCGCGGCTGTGTTACTAAGTCCTCCCTATTGATATGGTAACATTTTGACGCCGTAATACATTCCTGTACACCTTAAGGCCACTTCATTTCAGCTATTTGGATCTCAACCACCATCATACATAGCGAGGTTTGGTTGTTTTCTCATGTTTCCTCACTCTGGTTATAGTGTTTTACACCGCACTCAAGAACAGTTCACTCATACGACGGCAAGCAGCATTGTGGTGGGGGAAAACCGGGCAGAGCCCAGAGGAAACCCACGACCATCCGCAGGTTGCTGGCAGACCTTCCCACCTACGACCGGAGGAAACCAGCATGACCTGGACTTGAACACTAGTGAGACTGCATGGGGAATGGCATTGACTAGGACGATATTCATGCGTTGACCTGTATAATGTGTAGGAGTACGGCCTCTGAAATAATGAAACAAATGGGAAAATGAATTTTAATTCGTAACACCCCCAAAACCATAAATCGAAAAACAAAGTGGCGATAACATGCCAAAAAAGTTCAGGTTGATGTATTGAAACAGCCAAATAAACTTGCTCACCATCCGTGCTTTCAATTGGTGCCAAACAGTATACCGTTAACTAGATACGCGAACCAATGCAGGAATTTGGAATTGCCTAACATTTCTTTAAATTACGAAAGATTGACTTGATTTTCGGCCTTACGCAAGCGAGAAAAGTAAACAATGTTTGTCAATAATTACCGAAGCCCAAGTTTCAAAAAAAAAATACACACACGTTTCTATCGAGTCAACTACTGAATGTAGAGGGTCTATATCCCCGTGCATAACAGTGGCGTTCTGAGTTCGAACCCGGCTCTGGCTGGCCTACAGTTTTAGGTCAAAGAACCAGTGAAATGATGTTTCACTGATCGGTTATTTATTTATTTATTTATTTATTTATTTATTTATCTTACTGATGTTCAACACCGCACTCAAGAATTGTTCACTAAAACGACAGTTATACCTGATTAGCCATCTGTCCTAAAGACGCAACCGAACAATATACAGCAACAGCCGGATTCGAGCCTGATATCTCAGAGGCCAAGCATTTGGTTACGAAGAAATACATGCATAACGTTAAGTGTACGGGGTACGTGGGAAGGTCTGCCAGCAACCTGCGGATGGTTGTGGGTTTCCCCCGGGCTCTTCCACTATAATACTGGCCGCCGTCGTATGAGTGAAATATTCTTGAGTACGGCGTAAAACACCAATCAAATAAATAAATAAATAAATAAATTAAGAGAAAATATGGACTGAAATATCTAATCTGTTAATTAAATTCACAGAATACTGCATGTTGCTCATGTATGTACGCTGCAAAAATAAAAAACCGCACATGCCCTAAAAAAAAAAATAAAAAAAAAAATAAAAAAAATCATCCGTTAAATCAGCTATTTGAAGGATGGCGGTTTGCCTTTCCGTTGATCGAACGGATATATCCGTCCCTGATTATACGGATTATTTCGTCACGGATTAATCCAATAGATCAACGGAAATACAATCCGTCAATCTTCGAACAACGGATTTAACGAAAAATTATTTTGAAAGTAGATGCGTAGAACAGCATAGTCTTTAATTAGGCCCACATGAAGCTTAAATGTTGCTTTTTCTACCCCGATCAGAATATAGAATTTATCTGCAGTACATAAACGGACAAGTCATTCATCAGGGCTGTGGAGGCTGTGTATTTTTTCCTGCGATTACATGCAAACATGTAGACAAGGGGTTAATGAGGCAAATAAGTAAAATCTCCATGCCACAAGGTTGACCCCCACATTCTGGAACCTCATCCGTTAAACCCTGTCAGTTACATATGTATACATCCCGGCCTTAGCATACTTGCGTTGGTTGGTAGAGCATGCACAGGGCATGCGGGTTTCTATGTATGTAAAATAACACTGCGTTCAGCACCACAAATTCTCTTTGCATTTCTTTCGATGTCAATACATGTCGCTGCGCAACTGACCTCGGTAAACTGTCAATACAACACTGTTCAAAGCAATGGCAGACGCCCGAAAAATTCCTCTTGAATAAAAAACAAGAATTGACAACGGAATTCGGCGAAAAAAAAAAGTGGGCAAGATATTGTTACGTGGACCCCAAAACGGCAATCGTGAACACAAGAGTTAAGACAGTGTCAACAAGCATTCCAAGGCTAACTTTAACTTATTTGTCGCCCTAACAATGCGAAGGTGAAACGGCTATACACGGAACGCAGGCTCGGGCTGGCTGGAAGGTATTTGTTCACAGATCAAATGTTCCACAATTTAGCGGATTTTCAAGCCCTACAACTGCATCATGGAATAGAGTCTGATACAGGACAGGAAGGAAATGAAGAGCAGTGTTGTTATGGAATGAAATCTTACAGAAGGCAGATAGGACATGGTGTCTTGTCTCTCAATAAGCCTGACAATGCATGTTGCCAGTCCGATAAAAAAGGTCACGCGGGCCCATGCAGGATTTCGGAATATATACTGGTCTGGTACAACCATATTAATAAAAGCTTTAAAACTGCAAAACTGATGAAAGTAGTTAGCAAGGATACGTTATTGAAGTTTTATCATTTTTCTTCCTACTTATGGATACTTATACATATGGATTCTGATTTATCGACCGACTCAGTACGGTAACGAAAATGTTACCCTATTCATATCTTCCTCCTGTAGCCGCAATGTGTAGTTACAGAGTATAATTTCTTTCTTAATTTATTTCTATACTTATATCGTCATATAAAACTGAGGATTAACTCGATGTACTCAAGAATTTCCCACAGATATGCTGTCCCTTCTATAGGTTATGGTTGCATGGAGGGAAGGGGAGTGCCAGGCGTAAACCAGGAACAGTGACAAGTTAACGATGAACTTTCCCACGTGTGACCTAAAAATATGTATGCAAGGGCATATTAATGAGTTACAAGTTGTGCTCCACGTGCGTAGACTGCGCACACGGTCACGAATCCGTCCTTGACTGCTTTTTGTCACCAAGGCCCAACAAACAATGAGAGCGGGGGTAGTTACAAATTCCGTGTCCAACGCTGGATTTGAACCCCGCATTACCAAGGGGCTAGTCCGACATGCTCTTCGTCTGTATGCGTACTTAATATACAGGTAGTGCATACAGACGTCAGACCTAAAAGGCCTGTAGATGTGGTGAGTGGGTGGCGACCGCTTGGTCGCCGGGGTACTCTTTCCCTTTTATCGCCTATAACCACATATCTTTTTCACATAACACTGAGATGGCTCATGTCCTTGACAATTTGCCTTCACAGTGCTATATAATACATGCATAGATGGTCAAGCGTTGTTACTTCAAAACAGCCACAAATCACCAAATCAAAACGCTACATGTTTCCTTGACAAGATTTTGACGGGCATCGCGAAATGTCCCTCGATGAGTTACGACTAAGTCGTCCGTGTTTGGAATTTGAGCACCAGTGACCAATTTAGTGAAGGTTCCTATGTATACATTCCCCCGCAAGTGACACCACCATAATTGAGCTACAACACGGGCGGTGTATATTTAGGAAGTAAAATATTCGTAAAACTTTAGTGAAATTGGTCACTGGTTATTTTATTTCTGTTACAGCGTACGTCGCGTAGCGAACTTAATAATATATGAAGTCCTGTAATTCATTAATAACGGTCAGATATTTTGATCACTGAACGATAAATATATCACTGCTTTAGTAAGAATAAAATTGTGTAATTGCACCGCTCAGTCAGTAGGGGGAAGGCAAAACCAGGCCCTTGTTCCACACGCTGGTCGTACATTGATTCTGACTACCATGATGACCCATGTTAAAGAGATAGGTAGCCTTACAATCAACTTTGCCTACGATTGCTTTGTGGACTAAACGTCAGGTATAACTGTACACTTCAATAACGGTACATTAAGTGAAAACCACGCAAAAATGTTAGGGTGACTGAAAAGACTATTGAAAACTGTGTCTGAAAATTCATTCAGTGATTTTTTTTTTCTCCACCAAATAATACGCAGCCAAATGTGTTGATTGTGTGGTGGATTTTATGGACCATACTGAAAATGTGGTTAACCACTGGCATCACAAAACTTTTTGTGCACCTTTACGCTTAGCTCTGAATAAAGTTCTTGGGAAGTGTACTCCTGTAATGTCTGCCTGCGTGTGAAAAAGCCAATAAGGCTTTGAATTTCTGCCTTAGGGTCAGAGAAAAGTATATGTAAGCGTGGCGTCACCAGCTAGTCACATTATCAGTCTGGTTCGTAAAACCCATCATATAATCAAAACGTTGGGATTTGTAAAGAATAGGTTGAGCTATTGTTCCTCACTGACCCACTTTCCCGATGTTCACTGAGAAAAGGACACTTTTGAAAGAAGTAACGTCACCCTACCACATGACATCACCCTCATCCTTACTACTGCTTATTGGTCTTTTCACTCACCATAACTTCTTTGTGTGACCTTTTCCTTTGGTTACAGATTAGTTTATTCTAACATAATTAAGGCAATGATCTTAAACGCACTTTGCTTGATTCGTGTTCTCTTCAGTGATATTTTGATTATATTGGGATGTCTCCTTCCTAAAGAAGGGAACACGACTACACTGGCAAAGACACCAGACATGATATCGAATGTAGCCACAGTAGACAGACCCTCAGTTGGTCAGACCGTCAGCTCACGTGTATCAATCATCAGCTCCAGGAAATCCAGCTGACGCGCGAAGTACTGTTGTTGAATTTCTTGCTTGTAATAGTATTTCAATCATAGCCGCCACATTTACAGCACTGCCCCACTGGAACGCTATGCCGAAGACAACAGACATAAAGCCCAACCTAGTCACACATTACATCAACACCGAGCTGACCGGTACTTTTGCCCACTCCTCTTATGGTGAGCTCCAAGCAAGGCAGTGTGAATATTACTGTAGTTAAAGTCTCAGGTTTGACTCGAAATCGAGTCGGGATTGAACCCAGGATCTGCCATTTAAGAGGCAGACGCTCTCGCCACCCGGCCATCTCGACTGCTCTAACCAGTCACACTGATGCTCACTTAAACCACCAGCAGTTTGGCCACACAAAAGTAACCACAGCTCAGTACTTTGAGGAAGATAATTTTTATTTCTATTCACAGTGCAAATTATACTGGCATTTTAATTATTACTCACATACATTGACAAGACATCATGTAACGTGACATAGATATACGAGAGATTCGCTATCAAACAAATATCCAAGGAACACCAAGGTACGAGATGTGGACAGCCAAACCAATGACTGTTTCCTTTATCACAAGGCAGGTTGAACACATATTTGAAAAACAGAAAAAGGAAGAAGAAAAAAAAAACGCTTCTCTTATTCATATATCATCATATCTGTTTATATGAATACTGGTAAACATAAATGAATGACAGAGACCACCAATCTCATTAAAATCTTATCGTGTGGCCGCTAGGCTAACATGATCTGACTCCCAATATCGAACGTTTTCTGAGGATTCATTGAGATAACCAATCAGTGGGCCACTTCTCGATTTGAGGCAAAAAACTCCGGACACAACCGACGATCGCTTTGACAGACCTTGACGGATCTCAGCGTAAACATGGCGACGAGACCAGCTGGCGTTCATCGTGCTGAATGACTGCGTCCACTTCAAATTACAAGTGCGCTTTCCCTGCATGGGGCTTTAGAGTTTAAAGAACAACACAATCCACGCACTGACTAAGGTGATTGGCCAAACGTTACCTATTCTGGAAGTGCTCCCAGAATTCCTCAGGACACGTTAAACAATGGCCCAGTGTCAGATCCGAGTCGCGCAGACCAGCCAGAACTAAGAGTCTGATTTTAATGAGAGTGAGAGGCCACAGGACGCCGGACAACTGACTTGTACATAACCTCTTTGACCAGTAGAACTAAGAGCCAAGTTAAAATCAATGCTTGAAGAATTCAAAGCAATACATATTAATTCAAGCACCCATAAATTTGGATAAATAGAAATTCAATAGCAATTTGACATTTTTTTTTTCACATAAACTGATGATACAAATGAACACAGTAGGTTGTGGGTCAGGTTTTCACATAAAAAAACAACCGCAACTGTTCCCCCGAAATCAAACTTTCCTCCTTTTCCTCCTAAATAATGTTGCCTCATGGCGCCATAACTTAGACCCTACTCTGTATATGCCACCTTTACCAAAAGTCTGATTCACACAGGCTCGTGAAAAGTGTCCCCTGAGAAACACTAGATGCTTTGGTGAGACTAGTAACTAGTGGTTATCCACATCCAGACAATTTTGTCACACATTCAGACAATTTCGTCACACATACACACAACAAAGTCAAATCACATAAAATTGATACAGGAAATGTAGAATCATCTTTTAAGTAATTTTACCACTGACAAGAGTGAAGCATGAAATATCAGCTAAACTCTTTCACCATCTTACGCCAAACACGCAATAAAAGCATCACAAATTCAAGTCTGAAGTTCAGATGAAATTAAAAAAATATACATATATTTAAGGAAATCTGAATTTATATTTTGTTGTAGTTGTTCATTTGAATCACTTTGCATAACATAAGCCTTTTGAGACATTTTATACCCTGAAGTAAAAAAAAAAATACAAAAATGTATGTTAGAGCATAAATAAGGAAACCTACAACTTCATCAAAACTGTTAATTAGCTTAACTGACATAATTTGCATTCATCTTTGAGACTTAGTTTGGGCAAGCTTATGGGGTGGGACAAGCATGTACATAAATGGAAAATCATTGTATTTTATAAAATGCAATTAAATCAAAAAGATGAACAACTGTGGCACAGTGAGAACTTTTCAGACTGAAAAAAAAAAAAACACATTAACTTCTAATCTCAACTCCCAAATATGGTACAAGACCTAGCACTTCAATGTCAGATGCAGTTAAATGCCATGAAATATCACTTTTGCAACTGTAGCTTGTATTTCTTCCAGTCGGACATCATCCCAACTTCTAAAAAAATCTGAGAATGCTTTTCTATTTTTTTATTTGACTGGGGTTTCAGGCCATACTCAAGGCTATTTCATTCATATGACGGTAGCCAGCATTAAGGTGGCAGGAAACCGAACAGAGCCTGAGGGGACACCCACGTCCATCTGCAGATTTGCTGGCAGACCTACCCACGTACGCCATCGTGAACTGGACTTGAACTCGCAGCGACAGCAACGGTGTAAGGCTTCTGAATCATTTCCACCGTGCTAACTGCCTCAGCCACGGAGGCCCCCCAACGCTTTTCTAATATCTGTACAAACTCATGAATCAGGCTGAATGTGCAGTTTGGTCATAGGTGAAATAGTTCCCCAATAGTTCACTTTAATGTCTTCCTGCTCAGTGTTTAAGACAGAAATATTTCCGACAACAATACTACATGTATAAACAATGAATTTGCAAAATAAACCAATTTAAGTGACCAGAAATGTTCATTTGAAATATGAGTACCAAGCTTTTTCATATTACCATGGTAACTGTTGTTTCCTCCTGCTCTAGCAAGCATTTGTAACGAACAGCAAATTCGAAGTTCAGACTGATAAAAGTTGTATGCCATTTTCTATAAAAAAAATATAGGTTTTGATAATCAAACTATGCAGAGAATCTGCAAAAATCATTATTTACATAATACACTATCAAGAATTCCGACTTTACTGTGGAAAATTATCACTTCACTGGATCGCCTACATTTGACCAGTAAAATTCAAGTCGATAGTGTAAAACCTGAAAAACTATCTAAACACAAAACTTAAGTGACCAAAAATACACCTAATTCTTACATTTCACACAGCATATGTGGCAGCACTAACACTGAGCTTGGGAAATATGTTTCCAATATTTTGCCCACCCCTGTAAAGGTGACATAAAAAAAGTGGCGTGCTGAACAGGCACAATAAATGATAAAAAAAAACTTGCACAGAAAGTGAATTTACAGTAATAAACTGTTAATGAAATAATACTTTTCACATTTGGCGCTGAAACTTACAAACAAACCTCAAAGCACTTTTCTACCACCAACAGATCTCTCTGGTAAAATGTGCTTGCAACTTGATCTAGGGCGAAAGTTTAGATCATTTACGTTAGCACAGTCACTTAAAAAATGTCATCCTTTAAAATAAGTTCATTGGGCGTAATCCGACCTACCCTTCAAAATGCGCCATACTCATAAGTTTTTGTTGACATTTTGACAAAAGCTTTTTTTTTTCCTCTCCACATGAATTTTTCTTAAATCCCTATCTTTTTCAAGGGCCAGAATAAAAAAAAAAATTCCCCACAAATCGACCCTATTTTGTCTCACAGGGTTGGGTTACACCCAACGAACAGTTTTTTTAAGGATGGTCTCATGTTGAGATTAACCAAATCAAATTTACTCAATTCATTCAATCAAATACAACCTACATGTACGATAATCCGAATACAGCAATCTTGTATACAAACCACGTCGAAAAGAGAACTGTCATTCATGTTGCCTTGAAATCTACTGACCAAAACAGCAAATACAAAAATACAATCGATTCACAATGAGAGACACTCCTGATAATTTTCCTATCTTACAGTTACATACACATGCAGCACAGAAAACTAAAATACTAAACAATATTTAAATTACTGTCATGGCAGGTAGAGAGATGACTTCATGCTTCAGACCTGTCATAAGTAAACACGTCATGCTCATTTCGTGAAGTAAACATATTAAAGAGTCTATACTGGAGAATTTCAATATTATTATTTTGACTTGTACATGGCTTGAATTAATAAAGCACCTTTGCATGCTGTAGGCTTAAATATAAGTTAATGAAGGCAAATTCGGTTGGAAAATAATGTTTTTCTTAACTTTTTTGTGATATGCATAAACTCCTAAATATTCAGCTTTAGGGTTGCCAGTTTTCTTAACTTTTACTCAAGAACACCTCATACGCAGTGTTCAGATGCAAACATTGATTACATTCTCTCTGTTGTTCAGTCTTTCTGTGACAGTATGATGCCCTGATTGGAATCAAATGAAAGCGTCTACATGTATTTTGCAAGCGGTTCACCAAGTGGCCTTTACATCCACAAATGGTAATATTCATTTCTTTTCATGCATAAATTGTTTATTGCTTAAAAACAGAAAATTACAAGACACCGAGGGTAAGAGCATAAGTTGGCTAATAGAGGTGAAATACAAAAGATTCAATTTGAACTGATTAAACCAAAAATTCAAGATAATTGTTTAGACTAAGTCTCTTTAAATACCATAAAATGCAGGTAATACTGTAAATGTGTAAATATGTGAACCTTCAGTAATGCTTCTGCCCGTATAACATACCTCAACATATACATCTGCACCCATGGCAGGCTTGATGGGGAAGAAAACAAAAATAAAGTACTGCTCAGCAACAGTGCAAAGGACCAATGTAAGTAATACTTCAGACTACATATTCTAAGGTTTTCTTTCTCTCCATTAAACACACTCAAAAGCATGGATCTTATGGGAAAGGTTGGATGCCAGTTATAATACACAGATGTAAAAAAAAAAAAAAAATACAAGTTTTTAATTTTAATTTTAATTTTAAGGGAAAATACTGTGGCCTTTTCTAATGTAATGTGTATTCACACACATGAGCTATTCCAATGTTAAATACTAATCTGGGGTGAAAAAATAATGTCGCTTCACAAAGCTCTGAGCACTGAGCATTGTATTTCTACGTAAATCAAAAACTTCCACATATATGTAACTTTGTAAATTAGATTCATTTCCTGACTTGTATTGTCTGGGAAATGAATTTGTCTCTCTGCTTACTCTAAAATATACATGATGTAAATATACAATTACTTTCTCATTACAAAACGTTTCACAAAGGTTTCGTCAACTAACGTTACATTGAAAAGGTATTGTGGGCTGGTAATGTTTGCTTTGACCTTACATGCACATGTAGGCATACATATAAGCCATCCTGGAGGTCTACATGTAAGCCATCCTGGAGGCACACATGTAAGCCATCCTGGAGGCGTACATGTAAGCCATCCTGGAGGCGTACATGTACATGTAAGCCATCCTGGAGGCGTACATGTAAGCCGTCCTGGAGGCGATCAATGAAACCTCAGTCAGTGGTGGGAAAATTTTGATATATAACAGATTTGAAGTCTCCGGGGAATTGATTTTCTGATAACAACCAATTCCAGTGTTATATACTTATATCCACATACATGCACACCTCTAGCACATTTCCCAGGCAAGTCAGTTCATGATATTTTTTTTCAAAGAAACAATATCCAAGGCATTCAAACTTCAATGTTCACCAAATATTCTATGTAATATCGAAAAATTTTCTTTAAAATTACAAGATGTTGAAGACAAACGTATATGGATGTAAGAAGATCACTGGGACGCCACATGTGAAATTCGTCAGACCACATGGCGTCAATCTTGTAATCACATATCTCTGATATTTTTATCGCTCTGTAATATTTCCACATGCGTGTCAAAGCACAACCTTTTTGCACTGGTTGGGAGATTAAAGAAAATCCTAGAACAAACAAGTGACAATTGATTGATCAGAAGAACATGTTATGGAGCGAAAACATCGGCATTCCTTTATAGTACTCTGGTCATTGTTCATATAGTTTACATATTTATTTATTTAACTGGTAGTCAGGTTTGTGGCTTAGTGAGACAATATTTTTAATAACAAAAACACAACAATACTTTCAAAATGAGTCCATGAAAAAAATAACGTTTAGAACATGCAAAAAAGAGCTGATGGACAAATATTTGCGTTAGAAATGATTTCTATGGAGGTCTGTGGAGAACATGTGCTCAGAAAAGAAATGTGGTGATTTTTAATTTCAAGGGTTTAAATCAATTATCTTGTTTAAATCAATTATCAAAAACACTATACAAGTACATGTGATTCGTATTTATGGATCATGCCAACATTGTTGTATTGCAGGTTGAAGAGAAGTGACCTCGGTATCACAGCAGAGGCACAAAATTCTAAAAATATTTCATTCCTCAGAGAGACACTGCTGTCTACAACTAGTGGGAAAACTATTGCTGAAAGGGTTTGCAAAGATTCTCTTTTATGCAATCACAATTCAGGTTGAACACTTACAAAATCATGTGAGGCAAGGCCATTTTCATTAGTGGATGGTGGGTTACATTTAATTCCAATGACTAAAAGTATCATTTATGTTGTGGAAATTAACAAATGCAAAAATTAGCAAAATGTTTCTCATTTCATGAAGGTAATCATCACAGGCATTTAATCACATTTTCAGTTTCTTTTTTTAATTTTTATACAAATATGTACATGTAAATACATAAACATAAAATACAAAATATGACACAAGGCTTGTGTTACCTCCCTTTGTTTTCACTCTTCTGTGATGTCTGATTAACTTTTGATTCTTGGGGAATCTGTTTGGCTAGAGACAGTTTGTCCACTGCTTTTTCTGGAGTCGCACTGCAGTATTTCCCTGTGCTGTGACCGTAAGGTTTTAAGTGGTAAATAAAATATTCCAGAACGTACATCATGTTTGGTGGAACATAATGAAACGTGATGGAATGGTCACTGCAACATTCTGGGCCCTGCAATGACACAAACAACAACAACTTCACCATGGTGCACACAACTGTGTACATTTTCAAGACCATTGATAAAATCAGGAAAAACTTTCTCAAAAACTTGCTCTGCAAAACCTGACACAGTGACAGTCCAAACTTTAGATATTCCTCGCTTTTAGATATTTTCATGGAAATATGGAATGAAAAGTTACAAGAAAACGTATTTATGCAAGGAAGGTCAGTTTAGCAAAAGTGACTCACATCTTTGGGAGGGTAGTAGCTGTAGGTCCAGTACCAGTTATGTTTAGGGATAAGACCTGGGATCAGGTGGTGTTCGGGAATAAACGGGTGGAACCTCTCGCGCCCCAGCTCGTCTCGACTGTCCTCAGCAACGACGCCTGCCTTTTCAAGGCACCGCCCAATCTCCACATCTTCCGAGCCGCCAGTGTCCTGGCGACACGTCGAGCCTTCATTTAAGGCCGTCAAAAACTTCTCCACGGCCGTCTTGCTCAGGACGTATCCCGCTCCGCCGCTCATGTATCCCTGCTTCACGTACGGTTTGAACCGCTTCCCGAAGTACACCGGTTTCTTCGGATCCCACTTGCTCAGGAGCAACCGCAGATTCTCTACGACAACGTACGTGTCGTCGTCTGCTTTCAGAAACCAGTCTGCTTTGTCCTTGTAATTCTCATAGACGTATTTGTAGGCGGCCTTGGTCTTGCCCCACAGGTTGTTCCTTCCCTCGGACACCTTTAAGCTGACTGCAGGTAGGTTGGGATCATCCACGGAGCTCATGAACACCAGCAGGTTGCACCGCTTTCCCCAGGTCGCCTTGACATGCACCGCCTTGGTTTGGTGGTTCTTCGGCTGGGTGAGAACCCAGCAAAGGATCCGTACCTCATGAGACAGTCTGTCAGCTTCTGCCGAGGACTCTTCTGCGAAAAACGAAAATATAGTAAGTTGTGAACATAAACTGTCATTCACTTCTCAGCTCCCATTTTAAAGTGTGGAAAAAGGAGAGAGAAATTACTTGATGCTAAATTAACATCTTGCCATTTCTCTTCTGTAACCAATATCCATTCATGCTGACGTGTTATTAACAGGCCAACAGAGACAGACATAAAAACAGATATATAGATGTCACTGAACAAAACCCTCTCTTTTACAGAAAGCTATAAATGACAGAGCTGGAATTATGCTTGACAGATTATCCAGATATGACAAAGGAATAGATTCCAGCAGCTATATATATCTGATTCTTTGTTGTTCTTTTTCAACCAGTTGTGTTTGATATTTTTAAATTCAATATTATTTTATTATTAAACTGGGCCTTCATTAAAAAAACTGTTTGTTGGGCGTAACCCAATGATATGAGAACAAATAAAGTAAGTCAGCAGGGAATTCTTTTTTTTTTTAATCTGCCTTTTGAAAAAGATACATGTAATGATTTTAAAGAAAATAACATGGAGAGAAAAATTTTAAAAACGTTTTTTTTTTTATCAAAATACCAATAAAAACTTTTTAGAGGGCCCAGTTTTGAAGGGTCAGTTGGATTGTGCCTGGCAAACATATTTTTAAGGATGACCTTGGAAAGTTGATGGCTCAAAACCACTGCATGTAATATGTGTGCCTGTATTGAAAGTTGACGGCTCAATACCACTGCATGTAATATGTGTGCCTGTATTGAAAGTTGATGGCTCAATACCACTGCATGTAATATGTGTGTCTGTATTGAAAGTTGATGGCTCAATACCACTGCATGTAATATGTGTGCCTGTAGTGAAAGTTGACGGCTCAAAACCACTGCATGTAACATGGGTGCCTGTATCTACACGTACATTGATGACAGACATGAACGCTTCACAGGGGCGTTTGCTGAAGTCATCTGATGTACAATGAACATGCAAGCTGTTGTCCTGAAATCTGCCGCGAAAAAACATAAACTATACTCTTATCGTCGAGAGGGCCTGAAATATGTAACAGCTTATGAAGAATGCCAGAAACAAGGTGAATAGATTTCAAATTGTAATACAGAGTATTACGATCGAAAGTGTTTTTATTTTGACCTCAGCTAAAAAATGCTGAACTGAGTGCACCTATAAATATTCAATCTCTTTATGGCAGCACAGTGTATGCGTGCGCGAGTTTTCAGAGGGAGGGAAGGACGGAGAGAAGAAAGGGTGGGTGGGCGAAGGCTTTCTTCACACTTAAAGCCAAACAACAAGTAAGCAATGATTTGTGCACACACTGATATGCTCGCTGCCAGGGCTGGAGACAGATGTTTGCAAGAAAAGCGATCTGGAATCTCTAATAAATGTTGTGTTGATTCTCTCGGGCTCACCACCCTTGAGAACACTTCCCCACCCTTGCTAGGAAGGCATCCTTGCCAGGCTGAACACAGCTACATGTAGATTGCCTCAGATAAGACAACGCATGTAGAAGTACAGGCCAGAAGCTCTGGCAGCCATCATAGGGTCTGATCTCCTATACAAACTGACAAAGCTGCTTGTGTACCAACACAGGCCTGAATTAAATAAACAAACTACATGTATCAGGGTTTGGATGTAACTTAAGTTACTGTCTAAAAGCGGATTTGAATGGGGGCTCTAAGGCCCTGGGGGAACTCAATGATCTCAAAGACCCTCCATATTCCTCTACTCACAAACAAGCCTTCTCTTATTCTCTTACTAACACTCTTTTTCTTTTTTCTGCTCTCTGACGTTCTCTTTTTCGTCTGCTTCCTGTCCATGATAAACCAATCATGGCCTTTTTTCTTCTGTTTCCGCGGGTATGCTAACATCAAAGAATTCTTTGGAACAGTTTGGCTTCATGCTAATAACATTGCCCGGCTGCCCAGCAAACTGTCATTACAACACAAGGAATTCCCTCATTCTCAAATTTTCTCCAGCAATATGTGTTTAGAGTTCTTAAGTCAACTTTATTTTTGTTACAGGCGAGCAGGCAATTATTGGTTAATTCTTTGTTTCACATTAAGGCTACATTAGTTTGAGATCGACTTTCTGCAAAAGTACTTTCTTGACAGGTTCCCAAGAAGTGATTTCCAGGGATTCCTGGAAACCCTCACAACTAAATGTAACACTTACGCTTCGCACAAAGTTGCAATCGCCTAGCACTCAGGCCATTCTTCATTATGTGACTGATCCAATCAATTCAGTGACTGGTTCAATCAATTAATTGATTTATTTATTTGCTTGGTGTTTTATGCTGTATTCAAGAATATTTCACTAACACGACTGCGGCCAGCATTATGGTGGGAGGAAACCAGGCAGAGCCCGGAGGAAACATCCACAAGTTGTTGGCAGACCTTCCCACGCACACCCGGAGAGGAAGCCAGCATGAGCCCCAATCAATTAAGTGACTGGTCCAATTAATTAAGTGACTGGTTCAATCAAATAAATGACTGGCCCAATCATGTCAATGACAGGTTCATTCAATCAAGTGACTGGTCTAATCAATTAAGTGACTATAAAGCAATATAATCAAACAAGCACCATGACACACAGCCATCATGTAAAGATAAACCCAATCTCCCCAGCCACACTAAAATAATCAAACAGGACACACAAACGCATCTGTTACCTAGCGAACCTGAATTCATTTTTGAAGGCCTCATTTCCAGTAAATTAATCATCATCTATCAATGTTGATAAACAATATGCTGATCTTGTATCCCGGGTCAAAGTCCAAAAAATATCTACCTATACTTGTACGAAACAAACTTGTTTGGAGTTCCATTATTATTTATATCACAAGTGCTAAACTGTTAGGTTGCCTAAAAGTACAAACAAATATTCACTCCGCAACACATTTGAGTATGATCATATGGGGTATGGAATTAAAAACAGGGGAGGGTGACAAACAGAAGTGAGGGATACCAGGAAATGCTGAGTTGAGTAAGGTCAATGACCTAACCAAGCCCTAGCTCTCCAACATGTCTGTTTCTGAGGGCCTTACAGCAAAAACAACATGGGCATAACCCAGATATATTTCACTGATTCTCCCCCCCTCCCCGAAAAAAACCTGCTGCTGTCATCAGTTGACAGAGCTAGGTCATGTGAAAAAATCATCAGCAGCCAAGGAGCACCATTTTACTATGCACTATGCAGATGCCCCTGTACTAAGCCTTCAACACACACCTTAACTTGATTCTTAATTTGAATACCTAAATGAATACAAACCAGAAATCCAATGTCATGTACTGATGCATGGGCCTACTGGAAAAGCACAAATAACTAAACTGAAAAACAAATGTTTTTCGAAAAGAGGAGTAAAAGATTTTCACATAAATTTGTTCAGTTTTGTTTTTTCTCTGTCAGTAAATATAATCCCTCCACAGTATACATGATCAGTGGCTAGTTCTACATGGGCACATCATTTACAAGGAATATCTCAATGCTGAGGCTTGTGAACCACTCCAGAAATTGGATATTTTTATCAAAAATATTTTCTGTATTTTTTTTTTTTCGTACAAGTATTTTATAGTTGTCGTGGATTCTGTATGATTCCATTATGATCAATTCATCAGATGCCAGTTAATTTAGTTTCAAGTGTAAGAACGTCAATTTCCATCTTTCCATGCACATTATGTAAAATAATGGACAGAGAGTTGCTGAATTTTAATGTTTCGGCAAAATTACTAACCTTTCTAGCCAAAGATGTTTAATACCTTCATTAAAACATCAAAATGAAGGATTATGGTTCAACATCATGTTAGCAATTTCAGTCATATACTGAAGAGAACATCTTTAAAATAGAAATCAGCATGGCTTATGAAAATACTGCAGCAACATTCAAAATGAAAAAAACATGTAAGACTCCAGAAATAAGTCCTTTGTTCAGAAAATCGCCCAAAACACAAAATGGCCCAAAATTTATAGAAAGACAAATCAGTTGAAGTTCTTCATTGGTGTTGATATTCTTTCGAGCTGATTAATGGTTAAAAAATGTTCTGAAATGTGAAAATTACAGATTTTCAACTTTAGTCTGGCTTATTTGCTCTAAACAAAACCTAATTTTTTCATGCCTCATTTGATAAATAAATGCATTTCTAAAAAAAAAAAACAAATAAAGCACTCTTCAAACATTTCTCTTCCTGCCTTTTGCCCCAACAGAGAAAAATCTTCTTAGAATGTATCAAAATACACAGCACTACATAATATGCTGTAATTCTTCAACTTTTTCACATGTTTGCAAGGTGTTTTTTCAGGCATATTCTGAAGGCATTATTCTGCGTCGACATAAAACTACACTTTCTGTGAAGCCCTGAAACTGGTCGATCCAACCAATGCAGTTTTGTCTCCAAAATCAAATCAAAAAATATGCATAAATTGCACTGAAAGTTGGCCTTTCATATGCAAAAAGGTTAAGGAATTAGGGTAAGGCCATCCTTAAAAAACTGTTTGTTGGGCATACCTCAATCCTATGAAAAAAAATTAAAGTCGGCAGGTAGGAAATTTTTTTCTATTATTTTGGCTTTTGAAAAAGATAGGGATTTTTAAGAAATTAACATTGTGAGGAAGAAAAACTTTTATCAAACTACCAATAAAAACTTTTGAGAAGGGCCCTTTCTTGGAGTGTCGGTTGGATTTTGCCAAACGAACATATCTTAAAGGACGGTCTAAATACAGGCTGGGAATGTCCGGGCTATCTCCAAGTGCCTCGCGCCACTGTCCTCAAACTTGGCGTTGTGCCTATGTACATTCATGTAAATCAATATATCTGCTGAAAAGTTTGCTCTTTAGGAAGCTACCAGATATACTGGGTGCCGTTTGTAATTATCATACCTCTTTATGTTCACATTAAATACAGTACTGTTACATTTATTAAATTTGATTGGTTTTTAAAGGCATACTGAAGAATATTTCACCTACATGTACAGCAACAGACAGGATTATGGTAGGAGGAAACCGGGTAAAGCCCAGGGGAAACCCCACGACCATTCGCTGGTTGACCTTCCCACACACAACTGGAGTGGAAGCCAGCATTATGGTTGGAGGAAACGGGGCAAAACCCAGGGGAAACCCATGACCATCAGCAGGCTGCTGGCAGACCTTCCCACACACAACTGGAGTGGAAGCCAGCATTATGGTTGGAGGAAACGGGGCAAAACCCAGGGGAAACCCATGACCATCAGCAGGTTGCTGGCAGACCTTCCCACACACAACTGGAGTGGAAGCCAGCATTATGGTTGGAGGAAACGGGGCAAAGCCTGGGGGAAACCCACTACCATCCGCAGGTGAAAGGAGACCACACAAGGTCCCACAAAAACCCAGACCAATCTGCAGGTCGCTGGTAGACCTTTGGCTTCCCACATACGGCAAGAGAGGATGAACTCATAGTGACTGCATCGGTCAGAAGCACAACTCTGATCACCACTATACATAAGTCGTATATTCATGACTACTAGGGTGTAACACTTTAAAAACTCCTCCCACCAGTTAAATACAGTGTTAATGCTTTCACAACTACATAAGGTGTAGCTGAAATGAAATTTCACATGTTTGGTTTAATAATCAATAAAACTAATATTTAGTGACAGTAGTGCTCAACATTACAAGATAACCTCCTCATTTATCTATCTATCTACATATATATATATATATATATATTTATTTATTTCTATGATTGTTGTTTCACGCCACACTCAAGATTTTTTCACTTATCCATGCACAATGACAGTTTTACACCTAGTGCCCTGAGTAAACCACTGTGCTTTCCCTCACATGAGGCACAGCTCAACACGACCAGACAAGTGGTACACAGCAAGCTTCTATCAGGCAGCTCAAACAGACACGCCAGCCTCATCAACCCTACACTGTCACCACGGCCCCACAGATAGTGGGAGAATCTACAAATCAACGATCCAAGACTGGGTTTGAACCTGCAACTTGTGCGTGTTACATGTCCCCACCAGAAAGCATGCACCTCGAATCCCCAGACCACATTCAGTTCCCATTTGTTTGCTTACATACATGTATATGTACCTGATTATGCTTGGATGCTTTCATGTGTTCTCACAGTTTTGATATGCTGACAACAGCATAATGCTTTCCATGAGCCCACTGTCATCCCAAATATTCAAAACTTAAATCTTCGTACAGTTTTGATTTGTTCACACGGGTGCATGTGCCTAACACTGATGTTATTGTTACTGTAAATGCATGCACTTTTACACATGTACGCGCGCTCTGTAAACTGAAAGCAACTGCACTGTGGATTCCTCACAAATCTCAAAGAATCAAATTTCGCAGAAAACAGATGCACATAACTGCAAAATGATTACCATATTTATTATTAGACAGGTCATGTGTTACAAATTTAAATTAGGTTTTAAAACTTTTAGGGGGAATGCTGTGGAGTCAGGTATGTGGTATGCATGAATTGTGTGGGTTTTTATTAACTCTTTACGTGGCTGAAGATGTGAAACGACATACAAAATTACAATATGCCCTTAAAATGAACATAGCTTTGATAATTTTTCATTTTTGAGTTTCCATTCCTGTATGTTCTAACTTAAACCGGTCTTGTACAAGGACAATTTCATATCATTTGATCAATATGTTGGGGTTTTTATTTCGAGTTTCCGAACTTTTCCACTTTCAATGAATGTACACCTGCAGGTTTTATGGGTGGGAGAAACCAACCTGCAGGTGACTGAGGAGAAATTTAAAGCAACAGAGAGTCACTGTCCGGTAGGAGTTGGAGAAAGACAAACAAACTGATTGTTCACTATTGATAGGCTGCAGCATGAGTGTGCACATACGATTCAGCCCAGAAGACGATGGCAAAACTGCTGATAAAGTCATGAACAAAGAGCCTCTATTAACTTCTGATGCCCAATAAAGAAGGAGTTCAGACTATGTACATATATATATATATATGTAAGTTAAAGTACCCGCCGACTGCATTTATGTATCTGTATAAAAGCAAATGCTTGAAATGGTCAGTATGATATGGCTAATATACTGCTAAAGTGGCTTTACTGCCCTTATCGAAGTATTTACATAAAAGCACACATATAACTGTTTGTGAATGAATCATTGGCTGGGCTTCATGCCATATACCGGCAGCTGGTATTTCAGCTACTTGCACATGTATACGGTGACAAGTAAATGTAATTGCTTGTGTGTGTTCTGCTTGGATTCTAGATTCATATGTACATGTAACAGGACACTGGCATACGTTATCATGATGACATGATCATCATGTAACTCTGTCAAAATAAACATGTTCACAGCTTGGTATGTAAATGTACATGAATATACAGACTTCCACATGTGATAAGAGTAATGAGAACACCTATGACAAAAGGTATGTGTATGCAAAGGTGTGCATATGCATATGCATATCAAACACAAGGCTCCATGGCATGACTGTGCCTACTATATGCATTATTAATGGCAGTATGGATGCAGGTACATATAGCCTAATAAATCACATTTTTGATGTGCTCACTGGACAAAAAAAAACCCTTTCATGTGATCGATCAAAAAAGCCTGTCCTCAAAAGGTAAGTAAGTCTTGCTTCCAGTTATTAGCGCCCTTCTCCTGTGTTCTGTTGCTACATGTATATATATATATATATATTCTCTTTATGTGCTTTTTAAAAAACTGCAATCTAACGTATTACATAAAATGAATGTTCACACAACATGTTCATACACATGTATGGACATGTAACTGTGTCAAAGCATCAAAACACACATGTACATGTACACTGTATACAGATATTTTCAGAACTGTTTGTTTGTTCAAATGGCAGATCATATCTCCTTTTGGCATTTAAATGTTAATGAGAAACTTTGTAGGCCATGAATTAACTGATAATTTTAGTGTTATTATCAGGAAAGTGTGAGTATGTAGTTCAAAGAAAGCCTGCACTGAGCATGTGGATGAAGTCTCATGGGCTGGGAGAGGAGACATGTGAGACATTGTGAGGCCACAAGGAAGTCGCGGGGCGGGGGCGGGGGGGGGGGGAAGATTATGTCATAGATATGAGGTATACATGTATGCCATTTATGTATTGGGGATATTGCAGGGAGGTGATGGGCATTGTCAGTAAACTGTTTTTAAAAGTAAACATGCAAATTAGCCCTATGAAATAGTGAATTTAAGTGTGTGTGTGTCAGTTGGGGGGGGGGGCGCTATGGTACACATGAATCAAGCTGACAGTTATATGGGTCCTGGGTGTTCTCTTCTGGCACAACTCAGCCACCGTGCTGCCTCATTGTGGAATGTGGAATACATATACTCCAGCATTTCAACATGATTCTCAGGCTCTTCACAATAACTTTCACTTTCCAAATGTTATATACCAGTGTTTTACTGTGCAAAAACCACATACACTATCGCCTGTAGGCAAAATTATAATATATTTAAATGTAAGTTTTAAAAAAAAGATATAACCACACCAATGTCAGCAATGTTGTCAAATATTTTCAACATATAGTCAATCGTGCAGATTACCTCCAGGCAGTCCTTAAAAATGTGTTTGTTGAGCATAATCTGACCGACCCTCCAAAAACTATTCAAAGTTTTTATTGCTATTAAATTTCATAAAAATATCTATCTTTTTCCAAAAGCCAGAATAATAATAATAATAAAAAAAAAAAAATCCCCCCCCCCCCCCCCAACAGGAGGACCCCATGGTTGGTAAAGTCCATACACAGCCTATCAGATGACCCTCTGGGCATCGAATGGAGCAAGCTAACTGACTAATCTTCTGGGCTCCTGTGCAGAGCAGGGCCGGCCAGTTTGGCCAGCCAGCCACTAAGTTGATACTACCCAGCCCACACCAATACAGATTCTGGAGTTATGATCAACCTCAGGCCCATCCTCCCATCAAAGACAAATTATATTTCAGACAAGAGAGATTTATATTCTCTTTCCCGGGTACACAAGGAAGAGTTCCAGCTCAGGATAGTCACCTTTTTCGCCAATCTAGCCTTACTAATTAGGGCTGAAGTTCCACTGTTTTCACCCAGGAAACAGCTGGTACAAGTACAAATCTTATCTCTTAACTCAGGCGAAGCGTGTATTGTTATAGGACTAGTCCATGTACACGGATTCAGTGTGCTGTTTTGAAATTTTGAGATTCATCACAACAAGGAGTCCATCACTCAAATTCAACAAAATCCCCACAGATTTCCTAACATGAAGTCAACGGGAGTGCTCTCAGCAATGTCTGGTTTCATCTCACGTAAACTTACATGTATTTGAAAAGGAAATTCTTTTTACGTCCTTGTATTATGAACACTGAAATTATGCCTACTGACAGGAAATCAATGAAAACATCATAGTTTTTGAAATGTGTCTGATCCATAAACTCAGGTATATTTTAGAATCCAGAGTGGGTTACATCACTTTTCCAAGTGGAGATCAACGGTCAGAAGTTTGTTTAGGTTCCAAGTTCTCACAGTCAATGTGACCACAAGACAGTGGATTAAGTATTTTTCAATGGTCAAGGTAATGAATTAAAATGACAGTATTTGACATTCAACAGAAAAATGACACAGAAATAGGTAAAAGAGTGGGGCGCCACTTGTGTCCATTGACTTTGAGTTCGGAAATCTGCAGAGATTTTGTTCAGGTGATGGACCAGGTGTTACAACGAATGTCAGAACTTTAAGATAACATAGCCAGTCCATCAAGATGGTCAAGAATTATAGGCCTAGATCTGGTGGACAAATATCTTCCATTTCATACCACTGTACTGTTTCATATTTGCTGAATAAGTACAAGGAACTAAAACAGCTGATATGTAGATTTGCCATGCACAATATAACTCTGTGTTTTTTTACTCTTATAATAGTGGACACAAAATCACACTGCATAGATCATGTAATGGAGAAGGGAACTCTAATCCCATTCAGCCACTGTCAATCCGTACCGGTACGTCAGAAACAAGCCCTCTAGCACATGAGGCTTCCACGACGCAGTTATCATTTTTTCAACTTTCTCTCATTTCCGCTACTGTTGCAGTTTTGTTCAAACTTCCCACGCTTCCACACAGCCCAAAATTTCTTCAATTTAACCAGGCCGAGGTGTTTGGACACTCAATTACAGGCGGCTAATCGGCCGTTTGGCCAGCGGTCAGATCAAACAAGAAGGACAGACACTGAGACATTGATGAAGTTTACCTTCGTGTGCTACAGCGTGTGAATCCTCCCAGCGCATAGCGGATTGGGGGCCTTCAGCCCCTTCTAACTGCCCGTGAGTATGCGGGCTGTCCGGCACGAACTGAGCGGCGCCAATCCAAGCTCCACCGCGGAGTTTGGGCGTCACTGGCTGATTACTCACAGCCAAAAAGTACGTAATACTGATGCCCAGTGATATCCCAACAGTAAAAGTCACCAGGCTTCCTTTTGGCATGTTTGCCATCTTTTCTTCGTTTTCCTGCGGAGACAAAACCACCCAACAACGCCTATCGCTACAGCATCGCGGTGTTGCTCTCCTTTTCCGACTATTCCCTGCCTCTGACCGTAGAGAACTCCACAGCGGACACAGGGAGGGGGTCCACAGGGGAGGGTATCGATTCGCGAAGAACTTCCATAACCCAAAAAACCTGGATAACTGTACATGTGCATACTTGTATTTTAAACGGTACAATGAACCTCGGTCTTCTCGTTCTGTTCCCCCCCCCCACAGCAATTGTTCTCTTGGAACACATCGACTTCTTCACCACTTTACCTGAAAACTGAATTAATGGCATTAAACTTGAAATTATTCTCCCCTGTATAAAAATAGTAATAATGTCTGAATTTCTTTTGTTGAAGAAAGAATAACGTCACCTTCAGTTGTTGTTGTTGGTGATTTTTTTCTGTTTCTTTCTTTTCTTTTTTTTCGCTTTCTTTACAACATGTTATTTCTTGGTGAAACACTTAATGCAGATTGTCATATCCCATGATCGCTCAAGTTAAGCCTATAGGCCTACATTTTTTTAAGTTCAGGGGTACCGAGAGGGAAAAGGAGGAAGAGGGACCCAAGTCCAGAGGGGTAGTCTTATAACGACCTTGTAGCCCCAAGGTCTGACCGATAGTCCAGTTCATTTTCGTTTTACATCTTACTCAAGAATATTTCATTTATACGGCTGCCTCCAGCATTATGGCTTTAAGGAATCCAAGTGGGTGGATCCCCAGGGCCGGGAAACCAACTACCATGCACTCGCCGGTTGCTGGCAGATCCAGATTGATTATCTTAATATTATATGGATATAAGATCACTGTGCAACATGTGCATATTGATTAAATGATGGTGATATCTTTACGTTGCATTAAGCGTCGTTTTCAACTTAAAAAAAAAAAAAAAACGTGCGACGGTGTCTTCTTATGTACCACTATATAAGGCAGTTCGAATGTCATATTTTTATACTGTTCTGTCTCAAGGATACAGTGCAGAAGATTGCAGTATTTACATCCTATCCTGTGTAAAATATGCATGTAATCGTTAACGATTGTGTATACACACAATGGCACTGTTCATTTTTCTCATTCACTCACCTATAAAACTTTATTATGCTTACATTTAAAATAAAAGTTCGATTTACACATTTACAATAACTACACATGTACTTGCTCATCTTGTTTCCTGGGTGACAGAGACATTAATGACGACCGGATCATAAGAATAACCTCGATGCAGAGAGATCATGAAGCCACATCAAAAACGCCACCATCGTAATAAATTGCCTCTTCGTTTTATGTACTTACAGATAATTTTAAAAACCATACAGCTAGTTCAGACTAATTAACTGATTAACAAAACAAAAACTTTTTTGTTTTCATTGAGTATTTACGTGTAGATCTTTGGAAACTATTTAACAACCCACAACATGCTCAGATGAATTTCACCACAGGTTTTCACAACTGAATTGGTTATAATTGATTGTTGGAATTGATTGACCCAAATGCAAATAATCCATGTGCCAAAATCTGAGTGATGTACATTTAGTAGCATTGTATACCCAGCGAATACTCGCATTTGTGCAACGCCCAGTTTTAATATGGGCTGCGTGGGTACAGGGTTCTGGGTGGGCTTTGGAATGGTATCCACGTGGGCCCCATTCGGAATGACCACAACCACGGCACACCCCCATTAAAGCCCATTAAAAACATATTTAACCCAACTGGGACACGTTTGTGGCCCATTTTCAGCCCTGTAGGGCTGGCCCAATTGTGCATTGTGAAACCATGTGTCATCAGGACCCATTTTATCAGCATGAGGGCTTAAGATCGGCAGCCCATGCGGTACCAAGCCAAATTTGTCAGACCTTCCTTTAGCTCACATGGGCTAGCCCGCATAGGACCCGTGTGAAACCCGCCTTGAGCCCACAAGCTGGCCCGCATAAGACCCACGTGAAGCCCAACCTTTAGCCCACACGAGCTAGCCCGCATAGGACCAGTGAAAAGCCCACCTTTAGCTCACATGGGTTTGACCACCTGGGACCAAGTTGGAACCCACTGACAAATTCCCCTGGGCCCCACATGTGCTGCCTCATGTTGGACCCTTATAGCAACCCAACTGGGCCCCAGTTTGACCCCTACTAAGTGTGTTGGCTGGGTATTTAGGATCTATTACTTATATAGTTTATTACAAATAATCAGGAATTCTGTACCGCAGAATGTGTAATCAATTTTAACCGATTCGCAACCGGTGGGCCCGACCACGAATTAAGTAAATTCATATGGATCATGTCGACATTTCCACATTTTTTTAATCACACCACTTCAGTTTTCCAAAGATTTGTTGCATTGTAATTGTACTTCAGATTCAAATAGATTTTCTCTCTTTTTCTGACCGAAAAAATTACATCTTACTCCTGCAATACCGGGGAACGATTTCCCATCTATAGTTGCAGGAGGCCCTTTGTTTTTCAGCTGTGGCCGAATGGTCTATCTCCTCATTCAACATTATAAATCTACGTTTTCGGCCAAGTAAATGTTCGAATGTCATATACGAGTATATAAGGAGAGGTAGACTCCGGCTTGCGGCAACTGTGAATTTAATTTATATAAGTGTGTGTGATTAGTACAAGTGTCTGCGATTATATATAGCGTAGAGCCAATATAGTTCATTCCGAACTATAGGGCACGTCTGGAGTGTGATCCACCCATCTTAAAGAGCAGTGTTCAATTTGTATACCTGCCAGTTGAGAATCTGCAGCAAGGGTATGACATATCTCAGTGCCTGTATTTTACTCTCAATTTTGTTATCATTTTCTAGTTACCCAAGCAGTATGAGGAAGTATTTGTTTTATTCTGACATATATAACTTACACACATTAGCTGTTCTCTTTGGCATTTTTTTTAAATTATTTTTTTTAAATGTCTTTACTGAGAAAGCAAATTTACTTTCTGGAGAGCTGAGCAAGAGAAATTACAGTTATTAAAGTACTGGTATATTTAGTATAACCTGTATAAAATTGCAAAAGTTTGGGAATACGACTTTTATAGAAGAATGGAAAATCAGTTTTAGACAATCTAAAAAAGGACACCTTGTAACTAGATGGACAACCCCCGCCTGCTACGTGTTATCGTAGGTGATTTGAAAGCTACGTTTTATTTCTATTCTATCATATCAATTGGAAATATTAGAGGCTTTTGATTTTTAAATTTAAAAAATAAACAGGACTGAAAACATTCGCTCTCCCCTTTTGGTTAAAGTTTAGATATCGGAAGTTGTGCTGTCATAGTTTTGGACGAGTTCATGTCAATGGCACGGGTATGACTGGCAGAGTGTCATACATGTCTTCTTTACAAGTTATATAACCCCAATAAACCTAAAAATATTACAATCATAATTAATTATAATTAAACTCAAAGACAAAGGCTGACAATTTGGTCCTGTATAGTAACATGTTACTATAAACATCTGTATTTGTAATGTATTAAGAGCTCGTTTGTTTGTTCGAAAGGTGGAACACAAATTTTTTCAATGAAATCTACATACAAATCGAACGGAACAATGTTCTCGTTGCGTCACGATCGCAGACAGACATCAAGGTTGCGTTCCATTGCATGGCTCCTCAGTGGCCACTGACACGTCTTTCCACTGGCCAGTGGTGGAGTATGACGTCGGTGGAGTCGGTGACGTGTGTTGTTGTAGCGTCTTAGCTCACGCGACCTAACCCAACTTCCGGAGCATTGGGACGTCACACTGCGTCCTCCGGTGGCCGGCGGATCCACGAGCGAAACACATCCCAGCTGAAAGTTTTATTGGCGGAATGTAGGAGTTCAGCGATAGCGGTGATGTGGAGAAAATTGTGAAGTTGAATGAGACGTGTGAATCCAGGTGATGCAAAATTAGTGGAATTTGCCTGCTATGCGGCTAAGGAAAGACATGTCGTGTTTGGAACAGACGAAGAGGACATTTCTGATGTGGCGCGAGAAGCGATGGCGGCAGGCTGGGGAAGTGGAATGGGGCTAGTGCATGTTGTTTGTGGTATCGCGGCAGATCTGCTCACCAGGCTGAGCGACAAATAGCGACAGAATATAGATGGTGTTCTTATTTGTGGAGCATTCCCTACCATGTAATTTCGTAGAAAACTTTTTTTGTGGCCGCTTAAAAATATTATGCTGAGCAACTGTAAACTGGAACAAGCATGGGATTATACACATTTATAGCTTCATTTGAGCAAAACATTACAGAGTTGGTGTTCAGCGCCAAAGGAATTCGAGACCTACAATTACAAAATGGATGGAGAGGTCATCTATATCAAGCCTTAAACCTTAGAATGATTTGAAGTCAGGTAGGATCTGATGGTTGCAAAATTTCACGTTTTCAATAATTTTCTTGTGATTGTTGGACGAAACAGTCCCGCTATATGACATTAATTTTTTCTTAACGGTACTCAGACGTCTGTACAACAGTCATCACAGCGGATCCCTCATCGGGATGTTTTGATAAAGCATCTGCTTAAATTGTCACAGTTTGTCATTCAAATGAAGGGATATCCTATTTTCGACATTTATCTGTTGTCCATCTCCCATCGATCTCCATTGTCAATTTCCAAAAAAGTACAGAGAGTCTCATTAGAAATAGCTATATTGTTTTCGTTTCAATATTTCTGGGTATCTAGGGAGGTCTGCATTGGTTGTTTGATATTGTTTTGTGTTAAAATCTGCTTACGCCATCCAAAGAAATGTATTTTCCCCCAGGCATGATCCTGTCTGTTGTTAGTGAAAGTAGTCTTAACGGGGAGGAGGGAGGGAATAGATATTTTTTATATTCATTCAGGTATGACCACAAAAACTGACCAATGTGATTCCTCAATGCCACTTGGAAAAAAGGAATTTTAATTATGTTCCTTTATCTTTCTTTCCGGAAAACTTTCAAGGCCGTGTTAAGAGACTTCGAGGAAAGACGACTTTCTAACAGCGCAGCGTATAGACCTGTTGTTTTAGTGTAGCGAAATGGAGCCGTTCGAGCCCGCATTAAGCCCGGCTCAGACGAAAGCTATGTGCTTAGGAAAAATTCATTCGTGACACTTGCCTTATCCACATAGCTCATAGTCTGGACCGGGCTTAATGAGCACATAGCTCATAGTCTGAACCGAACTTAATGAGCGCATAGCTCTCGTATGCCCCGGGCTTTACGTGAAAGCCAGCTGTGTATGCGCCCGTACTTCGAACACGATTTTAATGTTAAAAGAAAAGGAGGTGTGTTAGAATTACACATATTTGGCTTACGTCATCGAAATTGCCTGGGAGCCATACATATGTTTCGATTAAGTCACAAACGTAAGACGTCATTCCTGACGTGACAGTCGGTTCACGACATCCATAGTTACTCAGACGTTACTGTTCACAGAACGAAGTTGAAAGATTCTTCTTTTACCAATTACTGACTTTATGAAAGAAGCCACGTGAGTTGTAATTATGCATGGTAGTATTCTTTTATTGTTACACTCATGAACGTTGTTCAATGCTATTCTACAAAATGAGGAAATAATATAGGCATACATGTATAACATAGGACGGATCTTTGGCTTGCATATGCACAAGCTTGCATTTAAACATTCATTAAAATTAGGGCCCACTTCGCCTAAATCATAATAGTCCAAACGTGCGCGTGTGTATAACAAGCTGTGAAGCATTTATTGCCCTACTTTGTAATTTAAAGTGTGCTTAATTTTGTGTGATTTAAGCGATCTGGTATATACGCCTGTGCAGATTTATACGTCTTATCTTGGCATGAAAACGAGGAGACCACGAGGGAAATGGTGTCATATTTCTGTCAAAATGTATGTACGTGTCATTTCTAAACAACGGAAGAAAGATACGGTAGCAAAGAAGTTTGCTAAAACCTTGCCTTTCTTTATGTGTATGTACTAATACAGAGGCTTGAATGTGAGGCAATCATCTCGTGCATTATGACGTCAGAAGCTATGACGGCAGTATCTCAGTCCATTTGTTTGCGTGTTAGCTCATACGCGTCACAACTGTGACGTAGATCGTTAAGTCACAAACGTGTGACGTGTAGAGTAGAGACATCTTTCTGCGGAAAATTTTCGACACACAGACGTTCATGCCGGCGTAGCGCTCACATATCTTTCTTCCCACAACACATAGGCTTACAAGAAACCCTACGAGAGGTACAGTTATTCTAGAAAGACAGATGTTTTTGATTTAGTTGTTGATGTAATTTATCTGAAAAACGCTGTTGATATTCCTGGACAAACCCACGCGAGAGCCATTTCAGTTCAGGCCAGCCGCCATGATTTTCCTTGTTTGTCTCAAATTTGTAGACCTAACACACCTCACTACGGCTTGGGAGACTAGTTTACTAGCGGGAGATACAGTCCAAAGAGGGCATTTGTAGCCAGGATTTATTGTTGAACACCATTAAAAGAGTTTCATTTACAAATCGTGTGGCATTTGACCTGGGACTGTAGTTGAAGTGTAACGATGTAAACACATTGTTGATTGTTTTACAGTGTCAGTGGCACACATCTGTGGTTTATGTTACTAAATACTATAAAATATTATTCTGTTAAATGCTCTTACTTAATGAATATTACAGCAATCGAGTGATATTCAATTGAAGCTTTTAGATATTTGAAACTATATATTTTGGGGGATAATTGCATTACGTTTGGTATACTTTACATTTCGGTTGATGGAATTTTTATTTTTACTTTATATTGGGGATATACGTATTAAGTTTTAGGATATTTTACATGTACACGTAATCTATAGAATGCAGCGGTTAACATCACTAATCCTTGTAAGCAAGTTGACGTGTTTGACTCTTGGACGTACCCACAGTTTGGTCGATTAAATTCAGAGATTAAAGGGTGGGCGCTCTACTGTTATATGATACTAAGGGTATAAAAACACTAAAAAATTTCCTTACTATTTATGTAGTAATTTCACAAAGAACGCCCACGTAAAACTGTATTCCCTAATTTTTGTTGGCCCAAATGACACATACTGTCAAATAACAAGATGCCTGGCCTACAATATTTCCAAATATCATTAGGGGTTGACCACCATTTTCACAAAATAAATCAACTGGAATGCAGGTACTAGCGTCCTATCACCATAGAAACAGGGTGTAGCAGGCACTTTGGACAATAGTTTCCTCAGTTTAATTGTAGCCAGAAGTAATGGACTTTTTTTCAATTATTAGTTGTCATAGTTTATACTATGAAAAATTATGCAAAATTACCTGGCAGTACTTCAACACACTTCACAGATACAGCCAATCCCTACACGTCCTACCGTTTTCTGCACGCCTGAATCTTGGATACAAAATCGAATTAGTGTTTTTATTCCTATAGGGTGGGCGCTCTGTTGTTATTTGGGGCAAACGCCGCACCCTCGGCTAATAGCTTAAGACCGTGAAGTATGGATCGGGGATAGTTTCTGGCCAACCTGGTTTGATGGAAATCTTGTATTATTTAACATATTGTCGAAGATTTATGTCGGTCTAAAGTGTAGCTAGGATATTCTGTTTCTAAGATAGTTTTAGATAAATTTAAAATACCGCTACTTCCGGGATATTCTTAGTCCTTAGCATTGTTTCAGTATTTTGTTATTTAGATCTCATCGTCCTATGGTACTGGAAAATACATCTGGGACATTCTAGGGTGGTTTTTACGAAGATCTATGAAAAAATTTCCACCCTCCCTCCATACATTTAGGATATTCTTTTGTCATTCTCTAATAACATTTCTGAATACATGTATTTTCATATGCCAATGTTCTAACGTGTTGTGTCTTCAAACCATCAAAGGATATTCTGTAGCAACGATACCGAATTGTTATCAAAATTCCCCACTTTCATTTCTGCAGACGATGGCTTCGAGAGGCCATTGTCGTTTCTCCTTCTCGACAATAGAGAACGCTGAGACCCGGGAATGCACATCATACAACCCTAATCTCCCGCCAGAAACGACTGACAGAGGTGTGTGGGAATCGACGCTAATGCAAATATATGTGTGTTAAAGGGAAAGTTTACGATCTCTGTATAATTCTAAAGTAACGTTATTGTGTTTAATGTTTATTGCAAACGAGATTTCTTTGATTTTCAACTTTATTTTGACGATGACCATCAATAAATCTTCTTAACACTTGTTTAATTTCAAATTACCAGAAATTTCAGAACTTTTGGATATATATATATATATATGTAGGGTTTGTAGATACACATATCGAATCGTTTTATTTTCAGGCATGCAGTCCCCTGCCTCTTTGGCCAGCAGAATGGACTTGGCTAGTTCAGTCAGTCGCATATACCAGGATGATTCATTTTATGACAACGAACCATTTTCTGGTTCAACCAGCAAGCACTCCGTAGCCGAGAGAGCGGGGTCAGAATGCGGCAGCGACCGTTCGGCTGGTACAACCAGCTATCCCTCTCGGGCTAGTGCGGAAAGTGACTTCTTTGTGCCACATTCAACCTACGAGCCCTCCCCGGACGACCTAGAAGGTTTCCCATCTCTCACCAGTTCCGGATCTCAACCAATGCTCAGTAAGTTGGCATTTAGACAGTCAGTTGACATTTGTCAGGTTTCACAAAGAAATCGTGCAGTTATCAGCGCCTGTTAACTTTGATCATTTTATACTTTTATATGGGCTATTTTCGGTTAACTCTCTAGACGCTTCGTCAAATCAGATTCCTTACTGAAGGTGAAAGGACATCAAACTTCCGAGAAACTTGATACAAACCTCTTTATTTCAACCAGTTTCTTGTCTGGGTATTATTCAGTGAATTATAAAGCTTAAATTTAATAGTGCTCAAGGACATTTTTGTAGTGTTGTCGGTGGTTGGGCACATGGCCAGGCTTCATCCTGCTCGCTCATATGAGTGATGTCCTCGGAAATATCCTCCAGAGAAGAGTACTAACCAATAGCGCCTTAGAAGATGAAAATCTTATTTAATTTCTACTTTTTTTTATTTATTTATTTATTTCTAACTATTTTTTTATTTATTATTTTTTTTTAATGCTCTACTCAAGAATAAGACGAAAATGAACTTCTCTCTAAGAAGCAAATTGAAATGTAGCGAAATATAAATGGAATTTATGTGATCCAACAGTTATTTATCTGTTTTACCGGGTACTCGGAGTTTCATGTGCATGACAGGGTCCAGGCCTCGGGCCCCGGGATAATGAAGCTGTCTTTTAGACTTTCGAGAATCTTACAATGAACAGTTGAATAGTTGCTGAAATTATGTCGTACCTTAAGAATTGTAATTGTAGTGCTCAGAATTGTCTTAGAATTTCGTGACAAGACTGAAATGGATGTTAAAGTTTAAATCTAGGTACAGGAATTACATGGGCGGAGAAAAGTGCATGGAATGCCTGGTGTAAACCAGCGGCGCCCGGCAGGTTACCGATAACCTTCCTGACTTGTTAACATATGCTACATTTCAACCTTCTGAATGCGGCTCTGTTTTGATTGACACCTACTTGTCTTCTTTAGGCAAGCATGTGAATAGGAAAAACGAGCAAAGTCCCCGACAATTGGCTGAAGTGATAATATCTGAACAGACAGAAAGTGCAGATGATCTCGAAAGGGCAGAGGAACTTGAAAGCGTAGAGGATCTCGACGGGTGAGATCTTGTGTAGTTAGGACATACAACTGTTGTTGCATTAACTTGCACAGGCTTTTCTATTTGGGTGTTCTATCACGTGATGTGAACACCTTACGTTTGTATGACGAGGAGGGCAAAATGGCCATATGATTTAAAGCAATGCAATGTTGTATGTGGACTCGTTTTGTGCTTCTGAAAGATTTTTCCACAAAATCAGATAGCCCTAGTATTCCACAAGTGTCCTGAATATTCCAATTACAACTGTGATATCGATGGATTATCCGTTGTGGAGAAAGTCAAGGGACACATGCAAACATATACACAGATGTATGGGTTCTGATTCCCCCAATTTTGATTCGGTATATAAATTAAGAAAGTCATGATTATCATGTCTCCCGATGTTGAAACTGAATTTATCTTTCGTTTGTGGAAATCAGCATTATCACCGTCCTCTCGTTCCCAAGACAAACGCTCAACATGCTGTTAAAGCTAGAGAGGTTGGATATATGTCAACAGTTGACTCGTCCGTATTTGTGACTTTGCTGACTTTGTCTATGTTCGCCTTTCAGTTGACTCTAAAAATTGCCTTTCACACGTTGTTCTCCTTCCTGCAGATACGCGAAGGAAATGCCGCCAGAGCCCCAGTCGCTGGACTGGCTAAATGACATGGACCTAAATATGTTGGTTTATGAAATGGAAGATCTGGAATGGCGTGTATTTGAGGTTATATACGTCATCAAACCAGACTACAAGGACTTTTCCATGCTGATCCCGGAGACGGATCGACCCGTCCTTGATGACGGCTACAACCTGCTTCGACGGCTTTCTCTGGTAGAGGGATACTCCGAGCTCAACGTTAGACCACTTATAGACTTGCCCCATCCGTGTCACCTCCCTAGGCCCATCAAAGGCACCTGTGTGACAGTTCCAAAAGGCATTATCATGGAGAAATCACATATTCCTTCAAATATTCACGACTTGATCAGAAGATTACATAAGGCTTATGGCAGAGTGTGCACAATGGTTGGTCAATGGTTTAGCCCAGATTCACTCATAAAGGCAGTTACCGAAGGTACCTGTGCCATCCACGCGACAGACAAGAAGACTGTCACCCAAGTAACAACCAAGAAAACTCTCACCAACCGGACAACCACGGCGATTGACAGCCAGCCAGTAGCCAGAAGGCTAAAAGTACCACATTCTCCTCGACCAAGGCTGATACATAGCAATCGCTACAACAAAGTTGCCTCCAGTGGATATGGGAAATCTAAGAAGCCACAAAGCAGAGAGGATCCCAGAAGGTAAGCTCTCCTTATAAAATCTTCATTTGAGACCTAAAACTGTTGATTTATCAACTTTTTTTAATCTTTTAGCTGTCTTCATCTTTTATTGTATTTTGAAGAAAAGAGAAAATAAAGAAAGCCAAGAGAGTTGAAGTAATGTAGTGATGTGCGTTGACTAATATCTTGTGATATATAGGTTACCAGATCTTTGACTTCCTGGTTGTTAAACCTAGTCCAGTCCAATTACTGAACAAGTCATAACAGTCAGTGCTTAAATCGTATATCAGTCTCCTGATATTCAAATGGCCTTGACGTTGTCTTTGTTGATGTTACCATTGTCTTTTACTTTCTACCCAAGGTTAAAATTCCCTCTGCCTTTTGTTTCTTACAGTCAGGTTGGCCGTTTCTCTAGTCTGTGCGTTGAAATTGCTTTTCTGTTATATCTGTCTATGTGAACATCGTCCTGTCATGTTTGCCATTGTTTCTGAATCGTAAACAATGAACTCTGTACCCTACAATGCATGTACGATTCCTTCCTGTGTGTTCTTTCAGCTGATTCTAAAATTTCCTTGAACATTGTTGTTCCTCCAGACACGGAAAGAAGATCCCAGCAGAAACCCAGTCGCTGGAGTGGCTAATGGACATGGACCTCAGCATGCTGGTTTATGAAATGGAAGACCTGGAATGGCGTGTGTTTGAGGTGATATACGTCATCAAACCAGACTACAAGGACTTTTCCATGCTTATCCCGGAGACGGATCGGCCCGTCCTTGATGACGGCTATAACCTGCTTCGACGGCTAGCCCACATAGACAGATATTCCGAGGTGAACGTTAGGCCAATTACAGACCTGCCCCATCCGTGCCATCTGCCCAGGCCCATCAAAGGCGATGTGTGGCAGCGCCCAGCCACAGACACTCACGATTTGATCAGAAGGTTGCACAAAGCATATGTCAAATTGTGCACAATGGTTGCTCAGTGGTTTAGCCCCGCCACACTCAAAAAGATTGCCCAGCAATGGACCTTCGATGAGACTCCCAACCAATCGACGCTCGAGGAAACTGTCACTAAAAAGACAGCCAAAGAGATAGCCAAGGAGACGGCCGCCCAAGCTACAGCCAATGAGTCTATCACTAAAGGGGCAAGCAAGGAGACTTGCACTCACCCAGCGCCCAGAATTATAAGAGTTCCACGTTCTCCTCAACCAAGACTTATACATAACAATCGCTACAGCAAAGTTGCCTCCAGTGGCTATGGGAGATCTAAGCCAAAACCAAAGTCAACAGCCTTCACTGAAGGAAGCCGCTCTCTCGTGTCCACCAGACACAACGCACTGTCAGCTCCTAGAGGACCAAAATATCAAACCATGGAAAAGGACACCCCTCCACCACCACCCAAAGTTGATATCCGGACCGTGGCCAGATTCAATGGGTCCAGGCTCCCAGTTCCCATCAAACTTCCGTCGCCCAGCCTACTAACGACTTCTCCTCGGCTGAAAGGTGCTTTAGCAGCACAGAACACCGACATCAGAGCCATGGCTAGGCGTAATGGATCAAAACTGCCACTTCCTGTAAAGCCACCACAGATCACATCTCAACCAGAGACTGGAAAGCAGAGCACAACAAATGTTGTCAGAGATCCGGCTCAAGTGATCAAGGTATCTGAAAAGTCTACTGGACGAGGCAAACTGCGTTCCAACCTCTACAATAACATTCCTTCTAGTGGATACGGGAAATCTAAACCAAGCGTGAAGACGCAGTTCTGCATGACGACAAACCATTCCTTCTTTTCCACTGCTAACAGTGAAAGACCAGTTTGTTCAGTAACTAGACCTAACATCCGCAGTATTGCCAGGCTGAATGGATCAAAACTTCCCCTTCCTGTTTCAGCTTTGACAGCTATGACTTCATCAAGTAAAAGAGGCCCCTCGCCCGGACGTGACACTCATAGTCAGACTGAATCATCTGCTTCAAAATGTGTGACTCAATCAACTCACAACCCCTCTACGCCCAATCCCGATAGCATAGCTATTTCCGGGCGGAATGAATTGAAACTTCCGATTATCATCGAGCAGTCTCAGAACACCTGTGAACTGGATGGCTTGGCAAATCAGTCCACACATACTGCCCGTTCACCAAACGCCTCATCGGCATCAAAACCAGACTTTCGAACACCGACCAGCTTTAAGAACCCGAAACTGACAGTTCCATTCAAACAGCCGATAACCAGTCAAAGCGCCTCAAACAACATTCATCGAGGAAGAAGGGGACCGCCAGCGTCGTCCACTGGACCCGTGGTGATGCCACCCGTTCGGACCACAAGTCTTCGTGAATTCGTGGAAATGTTTCGACATGGACCCCCGGCAAAGACAGTCTTTCAGACTACAGAGCCCCGCAAGATAAATCCCTCCTTTCAGCATAAGCCTGGAGCTCAGCCAAAACCACACCGACCCACACCATCAGCCCGACCTAACTCACCGGTTCAGCCAAAATCACCTGTCGAGGTGTTACAATGCCCGAGGCCACCAAGTACTCCACCCCATAAAAACGGTAGACGGCGAATCCGTGTGGTCACTCCGCCCTTTGACCCCGACGAGAGAGCCACTGTTAAACCCGTCCAAAGAATTTTAAAGCCGTTGTGCGAGGAGACGGGCTTGCAAGGAACTGACGCTATCTTTGAAGCAGTCAACGTTCCAGACGACTTTCCGTCCCTTTGTCCGAATCTTGATAGCTTCTTCCGCCGTGTAATATCACCTCGAAGGATCGTCCCAATGTGCTCTGATCCAAAGTTAAAAGGCTATTTTGATGGAAAGCTGGTTCATCAGTATGAACCGGACATGGAGGACCTAGAGTTTATCGAGTTAGAAAAACAATGTAATGCAGAGTTTGAAAACCGAGACGTTTTTGTCAGGGAAAATTAAAAGTCAAAAGTATAGAATTACGCAGGGACTGCTTTTAACAATGTGGGACGCTTGGAGGACGCTTGCATCAGGCGCTTTTTACCCTGTGGATTAATCCAGCCTTGGTTTATTAAGACAACATTGGCTGCAGGACAGCCCAATGAAGGAATAAGTCGAAATGTCTTTACCGAGGATATTTTGCCAGACTTTGCCGTGATACAAGAAGATGCTTCAAGAAACAAATAATGAGACAAGATATTCACTTTAAATATGTAAGATTTGTCCAAATTATCTTAATTTTTTTTTCAACAAAGTGCTTAAAATTATGATTTGGAAATATTGTAGTATGATATAGTTCATTATGTTGTATGCTATGTATAATTGTTTGGGGTCGGGAGAGTGGGGAAATTGATTCATGTATTTTTTAATGCTACTAAACATAAAACATAAAAAAATATCATAAAATATCTGCACTGTGAAAACACCGTACTATATTTTAACAGAAATTTTAACAATCTATTTGAATGCAACAACAACCGAAAGTCAGTTATAATTCCACCTCATACACCAGAGTATAGCAGCCCACAAACAAAAACACAAATTTGTGCTGTTTTCTACAACTGCACACAGCGCGTGGTATGATTTAATACTGAGCATCACACCAGCCTGCTAGCCAAATGTTTACATACTTGTAGTACGGTTCTTACAAGCACAATAACAAGATGTGCTGATCCTCTGAACAGTAAAGCCAATTCGATATATTGATCTTAGGCCAGTAAGATCAACACCATGGTGTGGATCCTATGACTGGAACACCTGCACGTGGTCGCATGTTATGCCTGGCACACCTATACATCCTACAGATCCACTGATTGGTTCGCCAACGTGTGGTACTGGTTTAATGCCCAGTAAAGGAATACGTGATACTAATCCTACAACCAGTAAAACCAACACATGGTGAGGGATCCTGTGATGGGCACAGCAACACGTCATAAAACCTGCGCATGAACTCGTCCAATACACTAATACCTATATAGTTCCAACAACCGATCTTGCATTCAAGTCAGTGTTTATTAGTCACACACACCCCTCCACCCACCAAAAAATCAGAGCACGTATATGAAGATCCACTGTAGGTTTAACAGAGCAATAAATGTTTTTCCAATCCATTAACCTCTCACAAACGCTTGCCGCACGATGTGGAAAGACTGACAGTAGGTACAAATTCTTCAGCTAAGTATACAAAAAATGTTGAAAACTTTATTGATGTGTCTATTGTAAATTTAAGTTTTTCTGCTGCCACAAATGTGGTTTCTTGATACATGTGACATGCCATTAGAATGTACCAAATATGCCGTTGGGATGTGAAAATATGAAATGTTCAGTATGCAAGGATGCAGTATGTCATTTGAATGTATACTGTTTTTCATAAATAACAAGACTGATACATAACTTATACAAACATATATATATATATATAATTTTTCTTATTTTTTTTTTTATTGTATTGAATATGTATAGTTTTGTACAATATTATATATGTTTTTCTTGTAAATTGCATTCAGTGAAATAAAACTATATAAACTAAGAAAGACCTGTTGTAGATTTCAATCGAAAAATTTGGGCAATGTGTCAGGGTATATCTGTTTCGGGCCAGGTCTGTTTCAATGATACTTTATCCTTGGTGTGATAGCTTGACAACAAGCTTTGTGTGGCTGAAGGAAACGGCACAGAAACACACGGCACAACCCTCGTTCCTGGCAAGATTCCAGACAAATGGCCGTAGCCACAGGACAGCCGAAAATGGATTCGTCTTATATTTGTACAGAAATAAACCACGGAGGGATTATGCCATTTAGACTAAATAGTTTGCCATGGTTCGAACATGGCACTGGAAACTGCACTGATCGTTTCACTATTCCCCGTACTGTTTTGTTTTACAAGCCCATGCAGTTCCGACTGATTGCTTGGATCAATGTTTAATGTAATTGTTTAAGGATTTTTCACTCACACGATGAGTCATGGAGCCAGACCAGGTGGCTATCAAGATAATGGATTTGGGTGTCATCTAGGGTGTAATGTTGTAAACTCACGCCATGAAAAGACCTCTGAAAGCAAGAAACTATTTATTTATTTATTTATTTATTGACGCTTTACTCCTTACCCAATGATATGTCACTTATACGACAGAAACCAAGATGGTCGTGAAAGGAAACGGTACAGCCCCAGGAAACCCACGACCCTTGCAAGCTAGTTGGAAATTAACGAAATCAAAAGACTGCATGGCGCATGATTTACCTGCCATGGTCACACCAATCCTCTATAACTTAGTACAAACCCATGCAACATCACAATAAAGAGAACTAATAGCCGCTCCATATCTTAAGTATAGGCCAATATAAGGCCCTTATAAATGCACAATCGGTCCAATGATAACTCCGTATTTAATCCAGAAGTTCAAACCTTACCACCAATCAAAATCGCCGTTTCATAACACAAATTAGTGAAAAAGCCGTTTTCTCTTCCCAGAATAAGGAAGCAAGGGTTCCATTGGATTGCGAGCGGATAGGCCGCGAGCGGAGCGAGAGTATAGTGGTCTGTAGAGTACTGCATGCAGATGTGACTTTTAATTAGTGAGATTGATAGAAATCTAAAGGGAGATAATCAATGCCAGCGGATGCTTATGCCTTGAGCGTATACAATACTGTGAACGCCTGAAGGCCAGCTGTGTCAATCTTGTCTGTCCCTTATCTTTACCGAGTGTGTGTTGTGGGAAGGCTGGGGTGGGGGCGGCTTTAGGTTTGCACCCCAGCTGTTAGTCCGTCACTAAGCAGTTTTCTGTTCTTCCCCCAACCTTACGAGCCAGATGACCTTGCAAAATGCGCCAAGGTCGCTGAAATTTTAAAAGGTATTTCTCGATCAGTGGTCAGTGGAAGTACAAGTGTTACCTTTAAATTCCCCAGTTCTAGAGATACTGGTAGTGTGTTAATCGACAAGGATGTCTTTGGAGAGAGAGGCCTGAAAAGTGAAAAAAAGATTTGTGACCGTTTTGGAGTATCTACGCTTGTCCATCAATGCGTAAACAGTATTATACACCACCATGAAGGCAAATTATCAAGGAACAAAGCCATGCCAGTGTTATGTGAAAAGGATCTATGGTTTTGGAGATCTAGGCGATAGCAGGGAGGGTGTTCCCCCAGCGACCAAGCGGTCGACAGCCGCCCACCACATCTAAACTGGCCTTTTTGGTGGGACATCTGCCAGCAGTTAATATCTGTCAGTATATTAAATACCGGTATGCATCAAGACACAGACCGTGTCGGATAATGGAACGCTATGCCGAAGACAACGCAATCACATATCACTGTCACCGGACCAACGACCGCCATGCAAGACAATACCATGGTGTCTTACTACCTCGATTCGCCATTTGAACCCCGAATTTACAATCGAACGACAAACGCACTCTCCACATTCTCGGTCACACCATATAAAGACGTAACCATGAACAATGGAATTTTCTATACTGCTTACTATGATTTCTAAATTAGATGAATTTGTATTTTTAAATGAGTAACATTCTGCCTTGCTCTTTCGTTGCTGCTGTGAAATCGAGCTGCCTTTAATGAGTAACGTATGGCAAGATACCGCGTGGCGAACTGACGGGCAGCTACATCATACACCATATTGGACAATATGCAGGTCATATTCAGAGAACGTTTAAACCGCCACATGAGACTTTGAGCGTCGTGACCACGAGAAGTGCGAGATATTGATCCCGTACGCCAAGTCTCCACGACACATCTGGTGATTTACTTATTTATTTATTTGATTGGTGTTTTACGTCGTATTTAAGAATATTTCACTTATACGACGGCGGCCAGCATTATGGTGGGAAGAAACCGACGACCATCCGCCGGTTGCTGGCAGACCCCGGTGATTAATCATTACTAAAATAATATTATAACCTCACAAGTAGGAAAAAAGTCAATAATGCTTCTGTTGCTATTAATATAGAACAATTAGACTTGGAAAGTTTTATTTATATATCATACCTGAGAAATTCCATGCTAATATCTAAATTTGTCGGTAAAAATTTTAAAACAAGTCCTACCACCCCAAAATGAAATAAAATCGCCAGTATATATAGCGCTTATAGCCTTTGCATATAGAACTTGAAATCAAGACTTCATTACACGTAGACAGTGCTTTATTAGCTGGTTCTTTGTGACATGTACATAGGCGATACACGCTGTCACATAGTAACCTAAGCTGTACGAATAGGCAATTGTGCATACACCCATATCTACATTCATATGCTGAACACCATATACAATGTAATGCGTCAATTTTTGCTCGCCATTAACTTGCTGCACAGAAATACAGTGTACATACACACAGATGCCTTGGGGTACAATTCTTGCTGGTACAGCGGGCATAAATGCGAATAAATTGGGCACCAGATATCACTTTCATATCAGTAATAAATAATATTGCGTTTTTAGCACTGTGGTCCATATTATATACATGTATTAGCAATACATCAATTATACACGATTATGTACCAATGAATACGTTTATCTGGAAGCGTGGCAAATTTGTGTCCGTTAACAACAGAAAAAAAGGAAGTAATTAAATAACGAAAATAACATTAAAAAAGCCACTAACACCATACCCATAATTCGTAAGCTTTATCGTCTATACATCAGACGTATATCGGTCTATTTGGAAAACATAAAATGGGACAAGACATTTTGTAGACGGGTTTGTGAGATTGACGTGGATTGATAAAGGGAAACCACTCAAAATGAAATAGTAATTGTCGAGTTACTACCCCTGTAACTGGCAATGTGATGAATTCAGTCCAAATGCCAAGGCTACAACTTCTCATTCATCAAAATGTGTGACGTTTCATCCATATAATAAAAATTACAGAAAATAATCAGAACACCTGTAAAAATAATTAAAGGAAATAGAAAATAAAATCAAAAAACTTCAGGCAATCGACTGTTCAGTATCAGTATATCGAGTTATCACAATATTTCTATCACAGCCAAATAAACCGTTTCCAAAAGGAAAGTGAAAGAAGATTTACTTTAAGAGAAACAAGTTCAACGAATTAGACAAATACGTCAACCACCCAGAAAGTACGCAAATTAAATGGAAAATCTGAGTAGCTTTCAAACTTTAAAGTCATGGCCATAACTTTTCATTAAGTACACATATATGCCAACCATCAGACGTAGCCTGTAATATATATATATATATATCCGCTTTATTCCAAATCAGTTTTCTTTCTCAAGCCATACATGATTATCGGTGCCGTCGTACCGGCGCCTCCTTACTCCAAATAGGTTTCCTCTCTTAGTCATCATCATCATCATCATCATCAGTCGTGCCGATGATTTAAGTCAATAATGATAGCAATAAAAATGATAATATCTCCTCAATTGTTTCATGTTTTTGAGTGTGCATGTAAGTTATGCGTAAAAATAAATGTTGTATCGGTTTTAGTTTAAAGAAAATACATACATCTTTAAATACATCAAGCCTAACTTAAGCCTACATTTGAACAGCCATTGGCTAATGGCAGCATGTAGGCTATATATATATATAGTAGGCCTACTGGAGGCGTGTTGGCTACGTGCAATACGAATATCAAGGACGAATATATTACATATTGTCATACACGATGCATAAAAACTCCAAAGCATGAAAGTGGCAATTGCTCCAGAAATGTGACAATTTTAAATCTCATTTCACCTGAGATACTTATATATTGATGTATATATATATAGCATTCACAGTTTACATTGCAGTCCGCATGCATAAAGCTGACGGATTTCACCAAATATTTCATGCTTGGATTTCAAATCACTTATAAAATTTTATCTCGGTGTCGACAACGTCTTTAAACAAATCGACGATTTCTGGATATTTGGCTTCATTGAAATTTTTAAGGAATTCCTGCACGTCTTCAATGCATTCATTCTCCAGATGCTGCATTGTTTCTCGTAGCTTCTGACCTTGTGGAGACCCTTCCGCCATGAGTTTCCTCCCTTTCTCGTGCATTTTGTAAAGTAGGTGGCGCTGGTCTGAGGTATCCTGCGAACCAGCCTCGATGCCGGATAAAGTGCCCTTCCCTATCACAGGATTTGGACAAAAGACAAACGGCTTGAAAACTGACAAATTGGGGTCAGGGGTCGCCGTCAACCAATGAGAACACGGGACACTGGAACTACGGGGTGTGAGAACTGACACCTGGCTGCCGGTCGTCACTATGTCTCCATTGAAACTTATACTGCTATTCACATCCCGTAACACTGAAAACATACTCTCCAGAGAAAAGCTTCCTGTTTGAAAATAAAAATTAAAAAAAAAAAAATCAAAAATGAGTGGAACCAAATCAGCAAATCAAATGCATGCATCGGCTAATATAAGACAGCAATACACATATTTAAATTTAGTTGTTCTTTTCTGCAAGTAATCAAGACAAAGTATTTTGTATCAAACAAGAAAAATATATTAGAATTATAAAATATCAGTATTTGGAACGAATTTGGAACAAAGTAGGAGTGTTGAGTAAAATGAAAATGTAGAATTCACAATTTCTTTCAGACAAATTATGTCACTACAGATGAACCCTGCAGCACTTCAGGGCAATGCCGGAGGCAAGGTATATGTGTTAATTTATTACACTCTTCATACATGTTCCCTTCAAAAGTTTTGAAAATGCGCCACTTAACGTATTAATTCGAAAGAACAATTACCATTGTATTGTAAGGCAAGCTTTCGTTGTAAGAGTTACGGTCACTGTCTTCTATAGTGCTTTCTGTGCTTGGTGGAAAAGAATTATTTATTGGTGTTTTATTGCGCACGGCACAATATACACATTGGCGGCAGGAAAACGCGGATGTCAGAACCCGGGAGAAACCCACGGCCATCCACAGGGTCGCGACAGGCCTCTCCACTTACTGCCGGAGAGGAAGCCAGTCTGCAGTGGTGACAGGCTCAGTAAGTCACTACGCTGCGTACCTTGGCCCCGGGTGGAAAATATAATTTAAAACCAATTATCAATATTTTCCGGTAACTGCCGCGATCACTGATATATCTGAATATATCTAATTATGTACCTTGTTGGAAGAAAGATTTTCCACTGTTTCTGAGCTTTTTCGTGTACCCGGTAGCTAAGCAAACACTGAACTGTCTTAGGTAGCGCGTTTGAAGTGTGCAAAAGAGTTCCAAGCTATGAGGCGACAACCATTCTTCCCTTGCAGACCAAAACAGAGTAACCGAATGCAACGAGTAATATGAATTTATGCTGTTTGATCCATTTCTTTGAACCAACTCACCATCCTTGGACAAAGAATCCAAGAGTCCCTTCCCGCTCTGCATCCTGTTTTCGGGTTTTTGAGCGTCCGTGAGCGTCAAACCGGAGTACTCCGCCGAAAACGCCTTGGCGAAATCAAACTCGCCGTCTTCCGGTTTCCACAATCCCTGCCCTTGAGCCGTCTCCAGCAAACCCGGGGACATCGCGTCCATTTTGGTGGAAATGGACAGCGTACTGGAGATGTTCCTCACACCATCTGTGGCCAACAAAATATATCAGTATATTAAATGTACCAGTTGTCATACTTCAATCTCATGTGATAAAGGCTTCGATATACTGGAGGGTCCCTTCTATGGATCAGGTGCTATTTCTTGAAAGGTATATTATTTTAGCGTGTCACGCTGCTGCAATTTCTAGATGATGTTAAGGGTGTCACAATTTCAATCTACCTCGGAAGTAAAATATACATGTATTATATTTGATATTTCATCAAATCTAGGCATTTTACTAAACATCAGCATGTCCACAACCATAATGGACTTGAGAATTACATCTCAACAATCCCAAGAGTTATTTCCATGACAATGTCCAATGCAATCCAGAAGCCTCTCATAAAGCGGTCACTGTGAGTTCTGGTTAGATGGCCAGCACTCCGGTCGTACGTCCGGAGGGTCTACCAGCAGCCTGCGGATGGTCATGGACCTGGTTTCGTTTCACCGCAATGCTGACCGCCCTTGTATAAGTGACATATTTAAAGAACTAAGAAAGTACACATACAGTAAAAAGATTTAGACTGACGGCAATGTATAAAATAGCATGGTACACGATTTGCGTACTGATTCTTATTCATGCGCTTAGAACATTTCTAGCATGTTTCCGTTACCACTAACTGAGTGTCTTTGCATGAATCCGTCCTAATTTTTTTATGTTATCCATTTGGTTCTTTGTTAGCTTGTAATGAGCGTTGTTTTGCACTCTAGTCTTGCGATTATTGAGACGGCACGACCATTTTGTTTGACAGCTGATATACAAATATCTGTTTAGACGCCAAGATTTCTATTGGAATTTCAAGCCACTCCTCAATGAACAGTCAGAGATTCCCCAAGGCCACGAATACCGAGTTTGGATCATCCCAACGTTCATTTTGAACCTTGAAGACTCACTCCCATGACATATTCAAAAAATGTTTATAGATCAAGCCTGTTGAAATAAACAAAATTATTTCAGTTTTTCCAAGACGTTTTACTACGTACTGGTGACTTGTTCTGCCGCCCACTGTTGCCCGGCCGTCTCCAGTACCCACGCCTCCTGGCGGTCGGCGATGAGGAAGCTGTTGTGGTAGGTCCACTGACTGAAGGCATCCTCTTGACAACAGGGTCCCGACTGACCATACTTCTCCAGGAATGAGGTGATCACATCCAGGGCAGCCCTAGCCGTGTCAGCACGCTCAAGACCAAGCCTATGGAAAAGTGAAGAGTGCTTAATGACTGGGTAACTGAGAAATTGGCTGACTGTTTGGATGACTGCGGGAGTCACTTGCTAACTGGCTGAATAGATGGGTATTTTACTGACTGACTGCCTGACCGACTGGCCAGTTTGGCTGACTGACTGTCACTTTCATACTGCTTGCTTGCCTGCCTGCATGGCGGCATGTCTGTCGGAGTCACCTTACAACTGACTGACTCATTGCAGACTTCCTGACTGGTTGCCAAACCGCATGCATAAGGGCTTTTCTAACTATCTGCTGGGGGCCTCCGTGTCTCAGTCGGTTAGCGCGCCAGTGTAGCGCAATGACCTTCCCACCAGTGCGGTCGCTGTCACTTCAAGTCCAGCTTGCTGGGTTTCTCCCAGGCCGCTTGTGGGATGGTCTGCCTGCAACCTGCGGAAGGTCCTGGGTCTCCCCTGTGCTCTTCCCAGCTTCCTCCCACCATAATGTTGGCCACCGTCGTATAAGTGAAATATTCTTTAGCACGGCGTAAAACACCAACCAAATAAATAAATAAGTAACAACCTGCTGGAAGCCACCCATTCAGAGACTCAATGACAGCTAAGTTACTTACACAATACAATCACGGACGATCACTTACTAGGTATACAGTGGGAAACGGATAATACATTCCACAGCTTGGACCAGAAAGAAAAGATTTTTCATCATTGCCTTGTATTGATTTTAGGTAAGTACTCCTTGATCAGAAAGCCCATACTAAATACAGACTACACAGTGTAAATAACATCATTTTAAGATACAATATTCTCATACTGAAATCAATAAATTCTTTGAGCTTACCAAGTTTCTAAAATCAAATAGGATAAAAAATCAGCTCCTTATTGGTGCCCTTCCCTGTAGTTTTTAGGTCCATATAAACCCGATATAATTTATAGGTATTAGAGCCCATATCTGTTATATCTCTAGACAAAAGGCTCGGGAAATTAATTTGCAATGTGACAGAATCTTGGCTTTGTGTGTTTTCTCTGTGTGATCATAGCGCAGAGGGAATTTGACACGGCTATGCTCATGCATGAGTGTCTAATTCCACTTGCTCATAAAGTTTGCCGAAGTTCGAATATAGCAGTTGTTTGTTTATTTAACGTTTGATTTGACTGGTTATTTCGTGCTCGTCAGACTGGTTCTTTAAAGCCGGTAGTTACAGGTTTTTGAAAGACAAAATCATAAAACATGCTCCCAAAAACGCCCACATGCTGAATCGCATAATCATCAGTCATATGTATGACGTATGACAGTTCCTATTGGTTATGGAAAATAATACCTGACAAAGTCTGCTCCAATCAGCTTCTCCCCTTGGTCTCCTTGACTACACAGCTTGGTCCAGACGGAAGTGTTGCCGATGCAAACCCCGTGTTCGTTGGCTCCCATCTCGGCTCCCCAGGTCCATGTTGGCTTACTGAGGATCAGCGCGTGCGTGTGGCCCGCCTGCTCCACCTCCAGAAACGTACACTGAAACGCACATATTCATGAATATGGAAATTGCTTGTTCGAACTCTTTCATCGCAGAAGAAAAAAAACAGTTCCACTGTACCATGTGACCTGTCAAAAATGTCAGGCAACTACTTTTGATAACATTTAATATAACTTGGGCGTCTGGAAAAAAGTTTTACCAGAAGTTTTTGGAACAGACGATGGAGAAAATGAAATCGCTGAGCCTTTGTGATCATCAGAATCTCCTGAAGGAAAGGGTTGCTATTTGTGCGAGACAGATGATCGATAAATTATTGTCAATAAAAGTTACCTAACATTTTATTGACAAAAGTGTTGAAATGTCAAACTCTCCTACTGATTGAGTGCTACGACTGTCTTAAGCCATCAGACGCAAAGACGTTTCTAATACTGTAGGCCTATATACGTTACGTCTGTAATAGGAAGAAGCCAGAAAAAATCTTACTGGAAACTTAAAAGAAAACCTGTAGTTTAATAAACACCATACATGATCTGAAATGTCTAGTATTGTTCTTTTCAAATTTGTAGTCAAGCCTTTCACCCGAATAGTGTATACGCCAAGCAGCGGGACACTCGAATAATCAGTCAATGTGCAATCTAATTTCCGTCAGCATCTATATTTTCACATGGTCACGCTGTTCCCTCATCCGGATATATGTATGGTCACTTGCTTTAGAGTCCGCTTGAACAACGGCCCATGATTAGGAACTGTATAATATGTTTATTGCCGAAGAATCGTAAAATATATTTCAATACATAATTGAGAGGATAGTGTCGCACTTTCATGTTGATATATACAGTATGTTGGACTTAATTGTCCTTGAAGACAAATTTTCAGTTAATTAAACACACCATTTCATCCGAACCTGACAGAACTCCGTTTATTTTGAATTTGGGGGTGAGGCCCTTCAGATGATCGTAGGTTTCCCACCATAATGCTGAACGTCGTATATAAGGGAAATATTCTTGAGTACGGCGTAAAACACCAATCAAATAAAAAAATTTGGAGTGAGACAAAGTGTTATGTTTTGTCCAATCCTGTATACACTTAATATGGTCCAATGTCTAGAGAGAGCCAACCCTGTTAATTGCTTTTTTTTTCCGCAAACTTTTCAAGAAAACAACAAATTAATACCAGAACGAGAATTTTCAACATGGCGATGTCACCATCATTTATCTTTAGTCAAGTGTGTAGATAGTTGTGTGAGTGGATATAAGTACCTTGAGCTTGATGCCCGCAGCATTGTCCTGCGCGGGGACGTAGACAACCTCTTGCACCTCTGAGGGGGGCCGGTCCGAGTTCTTTCCGAAGATCACGTTCCCATCCGCAGTGGCCGGGGGAAGGGCTACGAATACGTCAGACATTATCGGCAAGGTGACCTTGTGTTCCTGCAGAGCATAAGCAGGCCAGGAAAACGTCAAACATTATCCGTAAGGTGAGTTTGTGTTCCTACAGAAAATTAACATGCAGGTCAGGGATACATCAGACATTATCGGCAAGGTGAACTGATGTTCCTACAAAACATAAACATGTCAGGAATATCAGCAAGGTGAGTTTGTGCTCTTACAGAACATACATAGTTCAGAAATATGCCAGACCTTTTCGCCAAGGTGAGCTCGTGATCCTACAGAACATAAACATGAAGGTCAAAAATACGCCAGCCAGTATCGGTAAGGTGAGTTCATGTTACTGCAGAACACAAACAGCTCAGGAATATGTCAGCCATTATCAACAAGGTGAGTTTGTGTTCCGACACAACATAACCATGCACGTCAGGAATGCGTCAGACATTATTGGCAAGGTGAGTTTGTGTTCCTACAGAACATAAACAGATCAGGGATATGTCAGGCATTATCGGCAAGGTGAGTTTGTGTTCCTATACAGAACATAAACTGGTCAAGAATACGCCAGACATTATCGTCAAGGTGAGTTTGTGTTCCTACATAACACAAACATGCAGGTCAGGAACACGTCAGACATTGTCGGTAACGTGAGCTTGTGTTCCTACATAACACAAACATGCAGGTCAGGAACACGTCAGACATTGTCGGTAACGTGAGCTTGTGTTCCTACATAACACAAACATGCAGGTCAGGAACACGTCATACATTGTCGGTAACGTGAGCTTGTGTTCCTACATAACACAAACATGCAGGTCAGGAACGCGTCAGACATTGCCGACAGGGTGAGCGAGTCAGACGGTGGCCCCTGTGGCTCAGTCGGTTAGCGCACTATCGGAGCACAATGACCCGAAGCCTCCCAACAAACTCGCTGTGAGTTCAAGACCAGCTCAAGCTGGCTTCCTCTCCGGCCGTACGTGGGAAGGTCTGCCAGCAACCTGCGGATGCTCGTGGATTTCCCCCGGGCTCTGCCCGGTTTCCTCCCACAATAATGCTGGCCGCCGTCGTATAAGTGAAATATTCTTGAGTACGGCGTAAAACACCAATCAAATAAATAAATACGTCAGACATTGTGAGCAAGGTGAACTTGTGTTCCTACAGAACATAAACACGCTAAGAATACTTCAGACTTTGTCAATAAGGTGAGCTTGTGTACCTACAGAACATAAAGTTTCACTTATATTAGACTTTGGATTTTAAAACGTGCGTAACCATGGCAATTAATGGCTGTAAAAAGACTTAACGTTGTCATCCTTTCATTGGCTCATTTTGCATAAAATGTTATATGAACTGTATAAGTGTTACAAAATGTATGACACTGTTTATTTACAATAAGTTGCTATCCTGAATATGCGTGCTTAAACAAACAAACAAATAAATAAATAAATACATGAAACAATAAAGCAAGAATTACAAAATAACTAAATAAACAGAGTGCTTGTGATAAGAAAGTACCGGTATAGCACATCAGTGTCATTAATATGAGATGACTGGAATTCAAAAAGGAAGGCTTTGAAATTTTGTCCGCTTGTCGCAAACCATACGAAACAGATGCGAATGTAATTCGCGTTCTTGTACTTCCCAAATCTAATTTAGAAGCTATAAACTGTTGACAACACTCACACACTTTAGTATGGAGCAGGCTTCACCGGGCCTGACATCAAATACATGCATTAACAATCCGTTCATTTTTTTCTACTGGTGCTTTTAATTCGTGCAAATGAAAGCTTAAAGTTTTATGCATAATGGCATGGAAGGAGTGTATATACAGATCAAATATAACGTGGAGATAAGCATAGATATGCTATATATGCCATGAGTTCATTTATAGTTCTGTTTGTCTTTCACAGTTGATGTATTTTCACTGAGTCTTTAACTATGTGATATGTGAGCTGTGTGAAAATATTATAATACAGGGAAATTGGATGAAGATTTCTTCTCACCATATATGTAGATAGATATATATGGTATGAAGCGTAAAGACATTGTACACTGACATATAGGCTACAGTCTATGTGTATTCGCATAATATGGCCTATGACTCACCAAAAACCCAGAAGTCAGCTAAACCATATATCGAAGTATACACACGACACGCTACACAGAACTAGTTAACAAGGAACTGCAGTACATGTGTATGTATGTACAAGGCACACATATCGCTGTATACGAGTGTTTGATTAAAGCACATTTCCGTCATCTTACATGGATATAGGCTACTTTGTAACGCGTGATATATGCGAAAAGAGAAACTGACATTTCGTAAAAATCACGTATTGACATACTTAACGAGTTCTTAATTATGTCGGTAGCTGTCAGTCAGGGTCATGATTACAGGTCTGCAGGTGCGCCTATTCCCCCCCCCCCTCCCAACGTGATGGTCAGCTCAAGGCCACCGCTGCCAGCAGATGTACGAGAAACATGTATGTGAGTGTAAAAACATGCACGTAAAACACGTAAATGACATCAGCGATCAAGAAACATACCACATCCCAGCCTGAGTGCACAGCTGCACTGGCGAATCAATTATCATTTATGTCGGGTTTCATTCAAGCCCAGCTGGAAATGAACAAGCCGCGGTGACGTGAAACAAACCGCTGGTCTGCAGACAGTTACAGCAAGACAAACCAGTATCTATGGACGTAAGGGCCTCGCTGAACATGAATATGACTCGTGCAGTAGCAGTGCTGATTGCCTATATCAGCCGTACATGAGTTTAACTGGATGTTAACCGTTATATAGACAAAACAGAAAACCTACATACCTGTATATATTAACAAAATAACGGATGATGAAGATGGCGACCGAACCAGCTCCTGACGCGCCGGCCAAATCAAGATTTCCTGTCTGTATAATGTTATGTTAATATAACGTACTGTATCTGCTAGTTTCGCCTGCCTCGATCAGCACCTTCGCCAGTGTTCGGCAATGTTCGGCTTCGGGAACACAAACAACGGCAGGCGACCAAGCAGGGCCTTGGTGCAGCATTGATTCACGAAGGGCCGAGCACATCCGAACGTCGGTGCCTGAGCGAGATCATTGCGACCTAGCTACAAGGGAAGCAGTCAAAACAAAGGGAGTAAAAACAAACGTTTGGACGATAGAAAATAAATAAATAATGTAAAAACATACACCCACATACACTAGACGAGGCTAGTTTCGAACAACTGATCAAAGAAGAAAGTGGAAAAAGTAGAACAACTTACCCATACATCTTTATGTCTCTCTTTAGTTATTTATTTAAAGAATATTTCACTTATAAATGTACGATGGCGACCAGCATTATGGTGGAAGGCTATCCGCGATTATGCGCAGATTCCTGGCAGACCTTCTCACGTAAGACCGGAAACGAAGCCAGTCTGAGCCAGGCTTGAACTCACAGCGACTGCCTTGGTGAGATGCACCTGAGCCATTGTCTGTCCTAGCACGCTTTGGGGCCTTCGTGGCCCTGTTGGTTAGTGCTCTAGTGCAGCGTAATGACCCAGAGTTCTCTCACCAATGCCGTCGCTGTGAGTTCAAGTCCATCCCATGCTGGCTTCCGGCCGGTGCGTGAGACGGTCTGCCAGCAACATGCGGATGATAGTGTGTTTCTCTGCCCGGTTTCCTCCACCGTAATGCTGGTCGCAGTCCTATAAGTGAAATATAAGTGCGTACGGCGCAAAACACCAATCAAATAAATAAATAAATAAATAATAGAACGCTTGAAGCACTCGGTCACTGAGGCCCAATGTTTTGTAAGTGAGCACGTGAGTACAGTCGACTTTGTGTGTATCAATAATGAAACCGACAGTACGGCATAGTTTACATACAAGATGATATAGCCTAGTGGTTTGAACATCCAGTTCATGAACGTAACATATGTTACTTAATTTGGTGACGTGCCTGCATGAGGCTGATTATTCCACGATGCGATATTTGATCTAATTAAAAATTTATTGCCTCGACAAGCAGTTTGCATGGTTCCATAAGTATGAATTGGAACACATTCATCCTATGACATAACACTTTTCAACTGGTCAAAATCCTAAATTGTAGCTAGAAAATACATGTTTTATTGACATTTCCAGTATTCCAGTAGTCTTGTGAAATTGACCGTTGGTGGCTTCGGAAAATGACGAGTATATGTGCAAGAACTATGACGTCATCGGAATTGTTTACAGGTACACGAATGCGCGCAAAAGAAGGAAGAAAGAATAAAAGCTGCATTATTAACTGGAGTGGAACATTAGAATCAACACAGGCAATATACCGATACACAGATTAACAGCTCTGTTTGTTCAATTAATAAGCCTGTATTTTAATTTTTTTTATTTATTTCACCTTTGACAATTTCTTTACTGGTTAACCTTTTGGCTCTTTGCCAGCTTGCATAATAATGTCGTGACTAGCATAGTGAACGTTTTTACTCTTTGATATACAAACTTGCATAATAATTTCGTGACTGCATAATGAACCTTTCGGCTCTCTGACTTGTTGGCTTACATAAGAATTTCATTATTGCATACTTGGATAACATTTTGGCTCCGACTTGTTAGCTCGTATAATGATTTCTTGACTGGTTAAACCTTGAGTTTTTACTTGCTAGCTAGCAAATCCATATTTTGACTGACTAACCTTACTGACATTTTGATCTGCCAGCTTGCAAATCGACTTTTTGAATGGTTAACTTGCTATACCATGGATAACAAATTGTTCACAGATTAATCTTTCGGCCCTTTGACTTGTTATTGCATGTTCAGAGAGTGGTTTGTCTTTAACTAGCAGGGAGGTTGTCTGGGAAGGACTTCTTTTGGGATGGACGGATGGTGATAGGTGCGAACAGAAAGACAATGAAGAGCAGGAGGAAGAAAGAGGAGAATGAGGAAGAAATAGGAGAAAGAGATTCGAAAAAAGAGGAAGAAAGAGGAGAAAGGGAAGAAAGATTAAGAAAAGCTGAGCAAGAGGAAGCAAGAGGAGGAAGAGCTAGAAAGAACGAGGAGCAACAGGAGGCAATAGGAATAAGAGGGAAGAGGAGCAAGAGAAAGAAAGAGGAACAAGAGGGAGAAAGAGGAGTAAGAGGATGAAAGAGGAGTAAGAAGATGAAAGAGGAGCAAGAGGAAGAAAGACGAAGAAATGGGAGCAAGGAGGAGTAAGAGGAAGAAAGAGAAGCAAGAGGTAGAACGAGGAGGATGACAAGAAAGAGGAAGAAAGAGGTGAGAGAGGAAGGAAGAGCTGCAAGAAGAACAAACGGCAGGATAAAGATCAAGGGAAGGAGTGTTAGGAACGTGTACGTGTGTGAAAGAGGGTGGTCGAGTACGAGGGGCTTCACTGACAAAGTGCTGAAGGCAATTTCTGGTTAATAACAAAAAAACATCGCTATTTTCTACCATTTGCCGCTCTTTATATTACTGCAATGACTTGTCATTTTAAATTCTTTCGCTAAATCTTTAAAATTTTACATAGATGCATGCCTTGTGCTGTAATTGGGTTGTGTACATCACATATGTATCGGGGGCTTTCTGGACGAAAGAATTAAAACTTTCGCAGAAAAAATTAGTTTAGTATTTTTATACGCGAATAATTTGAAAAGTCCTTAAATTAAGAATACTAGAACCACTCAGGGTGAAATGCGGCTATAATTGTTTTATTTCAGATTTTGATTCTCCATTTTCTTACTTTTCCTGTCATCTAAGACACTCATATCGTAAATATCTTAAATTTGAACCTTTCGAGTCTTTTGGCTTCAAAATATATATGACTGTTTTGGAAAATGCGGAATTTTGCTGAAGAGGCGTTCTATATGTATCCTTAATTTAAGATTTCACATACTGTGTCTTTAGTACTGTATACCGTTGTGCATGTGAAACTATCAACTTTGGCGTCGAAGCACACACAGGTATAACAGCCGTCAAACAAAAATGGGCGTTTCGGGTCAATAATCGCAAGACCAATTTCTAAAACCACGTAGAAGATGAGCAAACGACCAAAGAACTAAGAAATTATATGTAATAAGAAAGAATATAGGGCAGATTTATGCGTGCAGAGAGAAGCAGTCGAGAGTTTTTAATGATGACAGCCTATGGATGGAATGTATTAGGCGGATGAATTTAATCAATATCAGAATCATGCACCATGGTATAGTTCATAAGTTGTCATTAATAAAACTATGTATCTTATTAAATGGCAGCTCTTTGAGTTGCATCTGTTCGTGAATATATATATATATATATATTTAAAGCGAAAGAAAGCTAAGTTTACCAAAAAGGCTGGATAATTATGTTTATTTCTGTAAAGAATTTTCTTCTAACAGCCAGTATCACAATGGAAATTGACATTTGAGCGGGCACCATCTGCTAGCATGAAACGCAGCCATTCTGCCTGACGTATTCTGTGACGCATTCTGTGACGTAGCTGCTCCAAGCGCGGGGACACTCTTGTAATCTGACACTGTAGTATGTATGAAAATGTATAACATGAAATTGTCTAGACAATGACTCACATTATAACACAATGTTCTGCAAATAATTGGCAGTGTTGTTCACACCTTGACTGGAAATAATTAAAAAATAAAACGTTAAAAGAGTGTCCTGTCCCTGTTTTATTACATGATATACTGACATTTAACTCAGAAAAGGCATATCATAGCTTATGAACAGCTAAATATCTCCTGGCTCTCTGAGGGGTCAAACCCTCATAAGCTTAAAAGCATGGATGCCTTCAGATCCCCAATCGGCAGCAAAACACTCCGCACTTCAAAGGAAGACAACTCAGCAACGAATTCATACGAACAGGCTTTTGTATTCAAAGGAGAATTTTGTAATATTTGTAATGAACAGTGCGTCAGCCGTGGGCTGTCTTTTACTTTAACGTGGAGATCTTATTCAACAGGATGAACATAATGAATGCTAGACGAATATGGTCAATAGATTGTGTCCTTCAGACTTGTTGTATTATACTCATAAATATGTTTACCAACAGTCACTTTCGTGACTGCACCGTACACAAATGTGTTTACCAACAGTCATTTTCTTGACTACACCGTACATAAATGTGTTTACCAACAGTCATTTTAGTGACTTTATTTATGTACATGGGTTTGGCACAGATTTTCAAACCTGGCCGCTTATGGTTTCGAACCACCGATCGACCTCATTGAATGACCGGTGATACATGTTATCCACCTGCATGTATATGGGCAATCAGCCAACGTGATTGCAATGAACTTGTCAGTTACGGATATACTGGGGTATATGCACATGTCAAGTTTTAAGACTGTCCTGGTTTTAAAGAGATAAGTTATATGGTTTTGTCACGTGTATTAAATTGTACCACGTGACACCAACTAGCCTATTATTCGTTACGTGAAGGTAAACGTGTAAGCTCAAGTCCGTTATATCGGCTTAAGTATACGGTAGCTTATTTTTTTAAGCGATCACATGCTTGCATTGGCGTAAAACCCATGCATCTAAATTGTAGGGTGAAAATCATGCTTGCTTGTATCCATAGGGCCCAATTTCAACTGCAACGCTGTGTGTCGGGTTGACATGTCTATGCACATGTTCATGCGTGGCTGCACAAAACGTCTGGGTACATGCATGTAGTCAGTCAGCTATTAGTGCAAGTTGTTTAGGATGGTTCAATAAAGGGTGTAGAACTGTATAAGATCATTATAAGAACTAGGCTATGTTACACTGATCACCCTGTTTCGTTGTCTGGGTGCATGCAAACAAAGCACGCACACTGCAAGATCGTATAGGCTTTGTTTTCTCATGTTATGTGCAAATCTACAAGATTATATAGCTGTAACAGGCTTAACCTTTGTATATACATGCACTTTCGGAAGACAAATATTACAGTAAAATTGAAAGTAAATAACATTTATATTAACTATTACCGTATTTATTATAAATGAACACAAACAATACCGTGCAGTTCTTGTGATCCAATCCATGGATGCACATATTTAATTAAAGGATGTTGATATTTGTACATGGATATATACTGGCACGTGGTATTGAAGTAGGCATACATCTCAATCCGCTAGCACGTGGAAAGGCTGCGGATGATCGTTGTCGGGTTTCCCCCGGGCTCTGCCTAGTTTCTTCCCATCATAATGCTGGCAGCCGTCGTATAAGTGAAATATTCTTAAGTATACGGTGTAAACACCAATGAAATAAATAAATAAATATACAAATAAATAAAAAAATAAATAAATCCCAATCGATTAATTAAATTACGGGTAAATTATCATACACTGCGGTATATACATACACTACACTTTAATTCATACAGTGAATAATAATGTAATTATATGATTAAGACGAAGCCTATTTAATTCCAAACGATCGACTGTCCTGAAAACATCAAAGCCGATATAAGTCTATGATGAGGGTAACAGATTATTGATTTATAAATGATGTTGACAAAGATTATAAAAAGCCATCCTCTAGACATGGTTTTCTATGTTGAAATTCGAAATTTCGTCAACGCTAAGTCAAAATTTCGACATATTAAAGTCGAAATTGGGATATAACTAAGGCAGTCGAAATTTCGACATAAAAAGTGTCCTATTTTCTTTCTCATCGTGACACCAATAGGCTTCCGTAGTTTTCATTTACTCTAGAAAAAGTGCAAATTTTTAAAAACATTTCACAATCAATGAAGCGTGCAGTCGCAGATCGCATCTTAAAATAAACGTCTGGCTCAGACTAAACACATGTCCACCCTAGCCAGGTTTTCGACCTCTGACCTTTATAAGAGCGTTACCAAGCTCCCACAATGCATTGCGTGTGCGGGTCTTGTGCGTTCGTTCTTCCTCCCAGACACTCCAACTGGCACAGCGTGCACTAAACTTCGTCTGCAAAATGTCACTTGTACGAACATTAGCGACAAGATGCATGCTATACAACAAAGTGAGTATATCTGGCGCCATTTGGATTGAGGAACTGTAATTTCAGAACCTTACCTGTGTCAAAATGGCCTCTAGAACGCAAACTTACAGGTCAAGATCAGTTGACTTCGATCTTGTGTGTGCATTTTTCTCAAGTTCAAAGTCATCTCGACATTCAAATCTTCATCACCATGTTTTATTTTTTAGATCTAGATTTAAGCATGTGTTAGTTTTCCTGCGAAAGTAATTTAAATATGTGGAGTTTGTTACAATGGAATTATTTGCGTTTTAAACATGGTTGCTTCAGTGTTTGATGTGTAACTGTTTGACAGCTTTAGTTTTTGTGTTTGAAAGATCACCACATGTTGGAGAAGAATAAAAATGAAAGTGTTTTAGTTGACGCCTGTTCATTTAATACTTTGATTTATGGTTTCTTTGTGAGGAGCAGACAGGACAGGTCTGTATTTTAAAATGGCTCAGTTTTTCAGAGAACTTCTCTTTTGCAGTCAAATAGAATACAGATAGTTACCCAAGATTCCTTTACCTTAAATCTTGTTCCACTGGCACAGAAATTTGTAATATCCCGTGATGATGTGTTGCCCCTTTATATTAGAACCTCACATTACTTCAATTAAAAGCAGTTTCTGCCCTGCTCACACTGAAATTGGCAAACAGTGGATGGAAGGGAAGATATGAAAATACTAGCCCATCTAGATGGACACAATGTGTTATTATAAAATCATTTCAACACCCGAATTCAACAAAATTGACGCAGGTTTCCAAACTAGAGGTTGATGGGCACAAACTGCACCCCAGCTCACCTCTCTCGTCCATTTCTGTGTCATTTTCCAGTTGAATGTTAAATACTATCTTCTTAATTCACTAACCTTGCCAATGAAACTATTCAGCTTGCTGTCCTGTGGTCACATTAACTGTGAGAGCTTAAAACATCAACAAATGGCTCACCATTGACTGCCATTTGGAAATGTGATGTAATCTACTCTTGGTTCTCAAACGTAATTCATTCCTGGCATCAAAAACAGCTGGATCTTGAAAACTGGGGGGCTTTTTCTAGGCAATTTTCTCATGGTGGAAATATCGGAAAATTGAATTTTAGACAAATTTTGTATGGAGTTTTCATGACATGAATTGAGTTTTCGGTACGTTTTGACGAAAAATATTGAGTATTCAGATTTGTTCAGATTGAGTTTCTGAAAAGAAATGGCATGGTTAGAATAACACATAAACTGTGATGTTTTCATTGCTGTATGTATTCATAACACAACTGAGAAGAAGATAAAAAGAATTTAAAAAGAAGATAAAGTGTGCGTCAGACAAGTGCAGACCTCGCTGAGAGCACTTCCATTGACTTTGATTTTGGAATTGTCTGCGAATGTCAGAATTTTAAAATAAAACACCGAATCCATCAAGATGGCATGATAAAATGCGTACATGTACAGATTGATTGTTGTGTATATACCTGTGAAGTGTGATTAGTTATCAAAAGTCTACTGATTTTCTTCCACAGAATGCATTACCGGCAGCTTTCACCATTAGCAGCAGACAAGTCAGTGCAAGCTCGTCAACAGTAAGTTACTTGGCAAATTACTGATGGCCATGTATTGAAAGATTCGAATACGTTTTAAAATGATATTGCAATACCAACTTCCAAGCAATTTATGTACAAATTTTTGTTTGTGAAAGAGGTTGACAGGCTCCTGTCCACTGTGCAATCTTGGACATCACATAATGTTGTTGACATGTTTGTGGAAATCTTCATAGTTACTTACTGATCCTTGGCTAGTGTGTGGGATCTGGACTACGACACTATTTTAAGACCACCATATTCGTGGTTAATGAGCTAACAGGAATTTGTAGATTCTCTCGTGCTCGCTGCTCATGTGGCTTAGTGGCAGTGTGCTGTCGACGTGGCTTGTGTGGCCGTTCGCACAGTGTAATGTTTGTTGAAAGAAAAAAGGTTTTCCACCCCCAGTGGATGGTGTGCACCTCTGTGCGTCACGTGTGGAAATGTTAGTCAGCAACTTGCCAAAAGCCTGCCGCTTACGTCATAAAAGCTGTGGCTTAACGTTATGAATGTGAACCATTCATGAGCATAGTGTGAAGCAACAACTAAAAAATATGAAAAAAAACAAACAAACGATATACCTTTGTTCATCTTGACAATCTTTTGGCGCTTCGTTGCTTTGTCACTATAACTTAGACAACCTCTTTTATGAAAAAAGTTAAGAGAAATATGTTTCTCTTGTGATTACTAGAAGTTTCAGTTTCTACTATTCTCTTTTAGTTGCCTTTATTGTTGCTTAGATGGTATAATGAGAAATTAACATCACTCAGCTCAAAGTGACATTGATCAGTAGTTTAATGTCTCAGGTTCGTTTGGCCTTGTAGCGTGAAACTTATAATACTGTACAGTGTTTGTCACCTTCACAAGTACATTTATTATCTATGTTTTGCAGAACCTTAAAGATGTACTGTCAGACTTGATACCCGAAAAACAGAAGGAGGTGGCAGAGTTCCGTAAGCAATATGGCAGCGCGAAAGTCGGAGAGGTCACACTTGACATGGTGAGAGAGACTGGGTACTTGTGTGGCCTGTGGGTCGCTGCTGTAAATGACCCCAAATTTTGTACCAAAAAGTACATTTTTAGAAACAAGTGAATGTCAGTGTCATTTCTGGTGCTGAACTTTACATTTTCCTATAGGATATCATCCCAACTTCTAAACAAACTTTGAAACATGTTTTTGAAGTCAGTAGAACTCCCTGAATTATGAACAACTGAGTGATAGATGCAATTTTAGGTCATTTAGGGCAGTCTAGGTGTCATTGCTCTATGTATGTCAGACATCTGGGACACATGACACAGCTTACCTTAGGTGGCCTGTTTTAACTGGAAAACAGAAAACACACCGCGATTTACTTTCTGATTCAGTGAATATATGTATGAAAAGTTTAGGCTTATGAACATCACAGTGCAGTTTCAACTGCTGTAGTCAGTTAAGAAGACTAGTTTACTCCAATTCTCTTGTTGTGTATGTAGGTGAAGCAACGTAACCTAAGTACAGGTTATTCCCAGGTGTAGAAGATATGATCAGTTATGTTTTTGAATCAGAAATAGAAGGAAAACCAGTAGGAAATGTTAGTCCACAAGAATTAAGTGAAGATGTGAACTGCACGTCACATGCAGGAGAGTCTGGAAAAAAAAATTAAATCTCAAGTTGTAGTATTGCATTAAGCAATTAGTGTCTCACAGAAGTTAGTCGGAGGTATACTTGCAGTTTGTCTGTAATGAGATTTTTGCCTCAGGTGTAATGTAGCACTTTGTCCCGACTGCTTCCAGGTGTACGGTGGGATGCGAGGTATCCGCGGCCTCGTGACAGAAACCTCTGTTTTGGATCCCGATGAGGGTATCCGTTTCCGTGGTTACAGCATCCCCGAGTGCCAGAAGGTGCTGCCCACATTCGGGGGTAAGGGGGAGGAAATGCTACCTGAGGCATTGTTCTGGCTGCTTGTCACCGGCAATGTCCCCACGCAAGCACAGGCTGATGCCATCACAAAGGTGAGATATTCACGCAACATTCAGGAGATTGGCCATGCTATCTCATGGATGGATTTACCATGTACATTGTGTTGTAAAGGAGATAAGAAATAATAGATTCTGTCATTTATATTAAACACGCCACTGGAAAAGCTAAGGAAATATTTCCTAAGTTCACTTAATTGTGAAAAGTTTTTTGATTGGACATATTTAAATATTTGAATGTTGAGGTGGTCTGTTGAACCATACCCCACTTTCACAGTACTTTGTGAATTGATTTTTCCTAACTTTTTTCATAAGTCACCTTATGAAGTTATGGTTAAGAGAAATAGGACTTACAAATTTTTGTGAAAGTGGCCTCATATTTATACCAATGGATATGGATTCTTGTCAGAGAAATTGCTTTTCACATTCACCCATGGCTATGACAGCGTTTTGGTGCAGAGTGCTCTGTAATGCGTGTATTCTTTATTAGGTACAGTGATAGAGATGTACTTCATGTGTTGTGGTGAAAAGGAAAAAAAAAGTAAACGGGAGCTGTTATCTTGTTAGGCCGTCTAGAGGTGAAATGATGGTCTAGAATTTAGTGTTATACACACACACGCTCATAGAACAAAACGTTTGGAAACATTTTCTTGTTACAGGAGTGGAACGATCGTGCTGCCTTGCCTAACCACGTCATCACCATGTTAAACAATTTCCCCAGCAATCTTCATCCCATGTCACAGTTCAGCACAGCAATCACAGCCCTTAATAGCGAGAGTAAATTTGCTCAGGCGTACGCTGATGGAGTCAAGAAGACATTGTACTGGGAGGTAAGTTTAAACTTGTCTGCTCCGACATTGTGGGTAGAAAACTTTCAGAAGTGTAACTATGGAACTTTATCCACAAAAGAGCATGTGAGTAGAGAGTATGGGGAAAAAATAGGATATGCAATAGTGCGGCCAGTTGAGATATTTAGGATCAAAATTGTGGTGAGGAAAAATGTGGGCAAGAAGTGAAGAGATCTCTGAAATAAAGATGGCATTCTGTGTCAGCAGTAACAATCCATGTGAAAGAAGCCCCCTTGTCAACTCCACCGTTATACAACTTGCTTCCATGTACCATGTCAACCTGAAATTCAAGGTTTTCAGAATTTTTCATAAATTTCTGCCCCAAACTTTTGCAGAAACGTGGATTATCTCCCTTAACTGTGAACATTACAGGTGAAGATAAAGACGAGTTCCAAACGTAGTTAAGACTTAATGTCAAAAGTGAAAAAGCTTTTCTGTTCGTATTGTTTTTCCTGTATCCACAACCACTTACATGACTGAGGGTTTTCATGGTTTTGTGTTTTTTTTTTATTTTTTATTTTTTTTTTTTCCGTTACCAACATACACACATTCAGCTGTTCGTTGTTGCTTTCAGTTTGCACTATAAGAGTCATAATGAATATATTTCGGATTAAGTGTGAAAAAAGTATTTCCTTTCACTGTGTGACATTTCATAGGACATGCAGATTTGAGATTGGACTTGAAATTTTGCTTTTTTTTTGTAACTTGTCATGTTTTGGTGGAAGAAGCACTTGAAATCGATTTTCGTTGTCATAACCAGAAGCTATTCAGCAGGTAGCTTCCAAGATGAAGTCTGTTCTCCTCAAGAGAAAGACACTTTTTCAAAATAAGCAGTATTTACACTACCTTACTTGACTCATGTGATAAAGGGAATGCATGGATGCTCAGTACTGCTTAGCTTGGTTTAAATGTATGTTTGGTTGTGATGTCTTATGTCGTTGGTTTGATATTCCGAAGATTCCATTGGTTAAATACATGGCTGTCTGCATGAGTACCGGCCTGCTGCATTGAGGCAGTCAAGATAGGACCAGTGTCGTGTTAAACATGATATCAAGTCACCTGTGTCATGTTGAACATGATATTAAATCCCCTACATGTGGCCTACCTGGCCAAAGGGGGTAGCACGTCAGCACGGCATAATGACCCAGGTGCCTCTCACCAATGGGGTCGCTGTGAGTTCCGAATCCGGCTTATGCTGGCTTGCTATCCGGTCAAAAGGTGAGGAAGGTCTGCCAGTAAGCTGCGGATGGCCGTGGGATGCCTGGTTTCCTCCTGCCATATTGCTGGTTGTCATTGTATAAGTGAAATATTCTTGATGACAGTGTAAAACACGAATCAAATGAAGAAATTTGAAATTCTCTGTGGTCACAGAGCTCAAAGTGTGTCACTTTTCACTCTCTGTAGAATAGTGGTAGATTGGTTCAAATGATCAAATTCTTGGGTTCTGAATAAAGTGTCCGGGGGAAAAACAAAGCACGGATGACAAATATTTTGATTGGAAGCGAGAGATGTAGCTCATGAATAATTATTAATGTGTAAATAGACGGCTACGAATGAAGTGGGTTGGTGAAGATTGTTGATGGAAATTTGTTGATGGAGATTAGGATTTTAAGTATGTGAACTAGTAGGTAATGGGTGACATCTGGATTTGTCATGTATGAAAACTGGGGTACTAGCAAGTCTGTGCTTTTGATCATTGTCCAAGCCTCTGACCGCGTCTGTCTGCTTTCAGTATGTGTACGAGGATGCTATGGACATGATCGCTAAGCTGCCTACAGTAGCGGCCATAATCTACCGGAATTTGTTCCGCGAGGGCACATCTGTGGGAGCGATTGACCCCAAGAAGGACTGGAGCTGGAATTTCACCGATATGCTGGGATACGAAGACCCTAACTTCACAGAGCTCATGAGGCTGTACCTTGCCATCCACAGGTCTGTACCTCCATGGCCGACAGGAGCTAGCATAGCGCAATGACCCAGTTATGTCTCACCAATGTAGTCATTGTCAGTTCAAGTCCAACTCATCTTGGATTCTGTCAACAACCTGCGGATGATCTTGGGTTTCCCTTAGGCTCAGCCTGGTTTCCTCCCACCATAATGCTGGACACCGTCGTACAAGAGAAATACCAATCAAATAAATAGATAAATAAATATTGTTCCGTGAAGTGGAGATGTCATTTTGCACTGGAAACTTGTTGTATAATGAAGTAAATCAAAAACTGTATGTTGATGATAAACTGATGCATGTAGCTTGTAATTCTTCCCTAATACAATTTTTGCCCTCATGATCCAGATTGTATTGTGTAATTTTTTTTTTTTTTCATTATATCCCCTGAGGGGTGTAAAGGAGGCTTTCCACTCATGTTGAAATAAATTTACTGTTCATTAAAGAAACTGTTGCTGAGCTACAGTCCCAGAGATATTTCTACCTTTCTGCTGGAGGTCAGTCAGGACAGACATCACGTGTCACTGTTGTTATGGTTACAGTGATCATGAGGGAGGTAATGTCAGTGCCCACACATGCCACCTGGTGGGCAGTGCCCTCTCTGATCCCTACCTCAGCTTTGCTGCCGGGATGAATGGACTGGCCGGTCCCCTTCACGGGTTAGCCAATCAGGAGGTACTGGTGTGGGTGACCAAGCTGAGAGAGGAGATTGGAGACAACGTGCCCCCAGAGAAGCTGAGGGAGTACATCTGGGAAACACTAAACAAGGGACAGGTTAGTGATCAAGATGTTCAGACGGTAAATTAATGAAATCGTGACAGGATCCAGATTTTCTGGTACGAATATGAATAGGTCAAGGCAGTACTGATCACATAAATATTCCTGAGCACAGCGTAAAACAGCAATCAAATAAATAATGACCGCATGAGTAGACCCACGAATTAATGCAAACAGGGCTAGGGCAGCGTAATATCCCAGATGCCTTGTGTCTGGAAAGGTCTGCCAGCAACCTGCAGATGATCGCGCGTTTTCTCTTGGTTGTGTTCAGTTTCCTTCCACCATAATGCTGGCTGCAGTCATTTAAGTAAAATTCTTGAGTACTGTATTGTTAAAACACCCACCAAATCAATAAATAAATAAAATTACAAGCCGTCCGTAAATTCTAGTGAACATCTCTTAGACCCATGTAACACTTGCATCTTTTTGAATTTCTGTAGGCGATGTAATAAAATGTAATACAAGTATAAAATGAAAGAAGGAAGTTTCTTTGAAGTGGGATGTGGTTTGGTGCATACGTATCAACTTCATGTCTTCTTCCTCTCACATTCATTATTAAATAAATAATGCAAATATGAATAGATCAAGCCATTCATGTGAATGTAACTAAACCCTGAAGGAATTGCAAGCATGATATAGAACAACATGATATAAATGCTAACGCGGTCTCAGCTGGTGTTTTTGGCTGAGGAAAGTGATAGCTTAGCAAAGTTACTTGTATGATTCAGCAGTTGCTGGTGCCTGAGATGAATTTAAAAATAGTAACATTTGTTGTCTAATTGTTAATGTGGCTACATGTATTTGCTGAAAGTGGTGGTGTTCAGCCAGTAGGCCTCTGCCCACGATGATTGCAGACTCTAGTCCAGATCTGGAGGTTGTGGCTATTTCTTTAAGTCAGCTGGTTTGTCAGGTACCAAGGGAAGGGCAGTGATTTATCCTAGGCACTCCAGTTTCCTTCACCCTCAAATAAACATTCATGTAGATTGTGTTAATACTTGCAGGTGGTACCAGGGTACGGTCATGCTGTGTTGAGGAAGACAGATCCCCGCTACCTGGTACAGCGAGAGTTTGCTCAGAAACATCTGCCAAATGACCCGCTTTTCAAACTGGTGTCAGAGCTGTTTGAGGTTGTGCCTGACGTTCTGACGGAGCTGGGAAAAGTGAAGAACCCCTGGCCCAATGTGGACGCACACAGTGGGGTCCTTTTACAGGTACGCTTCAATGCTTCACTGCTTCACTTCAACATGCACTTCAGTATAACATGGCAATAATTGTGTCCCCCAAATCTTTTTACAAAATTGTGTTGCACTTCAGATTGTGTTAAGTCTTTGCATTCGTAGGCTTGGTGTTCATGGAAATTATTAACTAAAACCATGATATTATTATGTACATTTAATTTACTACAGTCAACATCCAGTATCACACTGTGTCTTTTCCAATATTTTGTATGTCACAGACTCAGTAGCTGATAGATTTCATACAGTGCGCTTCACTTTTAACACAGTAGGCAGACTTTTTGCTTCTCCATCCACGGCATCGTAATGAGGAGAGGTGTATACTCTTGTACGATCCTTCGAACAATATTACCAAAAGTGGCATCGGCAAACTTTTTCATGTGACATGTAGTATTGGTGGAAGCAGGTGGTCTTCAGGTAAGACCACACAAGAGAACATCCTCAGCAGCGTCTTGTCACCAAGGCAACAAGAACATAGAAGCAAGAAGGTGACTGGTAAATGAATCCACACCTTGTCTGACCTGGCGAATCAAAAGCAAACGCCTTAACCCCTAGGCCACAACTTCCATCTCAGTTTGAACAAAGTTGATACAAATTGTTCAGAATTTCATTAGTTTACCTGCCCACTATCTGGAGTACTGTCACACAAAAACATTGAGGGATCAAACTTTGTTTCCTCTGAAATTCTGGCAGCTGTCATCTATCTGAATGGTCAGGATACATATGTCTGACACCCGGTACTCCTTACTTGGCATGTGGTGATGTCTGTCATGTCTGTCATGTCTGTCATGTCTGTGATGTCTGTCATGTCTGTCATGTCTGTGATGTCTGCCATGTCTGTGTTTGTTTCACCAATAGCCAAGCTCCACCTTCGAAGGCTTAGCCTTGCCACTGATGTCCTTGAGTAAACCTATAATCAGCATTCATCACTAAAAAATTTTGAAGTACCTGCTAGAATCATGTTGTGCATACTTTAAATGAAGCGAAAACATCTGCATCAATAGTATTGATAGACACAGAGTTAGTGACTTTCTGACATCATTTCCTGATTCACCATTGGTCAAGATTTCTGTACAGAATTGGCTAAGGGAGTGCAAAGAACGGTGCATGCACTGTGAGGAGAATGGCACTAATAACCACCCACTAATGTTTTTTTTTTCCCTCTTTGTTATTTGCAGTATTATGGCATGAAGGAGATGAACTATTACACTGTCTTGTTTGGAGTGTCGAGATCCCTGGGATGTATGGCATCCATGATTTGGGACCGCGCATTCGGACTTCCCATAGAGAGACCCAAATCTTTCGACACCCCAGGCTACAAGAAACTCGTAAAGGCTTCATAACGATAACAAGTCCCTAGTAAATATTTGTATTTACAAGTTAGCCGCGTTTCTCGGGTATTGTTTGTGCTGTAGACTAGAACTCTGTTAACTGGTATGTGATACCAGCTTTAAGTTATATCATACATGGCTTGTTTTTAGCAGAAAGACAGAAAGTAACATAAACAAAGAGATAACAAAGAAAAAAAGAATATTAGAGTAATCCCAGCAGAACAAACGTTGACTTCAAGGATTTGTGTTTTCAACGTTTTGTGGAGAGAGAAATCAGTACAGATATAAACCTTCACGCTCATACCAAGCATTAAACATCTTGTAAGTGGAAACAGGCGTTGGTATTTAATTAATCGCCATAATATTTACTGCTTTCGTCAATATTTATTTCGTGGTTTTAGAAAATTGCCTATGTATAATGACAGCTGCAGTAACAACCATAAATAGACGGGGACACCTAAAGTTGGAACAGCTATCACTGATAAAAGTGCTACCAACTTGTACATATTCTCACCTATCTGATTTTTCCAATGGAAACACCCTTTGGTGGTAGTAAACTTGTATGGTTATGTGATTTGTGAAAGCTAACATTTGTAGAAAAATATTTTCTTGTACTTTAGTGATAAGGTGGCCAGCTCTTCTAAATTGGAGGTAGCTTAATTTTGCTTGATAACTTTGTAGTTAGACATGCAAACATTCCCTTACTTGCAACATCAACTCTTTTATCGCTGGAGGTAAAAGCAAGTCCTACTGTACCATGTGAATTGTCAGAAATGTTAGGCAAATAGTTTTGATAGCATTTACTGTAACACGAGTGTCTGAAAAAAGCTATGCAAAAAGTTATTTGGAGTTGACGAACAGTGGAGAAAATTGAGGAACTTGACCTTTGTGAACTTAAGAAGGTTGCGCCGGAAGGAGGTGTCATTTTTCCCTCCAGAACAGGACGAGACAGATGATGGGTAATTTAATGTTATCAAAGGTTGGCGAACATTTTTGACTTGTCACATGAAGGAGCAGAACATTTTTGACTTGTCACATGAAGCAGCAGGACATTTTTGACTTGTCACATGAAGCAGCAGGACATTTTTGACTTGTCATATGAAGCAGCAGGACATTTCTGACGTCACATGAAGCAGCAGGACATTTTTGACTTGTCACAAGAAGCAGCAGGACATGTTTTGCTTCCAACGATGAAAGAGTTTTGAAGTCAAAACACCCCTATTGCTGCTTTATATGTAGATGATAGTGTTCACAATTTTGGTGTTAATTACAAAGTTACTGGAGCAAATATTGTAGCATATTGTTTGCATCTGAAACTTTATATAGGTGTATATTGATTGTTATTTAGCAAAATCGACCTTGCGCTCCTTTTTGGTCTTTAGGAGAACTGGCTATGTTTTCATTTTTAATTTGATATAACAGCATTTGATACAACATCGAAACTGTCCTTAAAACCCTTTTTTTCATCCATGTGTCCAACAGGAACTCATATTTTCCATGATTTTAACTGGTTAATATTATTACTGCTTAGCTGATATTTTCGTTTTACCGGTGTCAGTTTTCCCATCAGTGTTTATGATACAATAGTATAAATATGCAAATATAATAATCAGGGGCAGGTCTCTTTGTACAACAGAAAAAAACAAGATATGCTGTAAACTTGGCTTATTGCGTTTTTTGTACTGCTCTGGAACTATTGTTAAGATTTGATGAAATAATAGTTGCGGAGTTGCTGGCGAGAGATAGGGCCCTAGACGTTTTAAAGAAAGAACAAATCTCTCTGTGCAGTGTTAGTGCAATTAACGATATATTGCTGTGTATGAATGAGTGAAGCACGACCATTTATTGAGGGATTTGAATTTGTAAGTATGTGATTTATGAATTATCTGGTACAGCTGTTAGCATGTAAAATGTTTGTAAAACGTGATCCAAAGAAAGCTGGGTTTCCAAACAGACTGAAATCCTGTTTTGTGTTCAGAGCACTCCAGGTGCATACATACACTGTAGTAGCAGACTGGTGAGGAATGGTAGTGTGTAGCCAGAGTTTGGTCCATTTCCTTGCTGTTTTAAAGTATTCTGTACAATGAAGTGTAATAAAGGAAATGTGATATTAGGGCTTGTTGTACCGTTTTTCCAATGTGTTTAAAGTTTACAAAGAAAAGCAAGCTAGAGGAAGGAGCTGGGAAAAGGAAAATACCTTTCTAGTTTGATGATTGACTTGGAAATTAACAGAAAATGCAAGTTATTTGGAACGGAATTTTGAGAGTAAGACTTTGTACTTTATGCAATCAGTACTATTGTTAGGTGTAGAATATGCCGCAACAATCTGGAAGACCATTAAACGATTTTTTCTAGTTAGGTGGTTTCAATACACGCACTAGCTCTCATATGCAAAATCAGTATATACATTCGCAGAAAACGAGAAAGAAATCCTCATACTTAATCGAACAGATTTTATTTTCTGTCCTCCCTACTTACATACATACTGTTGTATCAATCTTCAATTTGACTGCAAGTCGAGTACATGCTTGCAAAAGTTATTCCCCTTGGCTCAATAAAAAATGCAATGCATGCACGTGGATGTATGTGATCACACCTGAAGGCGAAGGGAAGTAACCATGTGTGTATGTAGTGTTCATTTACTTAGATACACGTACTCACAACTTATCCTAAGATTCCAGCTGGGAACTTAGCGACATGGAGCTTCCAAGTAACGGTTTGGAGATAAAATCCAGTTAAATAGAGGGACCATCTCGCGTTTTTGTTTTCCAGTAATCTATAATTGAAATGGGATTCAACATTATTAGTAGACGCCTCGCCCAACATGAGGGTTACCGACACCATATACTTTTCATATCCTCTAAGTAATCGTGCAACGAATTTATCCGGTAAAAGACCTTTCAGTTCAGCGCAAAAGACGAATGTGACGTCAAATAGCTTCAAAGACGTCACTTGTCACAGCTTTCCAAAGGGAGATAATTTAGTCAACAGACTGGTTTGGCATCGTCTTCAGTGTATAGAGATAAAGACGTCACCCACATGGCCATTACTGTCCAACCAGAAGCAGAGGATTTAGTATGATGCGGGATTTATTTATGTATTTATTTCATTGGTGTTTTACGCCGTACTCAAGAATATTTCACTTATTTGACGGCGGCCAGCATTATGGTGGGAGGAAACCGGGCAGAGCCCGGGGGAAACCCACGACTAGCCGCAGGTTGCCGGCAGACCTTCCCACGTACAGCCGGTGAGGAAGCCAGCATGAGCTGGACGTGAACTCCCAGCGATCGCATTTGTGGGAGGCTTCGGGTCATTGCACTGCGGTTGCGCTAACCGACTGAGCCACGGAGTCTGATGTGGGATGTAAAATGCTATACAGAGTGTTGTAGATACATATGCGTCGTGGAGACACACTGGAACTTGTAAAGCTATAAGGTATCATAAGTAGTTTCGCTTTCTGATCGGGAACAACCTGCTGTGATGTCCACATCCATAATTCTTCCCCGAGGTTATTTGTATCTGAAAATGTTACCAGTGTCAGGTGGAATAACTCAGCATCTTAGTAATGAAACAACCCGACCGAAATTTGATGACCTTTTCATTCAGGCCACCATATCGAAATTCGATGACCTTGGCTTTATGTTCAGGTCTCTGCGCCTAAAACCTTCGTTGTTGGCCCAGACGATTTATCGACCCTTTATACAGTGAGTCAACGCGACAGAATCGAACTTAAGTTCATTTGGACGCTGTTTTAAGTCAGGAGGTAGTGAAGTACCTGGTGAAGGTAAGTTCTTTCTTCCTGGTTGGATCCGGTTTCTCCAGTTCATCCAAATACGTGACTGCTCTAGCTTATATAGGTTAATACTATTTATATACGGGGTGTTAAACTTAAATACCGGTAACTATATACACTTAGCCCTCCAAAATAACCCATTGTTGTTCAAAGACCTTTCACAGAACTCTCTAAAAGTGATTCTGAAAGCTGTGGGTCGCTACTGTACGTTTTCCCCCTATAATGTAAAGAAACATGCCGAATACGCGAGGAAAGACAGGAGAAAATGTTTGTCCAAGTTGGAAGTTTCCCCTGGCCGTATAGTGATGTGGGGGGCTGATTAAGCTACTATACTATTTAATGTACTGAACAATAGTGTCATTAAGCAATGTGCGGTCGTGTTTTGCGTGCATGCGCGAGTTTAGTAAACTGATTTCACTTTGACCGAGAATCCCCTGTCACGCATTGCCCTATTGTCATCATGTCCCAGAAAACACAGAGTTTTTTATTGTTGGGTTTTTTTTTTCGCGGGTGGTCTTTATTGTTTCTGGAGCTTTATGGGGAAAACAAGCCAACCTTGCCGTTGCATGTAGTGGCAGAGAAACTGCATCTATGCTATCCAGCCAAGATGGCGTATAGCCACGAAGTCCAAAGCAGAAGGAAAACGGCCACATATGGATCGAGAGACGGCCCCAAACTCGAACTTGACCTCCAAGTTGTTCTTTCATACAATGAACACTCTAGAAAAAAGCCCATAAGCTGTTTCGTGACGGACCAATAGCTGGGATGCAAACCTATGAGGCAGATAACTCAGCTGCCATATGATTGTTTGATTTGTTTAATGTCTTGCCAGTTAACCTGCCCGGGTTATAGGTTTCCTCGGTGCTGTCCAGTTTCCTCCCACCATATAATGCATGCTGTCCGCCATCGTATTCAAGTGAAAACAAATTGCACAAACAAGAAAAACAAAATCTTGTCATCAGAGATGCCGCCTTCATGCCTCCAGTTGCATATGGTGAGCTTGCGGTGTTGCGTTTGACAGAATCATTTCAGCAATACGGATGGCGATGTGCGGCCTCACTGAGACATCATTCTTACGACACCCAACATGACACCCGAAAGAACGCCCAATCCATTATCTTGATATCCACTGGATCTGGTCGTCATCGTGCAAGTGCAAAATTCTTAAACTAATACGTGAAACAATGATCCAATCAGTCCATCGGATCTGCATGTGTTTGAGGAACAAAAAGCAGCATCGCAATGTAGGGGAAAATGTGGAACGATCATTGATGTGTTAGGTTTCATGTTCGTATCACATATTTACTTCTAAAAGGCACACTCCCCGTTGCTTGGTCTATTTCTGTATAAATCCCAGACGAATGCATCTGTCTTATAACTGCGGCCTTTTGTCTAGAATCTTGTCATGAACGGTGGAGGTGCGGTTGATTCTTGTGCCCTTTCCTTCAACCGAAAAGGGTTGATATCACGATGTCACACCAAGGATAAAGCACCAAACAGGCCACAAAATATATGAGCCCTGACACGTGAACGGATAATTGAGGTGTCCTAGCGTCAACGTCGCGTGTTGGCTATGCCGCTCGTCGAATCAGTGCCACGTGTTCGTTTACTGGGTATTGAACCAGTACCACGTGTTGGCGAAGCAGTCCTTGGATCCGTGGAAGGTATTGGTGTGCTAGGCATAACATATGTACCACGTGCTAATATACCAGTCGCAGGATCCACACCATGATGTTGGTCTTACTGTCCGTAAGATCAATATGACATATTGGTTTTATTGTTCATAGGATCAGTACATCTTGTCATTGTGCTTGTATGTACGAACGGTACCACAAGTTTTTAAACATTTGGCAAGCAGAAGGCGACATATAGCGGATTCTGCATGGCTCAATACTAAATTGCACCGCGCACGGCGTAAAATTGTGGAGAACAGCACAAGACCGTAAATCGAATGCCTCATTAAATTTAAGCCATAAGTTTTTGTTTGTGAGCTGATATACGAGGTGGAACTGTAACTGACTTCCACTTGTTGATATATTCAAATAGATGGCAAAAATTTCTGTTAAAATATAGTGTGGTATTTTGACAGAGATATGACATTTTATTTATAATATTATACATATATAACATTAAAAATACATCAATAAATTAAACAAAAAAAAAAGATTTCCGAGAAGAAAAGACGATTGTACACAAATTTGTACACAAATAGTTAACTGTTTCATACTATTTCATAATCATGATTTTATACTTTATGATTTTTCATGAGATAACATAGACGAATCTTACATATTTACCATGAATATCTTGTTTCATTATTTGTTGAATTCGGCCAGTATTGTCACATCTTGAGGCATCTTCTTCTTTCAGAGAAAAGCCTGGCAAAATGTCACCGGTGAAAATATTTCGATTTATTAACTCATTAAGTTGTTCTGCAGACAGCGTTGTCTTGATAAATCAAACCTGGATTAATCCAGAGGGTAAACGATTCCCCATGCTCCAAACGTCCCTCATCGTTAAAAGCAGTCTCTGTGTCATTCTATACTTTAGACCTCTAACTTTCTCTGATAAACACGTCTCGGTTTTCTACCTCGACCACCTTTCCCTCTTCTATGTCGGGTTCATATTGATCAACCAGCTCCCATCAAGTTGGTCTCAAACTTAGGATCAAACTGGATTTTCTTTCGGTCATGAACGTCCAAGCTCTCATGGCACATCGGGACGATCCTTCGACGCGATAGTGGGCCACATTAAAAGTCGCCTGAAATGTTCCCAGCTTCAAAGATAGCGTCAATTCCTTGCAAGTCCGTCCCCTCGCACAACGTTTTTGATTGGAGTCACCATAAGGAGTCGCAGACTGCCGTTTTCAGACAGGTGACTTTGGCTGAACGAGTGGTTCTAGATGAACTCTAGATTTATTTTGCGGGTCTTCTCGGAGGGTCCATGCCGAAACATTTCCACGAATTCTCGAAGACTTGTGGTCCGAAAGGGTGGCATCAGCGCGGGCCCAGTTGCCGACTTTCCCTTTCTTTCTCGATAAGTGTTGTTTGAATCGCTTTGACTTGTCATCGACTGTTTGACTGGAAATGGGAGTTCCGGGCCGTTAAAGATAACCAGCGATCGAATGTCTGCTCCTGATGCCTAAGAGGCGTTAGTTGAACGGGCACTATTTGTGAACTTATTTGCCAAGCCGTCTGATTCACAACGTTTACTTGATGAAGTGGTAGCTGTCAAAGCTGAAGAATTATTCTGAGTCTTGACAGGAATGGGGAGTTTTGATCCGTTCAGCATTGCTATACTGCCGATGTTAGGTCTAGTTGCTGACCCAAGTGGTCTTTGACCGTGAACGGTGGAAAGGAAGGAACGGTTTGTCCTTGTGAAGATTTCCGTCTTCACGCTTAGTTTAGATTTCCCGTATCAGCTAGAGATAATTTCAGTATAGACGTTGCACCGCAGTTTGCCTGGTCCATTAGACTTTTCAGTTAGCTCTATCACTTGCGCCAGATGCCTGACAACATTTATTGTGCTCTGCTTTTTACACTCTGGTTGAGATATGATCTGCCCTGGTTTTACAGGAAGTGGCAGTTTAGATCCATTAAGCCTAGCCGTGGTTCTGATGTCTGTGTTTGGTCCTGCTGAAGCACCCTTCAGTGGAGAGAACGGGACAATTTCATGGGAACTGGGAGTCTGGACCCATTGAGTCTGGCCATGGTTCTGATATCAACTTTGGGTGCTGGTGGAGGGTTTCCCTCTTCCATGGTAGGATATTTTTGTCCTCTAGGAGTTGGCGCTGTGTTGTTTCTGGTGGACACGAAAGAGCTGCTTGCTTCGGTGAAGGATGTTGACTTTGGTTTTGGCTTAGATCTCTCATAGCCACTGGCGGAAATTTTGCTGTAGCGATTGCTGTGTATAAGCCTTGGCGAAGGAGAACGGGGAACTCTCGTCCATCTGGGCGCTGGGTGGGTGCAAGTCTCCTGGGTTGCCGCTTTGGTGATAGTCTCCTTGGCTGTAGCTTGGGTGGCCATCTTCTCGCTTGTCAGTTTAGTGACAGTTTCCTTGACGCTCAATTGCTTGGCAATCTCCTTGAGTTTTGCAGGGCTAAACCATTGAGCAATCATTGTGCATAATTTGACATATGCTTTGTGCAATCTTCTGATCAAATCGTGAGTTTCTGTGGCTGGGTGCTGCCACACATCGCCTTTGATTGGCCTGGGCAGATGACACGGATGAGGCAGGTCTGTAATTGGCCTAACGTTCACCTTGGAATATCTGTCTGTCTGGACTAGACGTCGCAGCAGGTTGTAGCCGCCATCTAGGACGGACCGATCTGTCTCTGGGATCAGCATGGAAAAATCCTTGTAGTCTGGTTTGATGACGTATATCACCTCAAATACACGCCATTCCAGATCTTCCATTTCATAAACCAACATATTTAGGTCCATGTCCTTTAGCCAGTCCAGCGACTGGGGCTCTGGCGGGATCTTCTTCGCGTATCTGCAGAAAGGAGAACAACGTGTGAAAGGCAATTTTTAGAGTCAACTGAAAAGTAGACAAAGTCAGCAAAGTCACAAATACGGACGAGTTAACTGTTGACATATATCTAACCTCTCTAGCTTTAACAGCCTGTTGAGCGTTTGTCTTGTGAACGAGAGGACGATCCTAATGCTGATTTCCACAAACGAAAGATAAATTCAGTTTCAACACCGGGAGACATGATAATGATGACTTTCAGAATTTATATATCGATTCAAAATTGGGAGAATCATAACTCATATATCTGTATATATGTGTGCATGTGTCCCTTGACTTTCTCCAGAACTGATAATCCGAACGACTTCACAGTCGAACTGTAACACTCAGGAAACTTGTGAGGAAGTGCAGTGCTCAGTATTGGAAACCAGGACCACGTGATTTTGTGGGAGAATCCTTCAGAAGCACAAAGCGAGTCAACATACAACATTGTATTGCTTTAAAATCACTTGATCATTTTTCATTTCTCATACAAGCGTGAGGAGTTTGCATCATGAGATAGAACACCCAAATAGAAAAGCCGGTACAAGTTAGTACAACAACAGTTGTATGTCCCAACTACAGAAGATCTTACCCGTCGAGATCCTCTGCCCTTTCGGGATCCTCTGCCTTTTCGAGATTCTCTTTCCCTTCGAGACCCTCTACCATTTCTGTCTGTTCAGACAATATCAGTTCAGCCATTTCTCGGGGACTTTGATCGATTTTTCTCTTCACATGCTCACCTAAAGAAGACAAATAGGTATCAATCAAAACAGAGCCGCATCCAATCAGAAACTTGACATGTAGCTTATTGTAACAAGTCAGTAAGATTGTCGGTGGCCTGCCGAGCGCCGCTGGTTTACACCAGACACTCCATGCAGTTTTCTCCAACCAGTATTCTGTGTTTTAACTTCTAATAGAATGTCTACGCTTAGACTTAAACTTTTAACACCAATTTTCAGTTGTGTCATGAAATTTATAAGACAATTCATAGCACTACAACAGGAATTCTTAATGCGGCGTCACAATTCAGCAACTGTTTTGATTTATTTTATTTTTATTTGATTGGTGTTTTACGCCGTACTCAAGAATATTTCACTTATACGATGGCGGCCAGCATTATGGTGGGAGGAAACCGGGCAGAGCCTGGGGGAAACCCACGACCATCCGCAGGTTGCTGGCAGACCTTCCGACTTACGCTGGCCGGAGAGGAAGCCAGCATGAGCTGGTCTTTAATTCACATCGACCGCATTGGTCGGAGGCTTCGGGTCATTGTGCTGCGATAGCGCGCTAACCGACAGAGCCACAGAGGCCCCGGCAACTGTTTTGAAGTTCATGCTAAGTTTTACTTAAGTCTATAAGACAGCATCATTATCTTGAGATCGGAGGCTTGAACGCTGTCATATAAGCCTCTAAAACGTGGTAAAATAGATAAAGAACTTCACAAATGGTGAATCAGCTAAATTGCATAATTTACATATCTGTTCAAGTCAATTTGCTTCTGAAATAAATAAGTAAATAAATATATATTTATAAATAAAGAAATGAAAGAGTTATTGAATAAATAAACAAATTTTTATCTTCTAAGGCGCTATTGATTATTACTCGTTGTCACGGATTGGGAAAGATGTTCATTACATCACTCATCTGATGTAATATTGATGAAAGTTTTAAAATTCAGTGAATAATACACAGTACCAGAGTTGTAGTTTGGAGTCGTGTCAAAGCAAGACTGGTTGAAATACAGAGGTCTGTATCAAATTTTACGGAAATCTCATGCTCTTACACCTTCAGTAAAGAATCCGATTTTAGGAAGAGCCCATAGAGTTAGCCGAAAATAGTCGATATAAAGGTGTAAAGGTGCCAAAGTAATCAGATGCAGGTAACTGGACGAGTGCTTACATACTGAGCATTGGTTGAGATCCAGAACTGGTGAAAGATGAGAAGCCTTCTAGGTCGTCCGGGGAGGGATCGTAGGTTGAAGGTGGCACAAAGAAGTCACTTCCTGCACTAGGCCGGGAGAGATTGCACCTTATACCATCGGAATCGTAGGTTGAAGGTGGCACAAAGAAGTCACTTCCTGCACTAGGCCGGGAGAGATTGCACCTTATACCATCGGAATCGTTGCTGCTGTTTTCTGACAAAGCTGCAAAGTGGTTACTGGCTGAACGGGGCAATTGTTCGTTGTCATCAAATGAATCATCCTGGCATGTGTGACTGGTTAAACGAGTCAATTCAATTCTGCTGGCCATAGAGGCAGACGACTGCATGCCTGAAAATAAAACGATTCTTTAATATGTGTATCAACAAGCCCCACGTATGTGTTGAAGAGTTGTGAAATTTCTCGTAGGTTAAAAAATTAAGTGTTAAAAAGATTTATTGGTGGTGGTCGTCGAAATAAAGTTGAAAATCAGAGAAAAAAGAAAAATGCTCCAAAGCTCTTCACGGCGTCTGAGCTACCTGTATGGGACGATAAGTTCACTTTAGGCTGTGGGAGAAAAAAATTAAAGCATACCAGTTTTCATAGGCTGCTAAAGAAAATTAAAATACCAGTGTATGACATTTTAATGTATGTATGAGAGTATATATTGAAGTGCATTTACATGAAGGTATTTAATTTATTTATTTAAAAATATGCAAGACTTTTTTAAAATGCTTTTTGACTCTATTACTGGGTCATATTGACATTTTGTTTGCAAATAAACATTACTCACAATAATGCTAGTTTAGAATTATACAGAGATAAACTTCGTAGATTTCCCCTTTAACACATATATATTTGCATAAGGCTCGATTAGCACATACCTCTATCAGTCGTTTCTGGCTGGATATTAGGGTTGTATGATGACGTGTATTCCCAGTTCTCCGCGCTCTCTATTTTCGGGAGGGAGAAACGATCATCGCTTCTCCAAGCCATCGCCTGCAGAAATGAAAGTGTCGAAGTTCGATAATAAGTGAGTATCGTTACTACAGAATGTAGTTTTATCGTTTGAGGACACAACACGCTAGAACACTGGGATCATGGCGACTGGCCAGAACTTAAATGACTCTCGCGTTGGTAAGTGCATGAATATCTAACAGCGTTTGTCAGGTAAATTACATCAACAACTAAATCAAACATGTCTTCAAGAACAGCTGTACCTCTCTTAGATTGTCTTCTAAGCCTCTGTCTTGTGGGAAGATGTGTTAGTGCTACGCTAGCGTCAACGTTTTTACTGCGAAAATGTTCCACAGAACGATATCTCTGTTCTACATGTCACACGTTGGTAAAATAACAGTGTACGTCGGTGTGACGTGTATGAGTTGACAGGAAAACAAATGGTCTGAGTCAATGTCGTAATAGATTCTGACGTCATAATGGACGAGATGACTGACTCCCATACAACAGTCTCTCATGTACATGGAAGAAGGCATGGTTTTAGCAAACTTCGTTGCAACCATACATTTCTTCCGTTATTTAGAAATGACACGGACCTAATTTTGACAGAAATATGACACTATTTCCCTCCCCGTCTGGTCGTTTTCGTGCAAGATTCCACGTATAAATGTGAACAGATGTATATACCAGGGCGCTTAAGAGCTAAAACCACCAGCAACAACACTGAAAATAGCCCCAAATTACACAAAATGCTTTTGACGTGACCGAAATAGGTGTATTGCCCTCAGACAATTTCGATGACGTAAACGAACTATGTGTATCACACATGAATATCTTTTGACATTAAAAGCGTGTTGACATGTAAGCAGTTGGCCTCCAAGCCATGAACGGTTCCATTTCGCTATTAGATCTCTTTTAATACAGCCTTTACATTTTTCCGGAATGAAAGGTAAATTAATGTAGGCTAATTAAATTTTCTTTGCTTCCAAGCAGTAATGTTTACACCCCGCCCCCGTAGAGACTACTTTCACTTATCTGCGCGAAAAATGCATTTCCTTGCGTAGACAGATTGCAGCACAAAATGAAATGATTATCAAACAACCTTGCGGTGAAGACCTTCGTCCCTGAATACTCAGAAAATTGGAACAAAAACAATATAGTTGTTTCCAAATCAGATTCTCCATATATTTTTCAAAAATTTAGAACGGATATGGACGAGGGAATGGCATCACGTAGATCTCTAAAATATAGTACCCCTTCAATTCAATGACAAACTGGGACACTTTTAAGCAGCTTCTTAGTCGAAACATCCCGATAAGCGATCTGCTGTGATGACTATTGAACAGACGCCTGAGTGCCCCTATCATAAAACACTGCCAAAAACATGAACCTCGCCCAAACAACACAAGACACTGAGTGGAAAAAATTAATGTTATCGCGGAACTGTTTCATCTAGCAATCACAGGGAAATTATGTAGATCGAGAAAATTTGCATATATCAGTTCCTACCTGACTTGAAACGATTCTATGATTTAAGGGTTGATATGATCTCTCCATCCATTTTGTAATTGTTGACCTCGAATTCTTTTGGCGATCAACGCCAATTCTTTAAACATTTGTTTAGATAAAGCTGTACATGTGTGAAATCCGATAGTCCAGTTCCAGATTATAGTTGCTCAGCATAATGTTTATGAGCGGCTACAAAAATGAAAGTTTCGAGCGAAATTATATGGTAGGGAATGCTCCACAAATCAGAAAACCATTGGTATTCTGTCGCTAGTTGTCGCTCAGTCTGGCGAGCGTAACTGCCGCGATACCACAAACAACATGCACTAGCCCCTGTCCACTTTTTCCAGTCTGCCGCCATCGCTCCTCGCGCCACACCAACTAGGCCTATGCCCTCTTCGCCGGATCAAAACACGACAGTTATATCTGTCCTCATCCAATTCCACTAATTTTGCATCATCTGGATTCATATGTCATTCAACTCTCTACAATCGTTTTCTGCACATTATCGCAGTCGTTGAATTCCACATGCAGCGCGTCCACATTCATAAATAATTGGTGATTGTTTATGTACGTACAATAATAACCCCAGGGACGGCTCACCACCATCGTCGGCCATGGGGCTCGCAGCTAGAAGCACTCACAATGGCCATTATTTATGTACGCAAACATAGCCGTCTATATTGGGTTAAGATTAAGAGCCACGTGTAGTGGATACAGCCCAGAGTTCACATACTTCCGGGTTCACTTTATATAACACAGGCTGACGTAGAGATCTGCAGGATAAGCTGCTGTCTTAAGTACTGCAAAGTCCACGTAACCAAAATCCGCAAAGGCAGCAAAATCTCCGCACCTTGTCTGTCTTGCGGGGAGGGGGTTCAGATCGAAATAGAAGTCTGTCCGGCCTGTGGGCGAGATAAAATTCGTCACCAGCATATAGCCCTGAAGAAGAAATCCAAAAGACAGTTCGATTTGGTACTGAATCAACTTCTTGTAGTTCGAACTCCCATTTAGACAATCCCGTGTTAAGGATATACCCATTCAACAGCATGACTAATATGGATGACTTGATTGACGATGAAGCCACTGCGGTCTTTTCCACGTGGCGAGTGGAAGCGGCGGACCCACTCGATATCGGCGATATTGAAATCGCTGATCGTATACATGCTAGATCCGGCCGACTGGCCTTGGATACCCACATGACTGAAGCCAGGGTGGCTCAGCTTCTCACCGCGCTTCCTGGGAGGGGGTGGGGGTGGGGACGAGTCCTTACTCAGGATGAATTTCTGACGTGAGCGGAACGAAGACGACTGGGTTGGTGAAGACAAGTTTGACCCTGTCCGGGCCGAGAGGAAAGAGGGGCAGGGCGTCATCGAGATCACGAGGGATACCAATCCAGGCACTCTGACTGGAATCGACAGCGTGTTCTATCAGAACGCCTACCCTATCACCGCGGTTGTGTGTGGGATCTACCCTGTCAGAGACCCAGACCCTGCCAACCTCGCTCCGCTGAGAGATGGCGACCTCAACTGTGTGGCCCAGTGAGTCGTGGAGTATTTCGAGGACGCCTTGAGGGGCAAGGGGCTGACCGCAGCTAGCCAGGTCAAAATCCAAGAGTGGGAGGAGAGGGTGCATGAAACGGGCGCTACGGTCGATCATGTGGCTGAACTGGAAAGGGTCCTTAAAAGGGCCATCATCCTGCGGGACATTGCCGTCGAGGACATGTGTAACAGTGGGAAGTACAAGGGTTGGCATAGACCAGTAGAGTTCATTTGCCACAAGGGCCATGGCTGGTCCAAAGACCTCCACTCCCCTCAAAGCAGAGAGGTAAAAATCTATGAGGGCGACGTCTGGCAGGCCATCCGCAAGCCACCCAGGGCGAGCATGGCCACGGCGGGCTCTGGAACACGATGAACTACGACAGGAGGGTCGTAGCCAGGATCGACATGGAAGCCTGCTACCCGGCCTCCTTTCAGGGAGAATGTGAAGCTAAGCCCTTTTTTGAACGTTTCAGACACCCAACCCACCGCATGACTCGTGTAGCAATTAATGGCTCCCTCCCGAAAGACATCGGCACAGGCTTCGCCAAGGTCCAGGAATGGGAGTTCGCACACTGCCAACCTGTCATCCCCGTGTGGTTTGAGAGAATGGTTGGGCCCTAACGCCGATCCTTGCCTTCCAGAAAGAGTCCGGCCTCCTGAAGTCCCTCAGGGTGCGTGAAACAATCATCACCTTTAAGAAACAGAACAAGGTGTGGCTCCCTGAAGACCGTAATCCAGGGTGAACTTGACTTCCTTATGCTGGATACCCGTCAAAGCCGCACCCTGAAATGGGGCACCAATGAAATGCCCCCCTCGGCAAAAATCCTCACATACTACGATGGCTTCCAGCCCCAGTATACTCACTTAAGGGCATTTATGCTGGTCTATGCCCACATTAACCTCCTCTCTATTCTTTCGAGGTTCGAACCCGAAGAAGCTGTCTTCGTGGCAACAGATTCCATCTATGTGAAGAAAGCAGCACTGCACAAGCTCGAAGGGATTGAGGCGTATGTGGTCCCCAAGGCCTGCAGCTGCAACGAAACCTGTTGTGTCTATTGCCTCACAGGGATGACGCGTCTTCCTCCAGTTGCCTCAGCCAAGTGGCGCGACAAAGGAGAAAGGCTATACATGCCCATGGAACATGCCACCTACCTCATCAAGTCCGGTGACCGGAGCACAAGAGCTGCTATTTCAGCGACACAAGGACAACTTCCACAACACCCCAGTGCCCCTACTCTGCCACCCAAAAGACAGCTGGAAGCAAAAGATAGTCCTAGTCCCGAGCTTGTACTCTATCGTCGATGTCAGTATGGAGGCAGCAGGGGCAGCCATCCAGACCGACGACTGGCGCCTTGGTTATGCCCTCACAGTCCACTCGAGCCAGGGTCTCAACGTCAAAGTCTCCCAAATAGTCTGGATCATCGACGATTACCTCGAGTGGCCAAACCTTGACTACCTTGCCGTATCGAAAATGGAGTATCTGTCAGCTCGAAAGGGCAGCCTGCCCTCCCTACCCCCCCGGGAGGAGGGTTCGAAGGTAAGACAACTCAGCGAGCAGCAGCTTCACAAGACCATCCAGAGGATCTTGGTGGACTACAAGCGCCAGTACCAGGTCAAGTAGCTCAGGTTTAATCTGAAGGTCGATCACATCCTGCATCTCAAGGACCAGCAAAATAATCGCTATACCGCGTACAGTATTAAGTTCCTATGGGCTTACCAACCAAAGGATACCCATCAGTTCAGTGTGGACCGGTTGGACATGTCCAGAGGCCACAGTAATGATAACATTATGTTGACCTGTCTGGAGTGCAACCGAAAAAGGGGATGAGCAGTTCTCAACACCTGAAGACCCCATCCGGCCTCAGAAGGCCTCTTGCCACTGCGTCGAGTCACCGCTGCGTTCAAAGCCGAAACGACTGCGGGTAACCGCTTCACCCACTCAGAGGAACGCCCAGAAGGGAGCCGCATCTCTTGGTGAACGAACAGTCGCTCGGCCAGGATCCGATAGTACCGCTCAACGATCCCCGGTGGATGTCCACACGCCCACGCCTGACAGAAACCCCATGCTTCGCGAGCAGCTGGTTGACTGTCTGTCTTCGATAGACGAATGGACAATTGGCCGGCCATGGTAGTAGGCAACATAACCAAGGTATTCCAGCAGCCTGATAAATCTCCAAGATGCGGCAGCCATCCGTTCAGGCAGCTGCCCTGTCGTCGCCCGGAGGTTAGTGGGGTCCCCCAGAACCTTTGCAGCGAAACGCATTGCGATCTTTTCGTCCTGCTCCCAGAGATCGAGCGGCTTGTGTGCGCTACCAACCAGTACATGGGCCAGATTACCAGGGATCTTGTTGCGGCAGGCACAGCAGTCAACCTGTAGCATCGCGGAGTAAAGCGCTTCCGGCAAACCCATCAGGTGTGACATATATATCCAAGCGGTATATACAAATGGTATGGAAAAATAACTCGAGGATCACTGCTCATGGCATGCCTGTATTACAGCGAGGAGCTCTTACTAGTGTCCAGCTCACTCTTATCGGATTACTCGGCGAGTTTATGGGCGACGAGCCCAGTTACACTCATCCCGAGCAGGATGGAGGCGATGTCGCGTGCTTTTTGGCCCTCCAACGGTGTATAGAAATCGCTTGGGACAGGTTCGGGCCCTGTGGGGCTAGGTGTTTCACCCCGTGACCTGAGCGTACACGCTCATGGCTGCGTCGACATCGCGAAATGTGCGCTTCGCGTGCCCCTGTCTACGAAGTTCGTCATTAATCAAGTTCAGACGCTTTGTTCTTTTTTCAGACCACGCCGCCTGCGCCGCCTGGAGCTGCTCTATAGCTTTGTCGTGGCGTTTACGCTCCGCTTCGACCGTGGCGCCTCGAAGAGTTGAGAAGAGAAAGTTATTACCTGAGAAGACAAGTGCATTTACAAGAGCATCTCCAACCATCAAAGCGATCGAGACCAATGTTACTTCATAATATCTGCTGGAATGATCCCCTGTTTTATAAGCATGTCCTTGGTCGCCATCGCGAGAGCCACGTTCTCGACCACCATACCCATATCGCTATCGATATCAAGTATTGGTGTGGCACCCCCAGTGACCATTTGCCTAGGCGACCGTAGCCAATCGTAAGACCAGAGACAATAGCACTGTGATAAATCGTATTGACAAGCATCTTTCCATTAGGGTACTCATGTTTGACACTCCATATGAAAAAGGCTTCGGTATGTATCTAATTGGTTAACAACATTTGGCAGCGACTCTCGAGGTGATGTAGCAAGGGCCTTTGATGACTCGTGGCGCCGCTGCCACCAGATAACTCATGCAACTCAAAGAGCCCCAGCAATATAAAGAGTCGAGTTGGCTGTCATTTCGATGCTTGGTGGAGTAGGTGCCTTCTGTATTTCTGTTTGGTCCTTCTCATTATTATCCGTCTCTCTGTTCGACCAACGATTTGGCCGAACTCAATTCGGCCAACATTTTTTTCTGTTTTGCTTTTCTGGCCGCGGCCCCTGCTCGCTCTGCGGCTACCTTTTTGGGGTTGTTTTGACGCTCCTCAGTCGAAGTCATCTTAATCAGTTTCTTTTGACGTTCCTCAGCCGAAGGCGTCTCATTTGGTAACGTCGCCGTCTAAGGTGCTACCGTTGGGCTATCTGACATCGTCTTTCTCGAGCATACATGTCCAAATCGAACATGCCTCATGGTAGTCAAAGCTGTTGTAAGGGGGTGCTAAGCACATGTCAAACCTGTGGTACAGTTCGCATGTTGTAGTGACAAGCGCGTGTTCAACAAATGGATCACATTTTAGATCGCCCATCAGTTTAGGCCGATTTTCTGGAGGAAATGGTAGGAACAATCAGGTCAACCTCGAGCATATGGATAGCGCGTTACTAAACCGCATCTCTTAACGGTTATGCAGTCTTTCAATCGCTTCGTCGTCCATAACGTCAGTTTTCTCGGGAGTAAAGTGTTTTCCCAGGTACTGTCTGCATCGTCCACCAGCAACAAGGGCGGCTAGGTGCTCTCGTCTTTGCAGACACGATCAGTGTTCCTTTGCGACCATGGCCACCTCGGGATGGTGCTTGCAGCCGGCTGCAAAGCACTTCTTTGCCTCATCCCACTGCTGGTAGGCGTGGAGGCCTTGGGTGTACAGCTGGTTGGGATCCCCTCGATTATCACCTCCACCTTGGCTATTTGGGGGATGTAGAAAGCCTCGGTGTTCCGCTGGAAGGCATCGGCTGGGTTCTCGCAGCATCAGGATGCCTTTCATGCGGGAACGTTGAGGTTGATATTCCACTGGGTATCGTTCTTGTTGTGTCTGAATTTGCTCTTCCGGTGCACGCGGTCGAACAGTATTGCCAGGCGCCCGGCGTACTGGTTACGGATCACCCGGGCGAGCTCCGGATCTGTGACCATGTCGTAGTCGAGGCTGTTATCGATGGTGTACCTGGCATTGGCATCCCCTGTGGTCCGGAGTACGCGTCTGAAGTTATTGAAAGTTAGCTCGTATTCCAGCCTGTCCCCCAGGACCGACTGGTAGAATGGCATATGAGCCTCTAGAAGCTCAAAGTCGAGGGGGACGTAGTAGTGGTTGTCATAGGCGTCTGCAACGGCTTTGTCATCGATTGCCTGCACAGTTTTGCCGCTGATTGTTATTATGGTCGTCTTTGCAACAGCACCGCCGACCTTCTGGACCACTGTTCGGTTGACGGTCGAGTCCAGGGAGAATGTGAAAGGAAGTTTCGCGGTCCGTGGGACAATGACGTTATAGGCGCCGAGATTGGGGAACCGAACCATAAGTTGGTGGTTCTGGTTGGTGGTACCCGGGTTATGTATGATGACGACCGACTGCCGCACACCGTTGAACCCAAAGGAGGATTTAAGGTGGCAGTAAGGTTTAGCCTTTCGTCCGTATTGACTCGTGTTTATTAAACACCGGCAGATATTATGAATGAATAGGCGTCTACAGCATATCTTCAATATAAGATGGCGGATTTGAGGTTGGACCCTCTAGATGATCTTGATATTAATGAACGAGATGATGAGGGGATGGAAGAGACCTATGGCTGCCAAAGAGAGGGTAACACACAATCACTTGAGCGTGAGGCCGTCCGAACAGCCCTAGATGACTGTTATAAGGCCATTGCGGAACAATACGGGGTGATCCCCGCTGCGGGATACATTATTCTGATTTCGAGCTGGTCGATAATCGACTACGTCTTGTGGCTTATCCCAGCTTTGATATTATCAACAAAAGCACAGGCAAGCCACTCACGCTATCGACATTCAAGAAGCGTTTCGGTGTGGGTTTCATCCGGATGAACTTAGTCCTGTAGGGTTTGAATTTTGTGTGCTTTGCCGCGCCATACAAAACTTGTCACGCCTATCAAAACTTGTCCGGTGGGACACCAAGTGAGAGCTCAGTTCAGATAGAAAAACCATAGCCGCTTCAGCTAGTTGTATACATGATAGAGTGACCCAGTGCTTATCTAAAAGTCAACTCACTATCAGCGTGCATTAGATATAGCTCACTGTAAGCTTTATTTATCTAGCTATGTCAATATAAGGCGTACGTAAACAATCGCCAATTATCTATGTCGCTGGACACTATATGGCTTGATGTGCAGCAGAAATTAGTCAGAGCAGGGGTAGGGGGGCTTCCTGGGGGGTGGGGCGGCTCCTAATAACAAGTCCAATCACCCTTCCTGCTGCTCTTCTCCATACATAATACCTATTGCCTATACCGCACGAGAGATAAAGGTTCCTGCATGGATTAGTGGTTATATAGGATTTTTGCGAACTGCAATGGCCCAAGAGCCTCTCACCAATGCGGCCGCTGTGAGTTCGTGCCCAGCTCATAATGGCTATGCCTGGGTTTCCTCCCGCCATAATGATATTCACCGTCGTGTAAATGAAATATTTCTATGGGCAAAACACCAATCAAATAAACAAATAAATTATAAGAGGCAAATAATTTTCTATTGTGTTAAACACTCATAAATGCCCCTTAAGAGGCCATTTGTTACAACCAGGTATACGACAGGCCTACTGACATACACAGCCAAATTGACAAGAGCTGGATTTGAACCTGCCGATTGGCTATGGAGAAATTAACGTTGTAGTCGACTAAGTTCCAACAAGACAACCAACTGCTTCAATATACGTCATACTGACAGATTATTTTAAACCAATTATTCACAACTCGTAAGGGGTATATCCGCCTCATTTCCACCAATCACATGAATTCGTCAAATTGCCAGGCTTGAAGCATGTATAACATTCGCAGTGCTGCGTCAGTGGAATGCAAGGCCCAAGACACGAGACACAACACTGCCATCAAATATATCAAAGAACTCTGACACCAGTTTGGCCAATACTTCGCCACGCTTGTGTGGTTAATTCATGATAAACACCAAACACAAAGTACCCAGACAGCAAATTTCAAACGTCATCACTTAACCCAATTGTGTGATGAAAACTCGTAGGGTGGAAACGTCATCCAACCAGCCATCTAATTCCGATCCTGCTGCCGTGCTAAGGTGTCTTTTGAGCTTAAATAATGTGAGCAAACTTCTCATTCAATTCCAAATGTAGGTACATGTACTTCTAGTTAAGTGTGACCGAAAACCATTGATCACACTGCCGTAGTGGTTTTGGCTAGGCTTACTTTGCCAGCCGTTTTGTCTATCTGCAATATGCATATGATCAGATTTGTTTGTCAATCATTACAATTATATCACCCATGAAAAAATAAATAAATAAAAGAAAACAACAAAAAATATATTCTGATATCTAAAATAATTTATTCGCCGAAAACACACACGGATATGCTTAACAGGTTTTATTTTTCCCCTCGAAAGAGATGAACTAGAAAGCCATGTTTGACGTCGTCGCCTGGGAGAGTCCGCTGGCCGCGTAAGCGTCATACTCGCAACCATGGCAACCGCAAGACTCGATCTTCACGTAGGTGTGCTGGCGGACTTCGTTATTGGCTGGAAGAAAAGAACACCAATTTTGCACTGACAGTACAAACAATCAAAACTCTGAATAACCCCTGTAACCATTGAGTCTAAAGGCTTTGTTTTGTTATCCAGAGCCCATCTGTTGTCCAGTTTTAGTTATGTCTGAAAGCGAACATTTATGTACATGGGTAGTACAATGGTCAGGTGAGATAACCACTGATGCACTGGACAAATCTGCAAATCTAAAAATCTTGCATTTTAGATTATCATGCACACTAGGTGAGAAATTCACTGACAGCAAGATCAGTCAGCTGGTTCAATAATGAAGTTTAAAATTAAGTTAGATTGAAATTAATATCTCAAGAATTCATTAAATATTTATCCGAAAAGGTGGTTTATGTGTGTCTTCTCATTATAACAATCGTTTTAATCTGTCAATGAAGCTTTGCAGCACCACACAGAAGACAGACGGAAGATCATTAAGAGCAAAGTATTTCAGCGAGTGTTAAAATGATTAAAGAAAAGACTGTGATCAGCGAGACCTTAAAACTCTAAACTTCAAACACACTATAAAATATAAGGAATCTTTTGATTTCAGTTGCGTGGTGACATAACCACAAACATACTGAAAGTAACTTTCCAGAAACTAAAAGTATTGTATTAAACAATCCTGAAACTCCCGGGTGCTTCTCTAACATGATTTCGCGGCTAGAAATTTTATGCTGTTAAGTTAAACAACAACAAATGAAATCACAAAGCTGGGCCCAACACACGCTTCTAATACTCACCACAGGTGAGCGAAATGGTCCTTCTGGAGACTTTGGTTGGCTTGCAGCAGTGACAGTTGGTCTCGAAGTAGGGGTATGTGAAGGAAGCTGTGGTGTTAGAAGCACACGACCCAGCGCAGTAGGCCAGCTCTACAGGGCCATCTGACACGCAGCCTTCAACCTCCATGGTCAGGTTCAGGGTCCTCTTAAAGCATGAATCCTCTGAGGAAAGAAGAAAAAGACAGACTGATTTGTGTTTAACGAATGTTAAGCTCCACACTAGTTCACCACTTGCTCATCCATGCGATAGTGTGTTCAAATCAAGTCAATCCTGGCTTGGTTGTGGCAATTTAAGACATACACAACTAAATCACCCACCTTCCTTGGTGACATCCTGGCTTTCGGGTGTTGTGGAGATACCTTGGGATGTTGTAGTGGCAGTTGATTCTGAAAAAATAAAAACAGACTTGATTCATTTACCAGTTAGGAAGACAGCCGCTACAGAGGTATATATCCAGTTAAGGGCTAACAGCCTGCAGAATTATGACCAAACTTAGGACTGAGAAAACATATCCGAAGGCTTACACTTTGCTTTGGGTCTCTGTTCGTTTGGTATAAGAAAGATGGTCACAAGAAATTCTGAAGTCAGCAGAATCATTCAATGGTAATACAAAGAACATAATCTATCTACACTGGATTCAACAGCATTTGCATACCATTGGGCTCTTCCAACCCTTATCTTCTCTTTCATTTATTTTTTTTGTTATTGATCACACTATACTCGAGAATTTTTCATTTCTACAGTGGCAATCGGCTTTAAGGGTCGAGGAAACTTGGGTAAATCACGGTCTGACCATGGCACCCACTGCCCCACTTGTGATGTATTGATATGCACACCATGTGTTTGGAAGACGAGTGCCCTCCCACAAGCTCTGGACAGTGCGGACGACCTGAAGCTGAACTAATGAATGGATACACACCATACCACATTCACACACAGGAACTGATACATGGTTTTGGACTCACCTGTCACAGAGGTAGTGCTGATAACTTCAGTGACATTTCTCAGTTCAGGTGTGATGCTAACTTCTGGAAACATGGTAAAGAAAGTCAACTACAAGTACCCTCTTCAAAATGATAAACTTGTAACAGAGTTCAAATAATATTATTCTTTTCAGTTTTCTATTCTTGTCAGATTTCCATTTCTTGTCACATTTCTATTTTTATCAGATTTCCATTTCTTGTCACATTTCTATTTCTATCAGATTTCCATTTCTTGTCACATCTTTATTTCTATCAGATTTCTATTCTTCATGCATTTTATTTCTATGTGGATTTCTTTTCATGTCACATTTCTATTCTGTTAAGATTTTTGGTTTAAGGTATAAGGTTTTGTGTTAGGATGAGACTGATATTAAGTTAACAGTTACTTCCAATATCATTTGAATCATCTAAGTGTGACATACATTGTACAGATACATTGCTTACTCTGCAGGTGGAAAACAATCATAAATGAATGGGTTAGTGATTAAATTGGTAGCTGTGAAGGGACCCACCAGGTTCAGTAGGAGAGATATACAGGGCCGTGGTGACCGTCTTGGTCAAGGGAGCAGACACGGTCGTCACACCGACAGTTGTGGGGCTCAAGTTGGGGGTCCTGCCCACGGTTGTCTGTTCTTCTGGTGTTGAGTAGAGTCCTCCTGGTGTTGTTGACGCTGAAGGCGAAGTTGTTGCAACTACAACGGTGCTACCAGGCTGAACAGTTGTGGGTGGTGGTGGTGGTTGTGTTTTAACAGTTGTGGGTACAGATGGTGTCTCTGTTGGTGGAAGACTTGTGGGTACAGATGGTGTCTCTGTTGGTGGAAGTCTTGTGGGTACAGATGGTGTCTCTGTTGTGGGTGGTGGTGGTGGTAGATGTGTCGTAACAGTTGTGGGTACAGATGGTGTCTCTGTTGATGGAACTCTTGTGGGTACAGATGGTGTCTCTGTTGGTGGAAGTGTTGTGGGTACAGATGGTGTCTCTGTTGATGGAACTCTTGTGGGTACAGATGGTGTCTCTGTAGGTGGAAGTGTTGTGGGTACAGATGGTGTCTCTGTTGGTGGAAGACTTGTGGGTACAGATGGTGTCTCTGTTGTGGGTGGTGGTGGTGGTAGATGTGTCGTAACAGTTGTGGGTACAGATGGTGTCTCTGTTGGTGGAAGTGTTGTGGGTACAGATGGTGTCTCTGTTGATGGAACTCTTGTGGGTACAGATGGTGTCTCTGTAGGTGGAAGTGTTGTGGGTACAGATGGTGTCTCTGTTGATGGAAGTCTTGTGGGTACAGATGGTGTCTCTGTTGTGGGTGGTGGTGGTTGTGTCGAAACAGTTGTTGGAACAGATGGTGTCTCTGTTGATGGAACTCTTGTGGGTACAGATGGTGTCTCCGTTGGTGGAAGTGTTGTGGGTAGAGATGGTGTCTCTGTTAATGGAACTCTTGTGGGTACAGATGGTGTCCCTGTTTTGGGTGGTGGTGGTGGTTGTGTCGAAACAGTTGTTGGAACAGATGGTGTCTCTGTTGATGGAACTCTTGTGGGTACAGATGGTGTCCCTGTTGGTGGAAGTGTTGTGGGTACAGATGGTGTCTCTGTTGATGGAACTCTTGTGGGTACAGATGGTGTCACTGTTGTGGGTGGTGGTGGTGGTGGTTGTGTCGAAACAGTTGTTGGGACAGATGGCGTCTCTGTTGATGGAACTCTTGTGGGTACAGATGGTGTCTCTGTTGGTGGAAGTGTTGTGGGTATAGATGGTGTCTCTGTTGTGGGTGGTGGTGGTTGTGTCGAAACAGTTGTTGGAACAGATGGCGTCTCTGTTGATGGAACTCTTGTGGGTACAGATGGTGTCTCTGTTGGAGGAAGTGTTGTGGGTATAGATGGTGTCTCTGTTGTGGGTGGTGGTGGTTGTGTCGAAACAGTTGTTGGAACAGATGGCGTCTCTGTTGATGGAACTCTTGTGGGTACAGATGGTGTCTCTGTTGGTGGAAGTGTTGTGGGTACAGATGGTGTCTCTGTTGATGGAACTCTTGTGGGTACAGATGGTGTCTCTGTAGGTGGAAGTGTTGTGGGTACAGATGGTGTCTCGGTTGTGGGTGGTGGTGGTTGTGTCGTAACAGTTGTGGGTACAGATGGTGTCTCTGTTGATGAAACTCTTGTGGGTACAGATGGTGTCTCTGTTGGAGGAAGTGTTGTGGGCACAGATGGTGTCCCTGTTGGTGGAAGTCTTGTGGGTACAGATGGTGTCTCTGTTGGAGGAAGTGTTGTGGGTATAGATGGTGTCTCTGTTGTGGGTGGTGGTGGTTGTGTCGAAACAGTTGTTGGAACAGATGGTGTCTCTGTTGATGAAACTCTTGTGGGTACAGATGGTGTCTCTGTTGGACGAAGTGTTGTGGGCACAGATGGTGTCTCGGTTGTGGGTGGTGGTGGTTGTGTCGTAACAGTTGTGGGTACAGATGGTGTCTCTGTTGGTGGAAGTCTTGTGGGTGCAGATGGTGTCCCTGTTGTGGGTGGTGGTGGTGGTTGTGTCGAAACAGTTGTTGGAACAGATGGTGTCTCTGTTGATGAAACTCTTGTGGGTACAGATGGTGTTTCTGTTGGAGGAAGTGTTGTGGGCACAGATGGTGTCTCGGTTGTGGGTGGTGGTGGTTGTGTCGTAACAGTTGTGGGTACAGACGGTGTCTCTGTTGGTGGAAGTCTTGTGGGTGCAGATGGTGTCTCTGTTGTGGGTGGTGGTGGTTGTGTCGAAACAGTTGTTGGAACAGATGGTGTCTCTGTTGATGAAACTCTTGTGGGTACAGATGGTGTCTCTGTTGGAGGAAGTGTTGTGGGCACAGATGGTGTCTCGGTTGTGGGTGGTGGTGGTTGTGTCGTAACAGTTGTGGGTACAGATGGTGTCTCTGTTGGTGGAAGTCTTGTGGGTACAGATGGTGTCTCTGTTGGTGGAACTCTTGTGGGTACAGATGGTGTCTCTGTAGGTGGAAGACTTGTGGGTACAGATGGTGTCTCTGTTGTGGGTGGTGGTGGTGGTTGTGTCACAGCAGTTGTGGGAACAGATGGTGTGACTGTTGTAGGTGGTAGTTGTGTCGTAACAGCTGTGGGTACAGATGGTGTTCCTGTTGGTGGAAGTCTTGTGGGTACAGATGGTGTCTCTGTTGGTGGAAGTCTTGTGGGTACAGATGGAGTCTCTGTAGGTGGCAGAGTTGTGGGTGGTGGTGGTGGTGGTTGTGTCACAACAGTTGTTGGGACAGATGGTGTCTCTGTTGGTGGAACTCTTGTGGGTACAGATGGTGTCTCTGTTGGTGGAAGTCTTGTGGGTACAGATGGTGTCTCTGTTGTGGGTGGTGGTGGTGGTTGTGTTACAGCAGTTGTGGGAACAGATGGTGTGACTGTTGTAGGTGGTAGTTGTGTCGTAACAGCTGTGGGTACAGATGGTGTTCCTGTTGGTGGAAGTGTGGGTACAGAGGATGTCTCTGTTGTGGGCGGTAGTTGTGTCGTAACAGTTGTGGGTACAGATGGTGTCTCTGTTGGTGGAAGTCTTGTGGGTACAGATGGTGTCTCTGTTGGTGGAAGTCTTGTGGGTACAGATGGTGTCTCTGTAGGTGGAAGACTTGTGGGTACAGATGGTGTCTCTGTTGTGGGTGGTGGTGGTGGTTGTGTCACAGCAGTTGTGGGAACAGATGGTGTGACTGTTGTAGGTGGTAGTTGTGTCGTAACAGCTGTTGGTACAGATGGTGTTCCTGTTGGTGGAAGTGTGGGTACAGATGGTGTGACTGTTGTAGGTGGTAGTTGTGTCGTAACAGCTGTGGGTACAGATGGTGGTCCTGTTGGTGGAAGTCTTGTGGGTACAGATGGTGTCTCTGTTGGTGGAAGTCTTGTGGGTACAGATGGAGTCTCTGTAGGTGGCAGAGTTGTGGGTGGTGGTGGTGGTGGTTGTGTCACAGTTGTTGGGACAGATGGTGTCTCTGTTGGTAGAAGTGTTGTTGGAACAGATGGTGTCTCTGTTGGTGGAAGTTTTGTCGGTACAGATGGTGTCCTTGTTGGTGGAAGTGTGGATACAGATGGTGTTTGTGTTGGGGGAAGTCCGGTGGGTACAGATGGTGGTTGTGTCACAACAGTTGTTGGAACAGACGGTGTCTCTGTTGATGGAACTCTTGTGGGTACAGATGGTGTCTCTGTTGTGGGTGGTGGTGGTTGTGTCGTAACAGTTGTGGGTACAGATGGTGTCTCTGTTGGTGGAACTCTTGTGGGTACAGATGGTGTCTCTGTTGGAGGACGTGTTGTGGGTACAGATGGTGTCTCTGTTGGTGGTAGTGTTGATACAGATGGCGTCCCTGTTGGTGGAAGTGTGGATACAGATGGTGGTTGTGTCGCAACAGTTGTGGGTACAGATGGTGTCTCTGTTGTAGGTGGTGGTGGTGGTTGTGTCGCAACAGTTGTGGGTACAGATGGTGTTTCTGTTGGTGGACGTCTTGTGAGAACAGATGGTGTCTCTGTTGGTGGAAGTATTGTAGTTACAGATGGTGTCTCTGTTGGGGGAAGTGTTGTGGGAACAGATGGTGCCTCTGTAGTCTCTGTCGTTGGCAGAGTTGTGGATACAGATGGTGTTCTTGAAGTCACTCCTGGTGGAAGGGTTGTTGATGTAGATGGTGCCTTTGTAGTGTCTGTTGGTAGCAGAGTTGTGGGAACAGATGGTGCCTCTGTAGGGGGAAGTGTCGTGGGTACAGATGGTGCTTGTGTAGTCTCTGTTGGTGGAGCTGTTGTGGTTACTGTTGACAGTGAAAAAGTACATTAATAAACCAATCACCTAAATGTTCAAATTTAGTACAATGATGATCAGTGACTCGATTCTATGGATTTGCTCTATATCATGTACGATTTGACATTATCTCACATATAATAAATACAAGTGAGTAGTTTTTCCCTTCAGCATCCTTTACTGACACTTTCTGAAACACAAAAAGGTCAACAAGGTCTAAGCGCATTTGTAAAAAGTAACCATGGTATCACCGTGCTCAAAAGTATTCTGCCCTTGAGCCACTGGTGCATAGTTTATTACCTTGTTCATAGCAGCCATTTATTTCCATCTTCACACGGTAGATGTCGGGCTGTTGCTGCTGCTGTTGTTGGTCTCCTTGTTGAAGGTCGGATCTCGGGCTCAGCAAGGTGACTGTCACGTCCGAGGCTTTCACAGGGTCCATGAACACAATGCTGTTGGCCGCGACGCTGTCCATTATCACCGGAAGCTGACGGCTATCCCTTGGGGTAATTTCCACACGGACATTGTCGACATTGCCAGTGACCTTGAGTGAATGGACGGTAACATCTGATGGCAGACTGACCATGACCTCTGGGTCTTCTTCTACTGGCGAAGGGGCAAGGACTTGCCAGCCTGCACCATCTGGGCGGATCTCAGTCACGGAGTTCACGGATGTAGGACCGGAGGTTTGCGCTATGTCTTCATCAGTAACAAGGTCCACATTGGAGAGTACCTCGGAGCAAGTTTCTGTGAACAAGTCAGAGATGAATAACGGTATCATAGAATTTAAATGTAAGTATTAAATCAAAAGAACAAAGAACAGTTAAAATCGATAATCTCAAGAAAAATAGAAAAACATGCATTTATCTTTGACATGCTAGCTGGCTGTCCTTTTCCAAACAGCATATAAAGGTTGCTTGAAATACACCTCAGGACTGCAGCTTTAAACATTTCTCAACAATGCTCTTACCTGATGTTGTAAGTTGGGTTACTGTTGTCGTTCTCACACCAACAGGTGCTGTTGTGGCAGTCTTGGCTGAAACAAAAGTGAAATCGGATGATTTTATGCACAGCTGCAATCAAAGAGCCTAAGATACCTGTATTTGTAGTCAGCCTAGGCTATGAGTTTTTGAATTAGGCACTTAAGATATAAGTTGGTCTGCCAGCAACGAGCGAATGGTTGTGGGCTTCCCCCAGGCTCTGCCCGGTTACCATAATGCTGGCCGCGATCACATAAGTGAAATATTCGTGAGTACGGCGTAAAACACCAATCAAGTAAATAAATAAATAATACATAAGTTTGAATTCAGTTTCAAGCCTTCAAATCTACTGTCTCCGCTGTTTCGTTGAAAACTGTAAACTACTTCTCTGTTACATTGAACAGCTTCTATTATCTATACACAGTTTTTCTTACATATTCCTTTGATACCTGGTGTCAAAGGTTGTTTTGGAGACAGGTCTCGGAACTACTGATTTAGAATGCTTCTCTTAATGGTGTACCGATGGTTAGATTCAGACACATGTACATACACCTTAAATCATATTGCATCTTTTAACTTGATTAACATCTAGTGCCATACCCCAAAATTCTGATTTCTGGCCCAGCAGACCCTCAAAATGCTACTCAATGACCATGTCCTCACTGCTCATCATTGAGGCTTGGACAATAACAAAATACAAAAGCCGTCAGAAAAATATGTTGTGAAGCTTGAATTAATTATGCATTAATTGTGTCAATTTCTCTTTTAATTGTCTCAAAAAGAAAATGTAATAAACTAAAATCGCTTCAGGATTCGTCCTTTTCTGCACCTAATGAATGCATATCTGATGATCTGACTACGGATTTTAAGTCAGAATGTTAAGTACCTGTGGTAAGGACAGCGGTTGTTTCTTGCGGTGGTAGTGTGGGTACGTGTGTTACTGTTGTTGTGGTCACTGTTGTTTGGGGAGGTTCCAAACCTACAAATTGAAAACAAAATATTGTTTATACATGCAAAAATGAATGCATCTGAATTCAAAAGCAACTCTTCACCTGATCCATTCCGTACCAGGCAAACATGTATAGTGCACACGTCACCACACAACAGCGTGGAGCAAACTTAGTTATAGCCGTCGAACATTAGCAGTAATACTAAATCCACTTAAATGAAGTTAAGAAATGTAACCTGCACACATGCAATGTTCATTTTTTTGCTTTTTAGCTTGGAACATGTTTTCTCTGGAATTTATCCACCTTTAAGACTTCCTGTCTGCCAAACAAATGTACCTGATCTTAATCTTAATCAATTCGTTTCTGACCTGCACCACGTTGATCAAAACGCAGGCATTTTTGTTTCAACATGACCACAAAATGGCTAATCCATGAAGATTCTTCTCCAGTCCGTTTAAGTCATCTCCCACAAACTAAACTACGCTGTTGTTGTTTTGCTGTATGAATGGCAAAACATTTCGACTCATTCGACAGAATTATCCACTTATGTTTAATCCAAATTAGCCTGGAGAGTACACAAACACTTCAGGCCGTTCATGCTGCTCGCTCAATGACAAAATCAGACTTAGGACATTTTAGCATCAGTCTGAGAAAGACAATAATATTTCATTTGTTTCTCAGATTTGTGTTTAATGCAACATTTCCCTTATAGGACAACGACAGTCAGATTTTCACGGTTGAAAGAAACTGAATTGCTAGCAGCCACCAGTGTTTGGCAAGAGACACAGTATACCAATTTTCCCATACGCCACACTCACTTCTTGACCTGCACAGGTGAGCTCTGTATATGTATGAATGTTGTATTGTTGGACGAGGAATGGCCTCTAATGGGCGTCCTGTAATACCCCCTAAATGGCTGTACAGGTGCTATATCACCTGCTGCGTGCTACCGAGATGCCCAAGAACAACGGAAGCCAGGAATCTTGGGTATTCTCTGCCTGTAAGACTATTTTTTATATATTTCTTTCTTTTTTTCTTTTTTTTATTCCTTTAATTTGTGGTTTACTCTGTACTCGAAAATATTAGGTCGGTGAGAGGAAACTGGGTAGAGCCCGGGGGAAAACCTACGACCATTTGCAGGTTGCTGGTGGACTTTCCCACGTATAGAGAGAAAGCCAGAGAATGAGCTGAGAGAGACTAAGGACAACATACCTGCACATCCTCGGAGCTGAATGCTGATTGGTCCGTCTGGAATGATTCTCACCTGCCTAGCTGCCACAGCAGTGAGATCAAATCTCTGCGGGACTGATTCTGACAGGGGTACGAACTGTGGGCATAAGGGAGATGTTCTATATTAAGCGCCAACTCAAAATTATCTTTCTTCTAATTCTGACAGAGATGAAAAACATTGTGACCAATGTCACTTTAAAATATTCCCCATGTGGCGAAAAGTTTCAATTATAAAATCTTTTTTTTGAATAATTATGACGTCACCTGAGACAATGAACTCTTGGTCTTGAAAACAAGCTTGTTTACGATATTTATCACTATAAATAAAGTAAGTATTCTAACAGCAATTTTTTCTTCCAATAATATAGGTATTCAACATCCAACACTAGTTATGCTAGTGTCTAGGTTAGCTTGTGGCATTTCACGTCACTGGCAAAAGACCACTCAGCTAGAAGCAAAGAAATTAAAACAAGCATCCCAGGAAACAAGTAACTCACTACAGTGCTCAGTGTTAGTTAAACTGCAAACATCCTATTAGCCAATCACCTACTGAAAAGGTGTTTTGACAAAGAGTCAAACGTTCCTTTCGAACAGCGAGGGTTTCAGTATTTTATAAGTTAAAGGAACCAGTTACATGTTCGGGAGGAGATGATGTGACACATTTTACTTATACATTAGGGCCAGCATTATGGTTGCAGGAAACCGGGATGAGTCCAGGGCAAAACAACTGTCATCCACAGAGAGGGTGCCAGCATGAGCTGGAGTTGAACTCACAGCGACTGCAAGGATGAGATGCTTTTGGAAAACTGCACTGTGCTAGCACACTGACCATGAAATACATTGAAACCTATTTCCCTATATCTTCATTAGCCTTTTAACAAAAACTCTACAGGTACAAGGAATAATTCACTTACCTGCTTGGGAACAGTAGATGATGGCGAATCTAGGTAAGATTCAAATTCTTCGAACGTAAACTCGTTCTTGACCTCAAGTCTGAAGGGGCTACCTTGCGCTTCAATGGCACTCAGGATATGTGTCTGTTGTAAATCTATTTCGATGAAGGGTTGGTTATCGCTTGGTACAAACGGTGCAAGGCCAATTTGTCCAACTCCAGCGGGTGACGCAACACTATTGTCATTCAGGAGGGCATCATTACAGACCGATTCTGAAAATGGGGAAATAAAAGTGGTAAAGGCAAAGTTAAAATCTGAAATAGCATCTAAACATAAAAATACCCATGGTCCTTGAGGAAACCCAAATAATGCCTGAACATAAAACTGACCCCATCCTAAGTGGGTAATATTTTGAGCGCTTTATATGATTTATCTTCACAGAACTGTAAATGTGTGTGTCAGGTAGACAGGCATTTTGCAGTTTGACTGGTCTTATACTACTCCACTAATGTCTTTACATTCCATGAAAATATCACATGTAACATTTGTTTCTATAAATGATGTTGGCCAGTTGACAGTACCGTGTGCCTTCACCTGGGGGACACACGCTGCTTGCCCAATGGGTACACCAGCGAGCATATGATTTCACACAATTTCAACTCGTGACAGATGAGATAGGTTCTAAATCCCCTTCAACCAATTTGTGGTCTAATATCAACAGAACTACAACTGTACACTTTAAGAATTGAATAAAAGAGAATCAGCGTCCCACCTGTAATTGCTCCAACAGATACACCTGTAACGAGACAAAAGAGAATAGACAATCACTCATAGAAATAGCGCTCTTGTTGAAAGCACACACTTACAGTCTTCACATAACCGAAGATAACCGTGTTGACTCCTATTCGATACACTGATGCATTCTCAATTTTAACCATGACGATGAGTTTCTCTTCATTTCCTGTCAGTGTTTCACCTTCCCATGATGTTTGCCCTTTTGCTACATAAAATCAGGTCAACTATTACAGACATGTTAGTGTCTTTCAGAAGCTCACAAATACCATAAAATGATATTTTTGATGGCAGCATTAAAGCTTTTTCCCGTAAAGAAATGAATCCAAATTCAAGAGGTGGATGAATCAATCAAAACCAAGAAAAATGTGTCACTTGAAAAATACCAAACTTTAGGTAAATACTGTGCATGTAAAAATCTACCAGAATCGTTTTGACTTTTATCACCATAATGTCAAAGACATGCAGAAGCCTTTCCATTCCTATTATACTGTCACACGAAAAAAACGCAGGGCTTTTGTAAGGTCTTTCTGAAGGATATTTTCACCTTTCATCCAATACATGCACATAACATGACCCATCGGAGACCCATACTGTTTATGTCATTGGAAACTGGACCACAGTTACTTGTCTCGCACCTTCATATACGAAGGACTTTTTTAATGCAAAATTTTTCAATTATGAAACAAATGGGACGGGGGGGGGGGGTGTTAAGCGGAAATCATTAGAGGTGTACCTGTTGTTATTTTACCTGGAGATGCTGTGGTGACAGGTCCTTGTGTTGTTTGTCCAGTTGAAGGTGATGTGGTGACAGGTCCTCGTGTTGTTTGCCCAATTGGAGGTGATGTGGTGAGAGATCCTTGTGTTGTTTGCCCAATTGGAGGTGATGTGGTGAGAGATGCCTGCGTTGTTACAACTGGGGCCTTTGTAGTAGTGTGCTCTGTAAATGTATATACAACAGAATATTTAGCACAGAATATTTTGGGCTTCGTGGCTGGAGGAAACGAGATTGTGAGGTATAGACCACTGACCTTTGGCAAGTTACTGACAAACCTTCCTACCTATGACGTTCATATATGGACACCATATTGGTGGAAGTGGTCATCAGCTGAAGTCGAATCGCGCAAATGACCACATCAGCATCGTCAAACAGTTATTGCTGTCAAGGGCCACAGAACAGTGATACTGGGCAAATGCTGTCGGAGGGAATCATATGATTGGGCCCAAACATTCTGTGCCCTTGCAACTCGGAAGACAAGTACCTTTAACCGGTCGGTTATGACCTGGTCCACTGCAAAAGAATGACGCCAAAACCCATTCACTATCATTAGAACTTCCTCTGTTGAGTTAAATACAGCTAAAGACTATTAGAATCTTCTTGTAAACATTAACAGTATCACCAAGTTACGTGTTTTCACAAGCGATGGCTAATAGTGAATCAAGTACAAGTCACAACAGTGTCAACAAGTTACGTGTTTTCACAAGCGACGACTAATAGTGAATCAAGTACAAGTCACAACAGTATCAACAAGTTACGTGTTTTCACAAGCGACGGCTAGTGAATCAAGTACAAGTCTCGTGACCGTAAATGATTTGTACAGTGATTAAAGTTATGCTCCTTGCGTCTTTGAGGACCTACTGAAATTTATTGACCGCGTTGGAATCAATTTCTTAGTTCTTTGATGGTTTGTGTTAACAATATTTAAGACACTGTTCTTGACCTGGAACCTGCATCATGGTTAATGATTGGTATGCAAGTCTTTGGTTGATGACTTGATCTTCGGTCAGGGATAAATACATAAATAGTAATGAAGAGAAGTATGAAAAAAAGAAAAACTAATAAGTCTACTAGCCTCATTTTTACCCAATCTTGTCGACGCTAATAGGAGTTTGAACTTAAGTTCTATAACCATCCTAATTCCTGGTAATAACTTGTTAATCCAAATAAAATAAAATTTTATGCTAAGTTCACGAGGTATCCTAAAAAGGAAATTTACTAAAAATTTTATATGCCATGTATTTCAAAATATAGTACCGCAGCAAATCTAATTATTGCACATTTGCAATTTTTCATTATGTTTTAGAAAACGTTCATATATTTACATAAATCGTCTAGATCCTGTTCTTGCATCTGTTACACATTTGGTAAATGCATCTGTGTACTAGTAGATGTGTTCATGAATAGGAACATGTCTAATTACATATGTAAATGCACATGCCTATAGGTGTATACATTGTGCCCTAACATGTACAGGTACACACATTAATTAACTCTCCTCCAAGCTCTTCATAGTGTCAAGGCTTAAATGGTGCAAGGGGGACTCCCTGGCTCCGTTGGTTAGCGCGCTAGAAGCCTCCCACCTATGCGGTCGCTGTGAGTTCAAGTTCAGCTCATGCTGGCTTCCTCTCTGGTCGCACGTGGGAAGGTCTACCAGCTACTCTCGGATAGTCTTGGGCTTCCCCCAACTCTGCCCAGTTTCCTCCAATCATAATGCTGGCCGCCGTCGTATAAGTGAAATATTCTTGAGTACGGCGTAAAATACCAAATAAATAAATAAATGGTGCAAGAATACAACATTGTCCTGTTTCCAGTCAGCAAACATTCTCCTATCTTCATGATGTATCAAATTATGGTAGTGGTAAAACAAGGAATTCAGAGAATCTCACCAGCTCGCTTGTTACAGAAATTAACTAGACAATGCATGCAGAATAAAGATAAAAGTCATACACTGTTATGGTGGTAGGAGACGTCATTTTGGGGAGTTCATGCATAAAATTGAGGCAGTGGTCTTTGATATGCAAATTCTGAACTGCATTTGGCAATCCATGGCTAATTGCAGCCTTGTGAATGGCTGAGCAAATGTTAAGATATGGTAGTAAAAAAAACTTCATTGTGGGGTGTTCAAGTACCAACTGGCTGGAGTTGTCTTTGATACGCAAACTGCTTCCTATGACTGGCTATCCGTGTACTATGGGTGGCCACCAGAGCCGTATGATTGGCTGAGAAAATACTCAGCTGACAATAGTCACTATCTGTACGGACGGTTTAACATTTCTGTCGCAGTATCTGAAGGAACATGAATGGCCAGTATCATAGGCTCTTAGCACTAATACAGATGTGGAAAGCTTTCCACAGGTTATGTGTATATCAGATAAATTGGCATACACCAAGGTAAATTCTAACACTATACAAATCTGGTAAAGTAGCTAGAGAGACATAAAAGCTTATCTAGATAGGTGTTTGCATAAGAAACTGCAACTCTACAAGAACGGCATATAGAAATCTGTGTTTGTGGCAGAACACAGTGAAGTCTATCTGAATGTGTGTCCAGAAAATAGCAAAATGGTGACAAATCTGATAAATTCACCAGAGGAACCTGGCTATCAATACGTATATGAATCTCCAACATGTAGGCAGGCATGTGCATAAAAATTGTGGCCCTACACGAAAGTTTTCCTGATTACAAAAATGGTAAATTTGGCAAAGTCCATAAATCTCAAAAACAAGAAAGTCACAGAAACACTGTGTACAAGAAATTGTTGCCGTGGATGGAAGTTTTCTAGAGAACATGTGTTTACTACAGAAAACAAAGTGAAGTTTATATACCTGATAATTTTTGCACTGGAAGTCCATCAATTAAAGGCGTTAAAAAACATTCACAAAGTCAATGAAACTACAACCAATAGACCCGTTGTAGATGTACACACGTGAAAAAAAAATATGAGAAAAAAAAGAAAACTTTACTTTCTCTCTCTGTATGTTCGAGCTACGACACAAAGCAAAACTTTCAATCCACGTATGAGTGACATATACAGGAGTTAAAGTAAAGTTTATAATCTTCCATCTGAGAATGTACATTTACACACTAAGGGGCCAAAAAAAGCTTAATCTTCCATCCCTTTATGAGAGCCCAACATACAAGCTTAACAAGAAAAAAGCCTAACCTTCCATCCCTTTATGGCAGCCCAACATACAAGCTTAACAAGAAAAAAGCCTAACCTTCCATCCCTTTATGACAGCCCAACATACAAGCTTAACAAGAAAAAAGCCTAACCTTCCATCCCTTTATGAGAGCCCAACATACAAGCTTAACAAGAAAAAAGCTTAACCTTCCATCCCTTTATGCCCAACATCCAAGCCCAACATGACAGCCCAACATACAAGCTTAACAAGAAAAAAGCTTAACCTTCCATCCCTTTATGACAGCCCAACATCCAAGCTTAACAAGAAAAAAGCCTAACCTTCCATCCCTTTATGACAGCCCAACATACAAGCTTAACAAGAAAAAAGCTTAACCTTCCATCCCTTTATGACAGCCCAATATACAAGCTTAACAAGAAAAAAGCTTAACCTTCCATCCCTTAATGACAGCCCAACATCCAAGCTTAACAAGGAAAAAGCCTAACCTTCCATCCCTTTATGACAGCCCAACATCCAAGCTTAACAAGAAAAAAGCTTAACCTTCCATCCCTTTATGAGAGCCCAACATCCAAGCTTAACAAGAAAAAAGCCTAACCTTCCATCCCTTTATGACAGCCCAACATACAAGCTTAACAAGAAAAAAGCTTAACCTTCCATCCCTTTATGACAGCCCAACATACAAGCTTAACAAGAAAAAAGCTTAACCTTCCATCCCTTTATGAGAGCCCAACATACAGGAGCTAAAAAAAGCTTAACCTTCCATCCCCTTATGAGAGCCCAACAAAGAAGAGCTAAAAAAAAAGCTTAACCTTCCATCCCGTTATGAGAGCCCAATATACAGGAGCTAAAACAAAGAACTTAACCTTCCATCTGAGTATGTACACTTACACACCTTACCTTAGGTTAGAGAGATAAAAAAAAGGCTTAACCCTAAATCCAAGTATCAGAGCCCATTACACAGGAGCAAAAAAAAGTCTTAACCAGACCCCGACACCGCCACTTCCCCCCTCTTGCAATACCTCGCCTTACTTCATACAGGCGAGCTAAAAAGAAATGAATACAAACAAACAAAGCGAACAGTAATGATATCATGATAGCCAATTACAGGTAGTGATTTAAACACACACATAAAAAGCCAATTCTCAAAGCCAAACACTGGAGAAATTTGCACAGGTTTTGAACAAATCTATACATTTAAATATTGTACTAAGATGGAATACTTACCTTTGGGCTCATAACAGCAGAAAACTTCCAGCTCTGTTTCATAATTCTCTACTGGAGTCTGACCAGCCTCTTCCTGTTTGGGTTCCAAAAGAGTGACACGCAAGTCAGAAGCTGTGAAGTCCTTTGGCAGTGGGATTTCACCGTTTTCTGGGACTTCATAGGCATCTGTTCCTGATGGGTTGGTGAATTCTTCAGTTGGGTTGTCTCTCTTCTCAATGGTTACACGACCAACATTTCCCGTCACAACAACTCTCCCAACAACAACAGGTTCTTCATCGTTGGGAGTGAGATCCAGTTGGATGTAAGGAGGATTAGCTGTGTCCACAGGGATTATGGCCGACCTTCCACCAGGACGGATATCTTCAGGAGAGCTTGAGGGGTCAAGCTGAGACACCTGGATAGCCTCATCTGGTAAACGCTGTGGGTCTTTCATTCCATCCTCCAGGGTACAGTACTCAGGGGTCGTCCCCACAGATGTGGGCTGTGTGGCCTCTTCAGTAACAACTAGAGGTATAGAAAAAGTTAAATAAATAAAATTCAAGTTTGTGGTCCATGTCAGCATTCAGAGTAAGAGAAGTAAAATCTGGCAAGGTACAAAATTCAAATTTAAAGCACTCTTTCAGCACAGTTTATACTAATTCCAACTTTTACAATGTGCAGTTACCCTATCCAGAATTTTTTCTAATATATGCATGACTGATGGCCATTCCTTTGGTCTTGGCTGAACACTCTTCAAGCTTTCTTATTTCTTTTTGTTTATATACTCAGTGTAATCTCTTGTACACCAAGAAGGTGCTAACACACCCGTTTCCGTTGTGGTAGGTACTGTAGGAGATGTGCCTGTAGGAGCTGTGGTGGTTGGCAACGTTGTTGGTCCCCCAGTCTGTATAGGTGTTGGTCCCTCTGTCTGTGCAGGTGTTGGTCCCTCTGTCTTTATAGGTGTTGGTCCCTCTGTCTGTATTGGTGTTGGTCCCTCTGTCTGTGTAGGTGTTGGTCCCTCTGTCTTCATAGGTGTTGGTCCCTCAGTCTGTATTGGTGTTGGTCCCTCTGTCTGTGTAGGTGTTGTTTCAGGTGTTGTATGAGCAGTGGTGGTTGGCACAGGTGTTGGTACAGGTGTTACTACGGTTGGCCCAGTTCTCCCTTCTGGTGTTTGTGCAGCTGTTGTAGGAGGTAGACAGTCAAATTGGTTAAAACATTTGCCAAAATGGAACCAAAATCTTATCATTTATGAAGGTCGTCATGAGAAAGCTTGAAACCAAATCTGATTACCTTTGGTGTGGTTCAGGTAATACCTTGCAGATTACCAATAGCCAGTCAAAACTGGTCATTTATGGACTAATTAGCGGGTTCCAATATCTAAATGGTTAAGTTTCTTATATGAAGGTTTGAAAGCAAATCTGAATTAATCCTTACTTTTAGGCTCATAACAGCAGAATACTTCCAGCTCCACTTCATAATTCTCTACTGGTGTCTGACCAGCCTCTTCCTGTTTGGGTTCCAAAAGAGTGACACGCAAGTCAGAGGCTGTGAAGTCCTTTGGCAGTGGGATTTCACCGTTTTCTGGGACTTCATAGTATTCTCTTCCAGACGGGTTGGAGAATTCTTCAGTTGGGTTGTCTCTCTTCTCAATGGTTACACGACCAACATTTCCCGTCACAACAACTCTCCCAACAACAACAGGTTCTTCATCGTTGGGAGTGAGATCCAGTTGGATGTAAGGAGGATTAGCTGTGTCCACAGGGATTATGGCTGACCTTCCACCAGGACGGATATCTTCAGGAGAGCTTGAGGGGTCAAGCTGAGACACCTGGATAGACTCATCTGGTAAACGCTGTGGGTCCTTCATTCCATCCTCCAGGGTACAGTACTCAGGGGTCGTCCCCACAGATGTGGGCTGTGTGGCCTCTTCAGTAACAACTAGAGGTATAGAAAAAGTTAAATAAAGAAAATTCAAGTTTGTGGTCCATGTCAGCATTCAGAGTAAGAGAAGTAAAATCTGGCAAGGTACAAAATTCAAATTTAAAGCACTCTTTCAGCACAGTTTATACTAATTCCAATTTTTACAATGTGCAGTTACCCTATCCAGAATTTTTTCTACTATATGCATGACTGATGGCCATTCCTTTGGTCTTGGCTGAACACTCTTCAAGCTTTCTTATTTCTTTTTGTTTATATACTCAGTGTAATCTCTTGTACTCCAAGAAGGTGCTAACACACCCGTTTCCGTTGTGGTAGGTACTGTAGGAGAAGTGTCTGTAGGAGCTGTGGTGGTTGGCAAGGTTGTTGGTCCCCCAGTCTGTATAGGTGTTGGTCCCTCTGTCTTCATAGGTGTTGGTCCCTCTGTCTGTGCAGGTGTTGTTTCAGGTGTTGTAGGAGCAGTGGTGGTTGGCACAGGTGTTGGTACAGGTGTTACTACAGTTGGCCCAGTTCTCCCTTCTGGTGTTTGTGCAGCTGTTGTAGGAGGTAGACAGTCAAATTGGTTAAAACATTTGCCAAAATGGAACCAAAATCTTATCATTTATGAAGGTCGTCATGAGAAAGCTTGAAACCAAATCTGATTACCTTTGGTGTGGTTCAGGTAATATCTTGGAGATTACCAGTAGCCAGTCAAAACTGGTCATTTATGGACTAATTAGCAGGTTCCAATATCTAAATGGTTAAGTTTCTTACATGAAGGTTTGAAAGCAAATCTGAATTAATCCTTACTTTTAGGCTCATAACAGCAGAACACTTCCAGCTCCACTTCATAATTCTCTACTGGTGTCTGACCAGCCTCTTCCTGTTTGGGTTCCAAAAGAGTGACACGCAAGTCAGAGGCTGTGAAGTCCTTTGGCAGTGGGATTTCACCGTTTTCTGGGACTTCATAAGAATCTGTTCCAGATGGGTTGGTGAATTGCTCAGTTGGGTTATCTCTCTTCTCAATGGTTACACGGCCAACATTTCCTGTCACAACAACTCTCCCAACAACAACAGGCTCTTCATTGTTGGGAGTGAGATCCAGTTGGATGTAAGGAGGATTAGCTGTGTCCACAGGGATTATGGCCGACTTCCCATCAGGACGGATATCTTCAGGAGAGCTTGAGGGGTCAAGCTGAGACACCTGGATAGACTCATCTGGTAAACGCTGTGGGTCCTTCATTCCATCCTCCAGGGTACAGTACTCAGGGGTCGTCCCCACAGATGTGGGTTGTGTGGTCTCTTCAGTAACAACTAGAGGTATAGAAAAAGTTAAATATATAAAATTCAAGTTTGTGGTCCATGTCAGCATTCAGAGTAAGAGAAGTAAAATCTGGCAAGGTACAAAATTCAAATTTAAAGCACTCTTTCAGCACAGTTTATACTAATTCCAATTTTTACAATGTGCAGTTACCCTATCCAGAATTTTTTCTAATATATGTATGACTGAGGGCCATTCCTTTGGTCTTGGCTGAACACTCTTCAAGCTTTCTTATTTCTTTTTGTTTATATACTCAGTGTAATCTCTTGTACTCCAAGAAGGTGCTAACACACCCGTTTCCGTTGTGGTAGGTACTGTAGGAGATGTGCCTGTAGGAGCTGTGGTGGTTGGCAACGTTGTTGGTCCCCCAGTCTGTATAGGTGTTGGTCCCTCTGTCTGTGCAGGTGTTGGTCCCTCAGTCTGTGTAGGTGTTGGTCCCTCAGTCTGTGTAGGTGTTGGTCTCTCTGTCTTCATAGGTGTTGTTTCAGGTGTTGTATGAGCAGTGGTGGTTGGCACAGGTGTTGGTACAGGTGTTACTACAGTTGGCCCAGTTCTCCCTTCTGGTGTTTGTGCAGCTGTTGTAGGAGGTAGACAGTCAAATTGGTTAAAACATTTGCCAAAATGGAACCAAAATCTTATCATTTATGAAGGTCGTCATGAGAAAGCTTGAAACCAAATCTGATTACCTTTGGTGTGGTTCAGGTAATACCTTGCAGATTACCAATAGCCAGTCAAAACTGGTCATTTATGGACTAATTAGCGGGTTCCAATATCTAAATGGTTAAGTTTCTTATATGAAGGTTTGAAAGCAAATCTGAATTAATCCTTACTTTTAGGCTCATAACAGCAGAATACTTCCAGCTCCACTTCATAATTCTCTACTGGTGTCTGACCAGCCTCTTCCTGTTTGGGTTCCAAAAGAGTGACACGCAAGTCAGAAGCTGTGAAGTCCTTTGGCAGTGGGATTTCACCGTTTTCTGGGACTTCATAGTATTCTCTTCCAGACGGGTTGGAGAATTCTTCAGTTGGGTTGTCTCTCTTCTCAATGGTTACACGGCCAACATTTCCTGTCACAACAACTCTCCCAACAACAACAGGTTCTTCATCGTTGGGAGTGAGATCCAGTTGGATGTAAGGAGGATTAGCTGTGTCCACAGGGATTATGGCCGACCTTCCACCAGGACGGATATCTTCAGGAGAGCTTGAGGGGTCAAGCTGAGACACCTGGATAGACTCATCTGGTAAACGCTGTGGGTCTTTCATTCCATCCTCCAGGGTACAGTACTCAGGGGTCGTCCCCACAGATGTGGGCTGTGTGGTCTCTTCAGTAACAACTAGAGGTATAGAAAAAGTTAAATAAATAAAATTCAAGTTTGTGGTCCATGTCAGCATTCAGAGTAAGAGAAGTAAAATCTGGCAAGGTACAAAATTCAAATTTAAAGCACTCTTTCAGCACAGTTTATGCCAATTCCAACTGTCACAATGTGCAGTTATCCTATCCAGAATTTTTTCTAATATATGTATGACTGAGGGCCATTCCTTTGGTCTTGGGTGAACACTCTTCAAGCTTTCTTATTTCTTTTTGTTTATATACTCACTGTGATCTGTTGTACTCCAAGAAGGTGCTAACACACCCGAGTCCGTTGTGGTTGGTACTGTAGGAGAAGTGTCTGTAGGAGCTGTGGTGGTTGGCAAAGTTGGTCCCCCAGTCTGTATAGGTGTTGGTCCCTCTGTCTGTGCAGGTGTTGGTCCCTCTGTCTGTGCAGGTGTTGGTCCTTCAGTCTGTGTAGGTGTTGGTCCCTCTGTCTTCATAGGTGTTGGTCCCTCTGTCTGTATTGGTGTTGGTCCCTCTGTCTGTGCAGGTGTTGTTTCAGGTGTTGTAGGAGCAGTGGTGGTTGGCCCAGGTGTTGGTACAGGTGTTACTACGGTTGGCCCAGTTCTCCCTTCTGGTGTTTGTGTAGCTGTTGTAGGAGGTAGACAGTCAAATTGGTTAAAACATTTGCCAAAATGGAACCAAAATCTTATCATTTCTGAAGGTCGTCATGAGAAAGCTTGAAACCAAATCTGATTACCTTTGGTGTGGTTCAAGTAATACCTTGCAGATTACCAATAGCCAGTCAAAACTGGTCATTTATGGACTAATTAGCAGGTTCCAATATCTAAATGGTTAAGTTTCTTATATGAAGGTTTGAAAGCAAATCTGAATTAATCCTTACTTTTAGGCTCATAACAGCAGAATACTTCCAGCTCCACTTCATAATTCTCTACTGGAGTCTGACCAGCCTCTTCCTGTTTGGGTTCCAAAAGAGTGACACGCAAGTCAGAAGCTGTGAAGTCCTTTGGCAGTGGGATTTCACCGTTTTCTGGGACTTCATAGGCATCTGTTCCTGACGGGTTGGTGAATTCTTCAGTTGGGTTATCTCTCTTCTCAATGGCTACACGACCAACATTTCCTGTCACAACAACTCTCCCAACAACAACAGGTTCTTCATCGTTGGGAGTGAGATCCAGTTGGATGTAAGGAGGATTAGCTGTGTCCACAGGGATTATGGCCGACCTTCCACCAGGACGGATATCTTCAGGAGAGCTTGAGGGGTCAAGCTGAGACACCTGGATAGACTCATCTGGTAAACGCTGTGGGTCCTTCATTCCATCCTCCAGGGTACAGTACTCAGGGGTTGTCCCCACAGATGTGGGTTGTGTGGCCTCTTCAGTGACAACTAGAGGTATAGAAAAAGTTATAGAAGCAATAGAAGCAAAATTTGGCAAGGTACAAAATTCAAACTTCTCTCTTCTGGCATTTGTCCAGGTGTTGTAGGAGGCATGGTGGCTGACAAGCGGTAGCCAATTTAAGTGATCAAAATGTAACCCAAATGGAATTCAAATCTTATCATTTATTAAGAAAGCTTGCAACCAAATTTGGTTTACTTTTGGGGAGTTTGGGTCTTATCTTGCAGACTAGCAGTAGTCAATCAAAATTGACCAGTTATTGACTAATAAGAAGGTTCTCCAGGTACTTATAAGAAGGCTTGAAACCAAATCTGATTAAATTTTTACCTTTAGGCTCAAAACAGCAGAACACTTCCAGCTCCACTTCATAATTCTCTACTGGAGTCTGACCAGCTTCTCCCTGTTTGGGTTCCAAAAGTGTGACACGCAAATCAGAAGCTGTGAAGTCCTTTGGCAGTTGGATTTCACCGTTTTCTGGGACTTCATAAAAATCTGTTCCTGATGGATTGGTGAATTCTTCAGTTGGGTCGTCTCTCTTCTCAATGGCTACACGACCAACATTTCCTGTCACAACAACTCTCCCAACAACAACAGGTTCTTCACCATTGGGGGTGAGATCCAGTTGGATGTATGGAGGACTGGCTGTGTCCACAGGGATTATGGCTGACCGTCCCCCTGGGCGGATATCTTTAGGTGAGCTTGAGGGAATGATCTCAGAAACTGTGATAGCTCTGTCTGGAAGAATCTGTGGATCACTCATTCCATCTTGTTCTGTACACAGTTTGGCTGTGGTTTCTGTAGATGGCAGGGGGGAAGTCCCTGGGATAGATACCACTGGGAACGACAAAAAATACCAACAAAAAAAAATAGTAAACAAAACAGTAAATGACCTAAAATTTCATCCATGACTAAGTTACTAATTTTTCCTGATTCTGGCAGTTCAACTGATTGTAGGGAGGTGTGTTCATGTTTACCTGGAAGGTAGGACGATAGCCTACTGGAAAAATGTAATTTTTCCCTAACAAATACAAAATTTGCGGCATGTATTAACCTCTAAAAATGCATTTTTTGGACAAAATTTTGGGCCATTAACAGCAAGTTATTTACAGAAGGACATGATTGGCAGCTGACCACTGTTCTCCGGCAATTACTATGTTGGCTGTTTGCTCACAAAGACATCATCTCAGAGTCAGGATGGAACAGTAAACTACAGAGCTTCAGCCAAAATCATTTTCAGGCTAACCTTGAAGATTTCAGTGAACATTACCATACTGTTACCGTTATCCTGCTAACAAATGTTCAACTCCCTGTTGGTGAGAAGTTTTCCTTTCGTCTATCAAACTATTAAAGTGCATGTACATTTGCCAAAACTCACCTGTTGAAGTTGGGGATAAGGAGGCAGTTACAACAGGCCTGGTGGTGGTAGGCGTAGCAACAGTCGGTGTTTCCTGGCTGACGCTTTGTGTTGGTGGTGGTGGTTCTTTCAAAGACAAGCAAAATAAAACAATGATTTAAAATGGCCACCATATAAAACACTGGCAGAGGAATCTAGACTTGACAGTTATTCAAAGCGTAAGCCCTTAAATCATGGGAATGTGTGATCCAGAGTAGCCATCCCACAGGCAAGCCACTAACAAGCTGCTACATCATATTCAAGATTATGTCACTTTTCCCGCTGACTTCACATTTGTTTTTTTCAGTTATGTCTGGTTACGTCCTCAAGACTTTCCATGATGGAGTCTAACATGCTCAAAGTCCACCAAAGAATCACAGTCAGACACTAAGCTATCCTGTAACTCTGCTAGCCATCTCTGGGTTTCGTGTCCAAGCTTCTACCAGCCGACTAACATGACTGAGAGAATTGCACTGAAAGCTTACCTGGGAATTCTCCACAAACCACAAGATCCATCTTGGTCAAGTAGTAGGTGTCAGAGGTGGTGTCCTTCTCCTGACCTGTGCTTCCTGACATCGTGGGCTCAAGGAAAGTCACTCGGACGGCTGTCGCTCTGCGCTCAACCAACACAGGAGAGCTCGTCACAGGCAGGTATCTGTTGAGCAGCACAAATCCCTCATTGGCCTGGGGCTGATACTCGACCTTGACACTTCGGACGTTGCCGTCCAGACTGATGCTCTGCACGTACACAGGTTCCTCCCCAACGGCAACCGGCCGCACCGTGACGGACGGGTTTCCACTGCTGATGGGAACAACCCAGCCATTCGCGCTTGGGCGAATCTCAGTCACCGGGATAGCAGATATCACATCGGTCTCAATCTGTTCATTGGTGATGAAGGACCGATCGCTCATGACAGCCCTGCAGTTCTCTGAATAATGTAAGGACCAAGAGATGTCTGAATACAGGGCAAGTACATGACCACATATTCGGCCAGAAAAAGTGCATCCTTACAGCCAAATACATATTATTAAATATTACTTTTGGTGTCAATACTTAAACTCTTCTAGTGAGATATCATCCTACCTTCAACTCATATTTCAAAAACACCTTTCTAACATCAATAAAACTGTCAAAATCAGGCAAAATGTACAACAAAGGTCAGTTAGTTTAGATCTTTTACTGCAATTCAAAACAAACATGCCAAAAAGGGGTGGCTCAAAGAGTTCTCACAGTTTTACATTACTTCTGATTTAAGACCATTTCAAAAACTTTCAAATAATCATTTGGTTCTTACCAGATGGAGAAGTACTGGCCACAATTGAAGTGGTAATAAATGGTGTGGTAGCTGTGAAGGTAGAAATGAAAGAACTCTTAACTTGACAATAAAATTTATTTATTTATTTATTTGATTTGTGTTTTATGCCCTGCTCAAGAATATTTCAATGATGCGACAGTGGACAGTATTGCGGTGGGAGGAAACCTGGGAAATCCACAACCATCAGCAGGTTGCTGGCAGACCTTCCCACGTAGGGCCGGAGAGGAAGTCAGCATGAACTGGTCTTGAACTCACAGCTACCGCACTGGTGGGAGGCTTCTGAGTCATTGCGCTGTGCTAGAGCGCTAACCAACTGAGCCACGGAGGCCCCGCTGACAATAAAAGAAAGTTATTCTAATTATTTCCTGCCCTTTACTTTATGCGCTTCATAGGTGCCCAGAAATTTAGTGTCACAGACCTCACAGAACTTCAAATTCCTCAATAGAATCTTTGTTTTCTAATGCTCAAGACTGCATAGTAAACATCTTACTGAGGGAACGTAGCCAAAAATCATGAAGCTTTAAATGCGAATTTTATCTCTTGCGAATGTTTGGATAAAGTTAGTATAAATCCGCACAAGTTATAAAGATAATGGGCAAGTCACAGAAAGCTGTTCTTGACCTTAATCCTTTTATGCCAAGCAAAAGAAGTTACTTATTCACACTGTACATGAAATTCATTTAAAATCCTTTTCAACTGTGTCTTAATTTCTACCATGTATGGAAGAAACCGGAGAGTCCAGGGTAATAAACCCACCAACCTTTGGAAAGCTACTGACAGGCTGTACAGAGCTGTACATCACACTGGTGATCATCAACAAAACTTGGATGGTGCAATGGCACAACATGAGCCCTGCTAACAGCTAATGCTATCACCAAGACGGATATGAACAACTAGAGTCTGGGCAAACTACCAACTGGCTTACTTGGAGTGATGAATGGAGTCACGGTGGTCGTACGTCGGCAGGTGGGGCAACATTTTCCGATCTCGTAGACAAGTTCCCCATCCAGGCATTCAACGTCACAGCGCATAACCACGTGGTCAATCACACCTGCGCTGACACAGGTGTACTGATCACACACACCTGTCCTCCAGGTAGTGCCAGGCTGAGAAATGACACACAATTTGTGCTTAGCCATGTACTAATTGGCTTGTACATGTAATATATTTCATTACAAATAGCCATTCAAATAACAGTACAGACTTCAATAAGACACCCCTTCCTCTTAGTAGGCCACACGAATTGAAATTTTTGTTTTACAGGCAGAGGGAATCGTTTTCTTCAATGCTGAGGAAAAGTATAAAAATTAAAAAAAAAATTACAAATCATTTAACACATGTAAAGCACGTTTTCCTCCTACAGATATATTTACTAAATCAGAAAGCCTTGAAAAACCTGAAAATCATAAAAACATCTAGGTCAGACAAAATAAAAAGGTGGATTTCAACCCATTTTCACTCCAGTTTATCAGCTCACGCCGCGCAAAACACAAAACATAAAGTCACCTTACTAACAGATGCAGCTAAGACTTGTAAATCTGAATGTATTGATTACGTCACAGCTAGTAGATGCCCTGGCGTGAAGAATACTAACTTCAAAGACCTTACTTTCTGTTCATACCGGCACAGGTAAATATCACTGCATTATACACCACAGCATATGCCTGTGAGTAAAGGATGCAAAGACTTCAAAAAACTTACTGTTATAAACACAGCTAAACACTGTGACATGTATGTCAAAACATGGAAAATGCTCAGATTATACAAACTTTACTTTCTGATGATACAGGCAGGCAGAGGTAATCAGTATGCCACTTTATATATGTATGTCACTGTATTCAGGTCGGATAAGCAGGAAGATGCGCCATTTATACACACGTCTCATTTGGCTGAACTTTGCTAAATGTACTTACATCGTAATAGATGCCGGAGCGGGGGGGATATTCACACTTGTCATTAGGCACACAACGACAGCACACATCGTCCTCAGGGTCGCGATTCTCCAAGGTGTAACCCTGACAGAAATAAAACAGAGGTCAGAAACACTGGCTTCACCGTGAACACAGAAACATCTCATCTGTTCGGAAAGGAGCATGATTTCATTAGACAGAGTTATTTATGTATTTGATTGTTGCTTAATGTTATACTGGAGAGTAATTTACTATTTGATTGATGTTTTATGTCGTACTCGAGAATATTTCTCCTACGTGATGGTAGCCAGCATTATGTTGGGATGAAACCGAGCAGAGCCCTGGGGAAACTCGTGACCATCCACAGACTGCTGGCGGACCTTCCCGTGTACGGGCGGAGAGGAAACTAGAGCCAGATGGGTTTGAACTCACAGCGATTGCACTGGTAAGAGACTCCTGGGTCATAACGCTGCAGAGAACTGTCTACATATATGATGGTGGGAAGTTTTATGGGTGGAGGAAACAAGTGCCTGGAAAAAAACACCGGCCTTTGGTCCTTATTTATAGTCTACATGTACACAGAAAATAATGGCTTCAGAATATGTCAGAATAAATGTATTGCAAATAGGTTGAAGAACTACACTAATATTAAACTGAAAGACAGTGCATGTTCTAAGTTAAGTTTGCAAAAATTTTTTGTCATGTCTCTGTTTATTTCAATAAAAACATTTTCTTTAACAGTTTCTACGACAGTGGAAACTGACATTTGACCTTGTTCAGACGCTCCAGCAATGAATTCAAACAAATTCAAACAGGTTTTTGTATTGAAAGAGAATTTTGTAATCCTTTTAATCAACAGTGCCTCAGTCATGAGCTGTCTTTTACTTTAGCGTTCATTAGGACTGTTACAACCTGAACTGAACCCAACAATGTAAACTGCACGAGCACTTACAGGCTCGCACTCCAGATTGCAGACTTCACGGCACCTCAGCGAGTCGTTGGTACATGTACAGTTCATACACTCGGACACCATGGTTGAAACGTCGGGTTCGTACGCCACGCCGTCGTAGTAACACGAGCAGGTCTCCACACAGTCAGTGCCGTTAAAGAAGGTGTTCTTGGGGCAGGCGCAGCCGGGGATGCAGGTGTCCAAGTCGCAGACGTGATCCTGGGCAGTGCAGGTTTTCTCGCAAGCGCATACTTCGTTCCACACACGAGGGGCCTCACACTCTGAGGGCAGTCGTACACAATTTCATCAGCAGGTGTGAACAAGAGCATAGAAAACACACGGGAAACATATAACAGTAGTTGTTATGTCTTTGGAGGTTCTTTATAACCGATATTCAAGAATTTTTCACTTACATTTATTAATATAAACCTGTCATCATTACGTGATAACAATCATGACATCGCTCAAACTGTACGTCTTCGCTGTGGGTATTCTGTTGTTCAAAGAGATGTCAAAGAATTTACGTTACACTTAAATCATAACACAAGCCTTAATTTCAAATTGTTTAAAAGAGCTAGAATTTTATCCATGTCTCAGATTCTCATTTTGTCTGAACATGAGTGTTCTGTTGACTTTTGTCCATGTCTCAGATTCTCATTTTGTCTGAGCATGAGTGTTTTGTTGAGTTTTGTCCATGTCTAAGATTCTCATTTTGTCTGAACATGAGTGTTCGGTTGAGTTTAGAAAGGTGATTCGAGGTTCAGTTATTTTGGGAGTTAAAATAAGCTTCAGCACAAAAAGTAATATTCTGTTACCTGTAACACGTCCAAAAATGCTTTGGGGGGGGGGGGGGCAAAAGCTCATCTAATTTATCGTACACAAAACCAAAGATCTTACCGTGACACTGGGTGTATTCGTACTCAATGCCATGAGGAGTGCACACCCCAGTCTTACATGTAGCATCATCCACGGGGAAACGGTCACCAAGCTGTACAAAGAAACGAAACAATGGCTAGCTCTTGCCTGATGATTTTCTTTGCACGAATCCATCCTAATTTCTTATTTTGTACACTTTCTTAAGTAGTACTTTGGTGATTCGTGTTGTTTGTTGTTTTGGGAATTGGCCTTTCGATTACTGCCCCTGAACACCTACTTTGGTGGATGGCTGGTGTATGAATGTCTTTTTTTATGCCTAGACTTTAGAGACTACCTAACGCTGTTCTCAAGCCATTATTACAACATCTGCTGAATTTGCCAGCTTCAGGTTGGTACATGTGCATGTAGTTGCTAGCTACATACCTTGTAGTATCTCTGCCTGAGGAAGTCGTAGCAGGGGCAGTTAGAGGGGTCGATACAGGTACCGTTGTGGGCCACACGGCCCTCTGCACACTGACACCCGGCCTCGCAGACATCCACCACGATCATCTCCTCCACATTCTCACAAGTCTTGTACATCAAGCAGGAAGTGTACTCCTTACCGTCAGGACACAACGACGGGGTCGTTACCCCTCCAGGTGTGGTTACCTCACCTGGTGTGGTCTCACCCGCGGGCGATGTCTCAGGTGCAGGGGCCTCCGTGACCACGGCTTCAGTAGTCGTTACTGTCACACCTGAAATTATAAGGCAAGACATAAATTTAAAAAATGGCCGTTTGGTTCTTTAGTTTTTTTTCCAGTGTGTGTTGTTATTATCTCAACATCTCAACAATAACATGTTCTTACCACAATATAACCAAGATATTGCTGAAGTGGCGTTGAGCCATAATCATTCAGGTAGTAACTGACAATTATCAAAGGGAATTTTTTTACTCTAGTCAGTCTGGTTTCTCAAACCCATAAACATGACTGTCTCCATTACAGGCATTTAGCCAGATCTTGCAAACCGTCTTAAAAAATAAAGTTAATGCTATACACAAACTTTTTGATTTGAAACTGAAATACATGATGATGACTGTTTCTCACTTTTCTCGCAGTTATTCTGTGTACTTGTTTGGATAAATTTTTAGCTTACGTTTGGTCAGATGTAAACCACACAAACCTAAACAGTCTTATAAGTCTTCAACAGGGACATGGAAAACTCTCTACATCATCCCCTCCCCAAATACCTAGGCTAATGACTTACGTCTGAGTTCGTAGCAGCCAAAGACTTCTGCGTTCAGGCCAGACACACGAGCACCTTGTGCCTTCTCAGTGATGATCATTCGCACAAACTGAGCCTCGATTTTCTCGCTGAACATCAGTGGCTGCATCTGCACCGACCTTGGGCTAAGGTCAAACAGCTGTAACACACAATGACATGGACTTTCATACCTTAGAAATCAGAGTTAAGACGTATCTGACAGCTTCCAGTCTCTATGCTGGGCTTGATGATAGAATTCAAGTCAGAGTTAAGACGTATCTGACAGCTTTCAGTCTCTGTGCTGTGTTTGATGATAGAATTAAAGTCAGAGTTAAGACGTATCTGACAGCTTTCAGTCTCTGCTGAGCTTGATGATATTCACCTTATGCTGCAGCAAACAACTTTATGAAAGAAACCAGACAAAGCCCAGTGGAAACCAGACAAAGCCCAGTGGAAACCAGACCACTTTGCCTGGTACCATAACAACCTCCTAACACAGCAGAACAATCAATTAAGAGAGGATTTGACCTTGATCATGATCTCACTGGTTAAAGGCCTGCTGTCTGGACCAAGTGAGGTGTTGGATGATTGACTGGATGACCAGAGGCCCTTGTTCTCTTATAACTTCCTCTTATGAACACAAGGACATTGTAATTTGTTTTCTTCCTTTCGTCAGCATAAATTTCAGTATTTTTTTTTACTGTGGCAGTGACCATTACTTGTTTTACGCCAAAATGCAGAGAACGAAAAAAAGCACTGTACCACTTTTAAAAGTACTATGCCATTTATGAAAGTACTGTACCATTTATAAAACTACTGTACCATTTGTAACAGTACTGTACCATTTGTAACAGTACTGTGCCATTTTTATAACATATTTAATATGACCTACTACTGGAATTTTTTTAACTTGTCTCATCAACTTTAAGAAAAAGATTAAGAAGTAATCTTTCACTTATATAACGGCAACCAGAATTATGTGGGATGACACTGGGCGGAGCGTGTGGAAAACACATGAACATCTGGAGGTTGCCACATCAACTCTGAAGTTAGATGGCACTCCCAGGTTATCTCTTTATGGGCAGAGGGCACCTGAGTATCTGCAACTTCTTTATTTGGGCATCCTACTGAGTCCCATAATTTGGGCTAAAATCAAGAAATTGTTGAAATATTTCAAAGCATTAGGCTGAACAGGACACTTACATGTAACAACAAGGAAACTGATTGAGGAATAAGCAACAAAGAATCAAACATTTTCAACCTCCAATATAATCTCCTCTTAACTTAGGATCTCTCCTTTTTTTTGATCCCTGCCTTACATTGGCCACTCATTATGGGTATGAAAAGTTGCCTGCACATGCCCCTGTAAACCATGTCACCACCTGGCATGTAGACAGGCATGACGATCCCTGTCTTACTCCAGTACACCTGGTCAACCAAGCAGACAGGTATGATGCTCCCTGTTTCACCCTGCACACCTCGTCAGGTTTAGCCTGTCATCAGTACCTTGGTCTGTCTATCCTCTGTGTAAGGTGTCCAGTTGATGCCGTCCTCAGACAACTCCACCTTCAGCTGCTTGACATCCAGGGGCAGGACGGCCACACCTGTGACGTTAGCGGGCTGACGGAGTGTCACCTGCAGCCAGGGGGCGGGATCGGATTCGGCTGACCTCCAGCCCATGCGTGTGGGAGACGCCAGCGAGGGGGAGTACTGGAAGGTGCCGGAATCTAGGGTGATGGATCGACTGGACGAGGCGGAGAAGCTGTCCATGATAGCGGGGTCGCTGGACAGATGTTCATAGCAAGCTGTAAACAGAAATACAGAGTGAGTGGCAGGTGCGATGCAGGTTCGACACGTCCTGGATAAAATTCAACAATGCCACAGCTTTGTATTTATGGCACTGCCTCACCAATTGCTATGAAGACAACATGAGACGAGACAGCTTATGCATTCACAGCTTTGTGACACTGGTCATATCTTCGTAGTGTATCTGGATTCAGTATAATGCAATACAATCCATTTTCATATAACAATAATTCAAAGTCCTGCTCCATACAAGCGGCACCTCACAGGGCGAAAAACTATGCTGCCTTTTCACTGATTTACGTAGTCTAGTGAAATGCATAAAGGCATCAAGAATACTGCTGCTCTTTTGAGGGGTACATGCACACTCACCCTGTGTAGGCTTGGTAGTGGAGGGTGTTCTTTGTGTGGTAGGTGATGCAGTCGTTGTCGGTGCTGGCAGTGTTGTTGCTTCCACACAGAGTTCCTGGGGTACCACGTTGGTGACACATCGGCCGTTGATACGGTACAGAGCATTAGAACATTCGCAGCTGTGGTCGCAGCCGAGTGACTGGTAACACGAGCTGGCGTCGCTGTGGCAGCCCACCTCACAGTTACACCGCTCTTCGCAGGTCCATCCTGCAAGGGAACAGAGAGACAAGGTTTTAGGTAACAGAAACTGAATCGTAACTTAATACAGCAATTTTTGAGGTTTTGAAACAAGATAATACTACTACTAAGTGATTGTATTTAAAAGTATTTAAAACAAAACGCAAGCAACTCCGAATACGGAAATCATCCAACAATCAGTCTATATTTCGGTTAGTGCCATCATCAGTAAATGTGTACAATATAGAAAATATACAGACTTATATACATAAGCATAACTATCCATAAGCCTGTATATATTTCATCATTTCTTTATTCTTATACATGTACACATAAGTCTGTATATTTCTTTATTGTACACTATGATGGCACAAACTAAGTAGTCGAAGTATAGATTGACTGTATGACATGGCTTCAATATTCGGGGTTACCTTCGTTCAGTTTTATGCTAAACTGATCTGTGGAACGACTGGGAGATAATGTATTTAGTTACATCGATCTTCATATCTTCAAACCGCCAAGGAATACAAAGAGAGAGAGAGAGAGAGAGAGAGAGAGAGAGATTTACCTTCTAACAGGATTTAATATATGGCGTTTATGTATTGAACATGACAGGACAGCATGCAGAACAGTCACAGCAGAAGTGAAGTTTAACAGTACATAAATGAAAAATGAAACCAAAACTGAAAATAGTGAGCATGTAGATTTTTTATAATGACGACAGGTTTCACTGTAGAAGGCTTACTGAACAGTTCCGTGGTGAACCAGTTCTCAGTGGTCGTGCGTTGTGAGATGGCGGGTGTGGTCGTGCGTTGTGAGATGGCGGGTGTTGTCGTGCGTTGTGAGATGGCGGGTGTTGTCGCCTCTGTGACCGGCCCGCAGGCTGCGGTTTCGTGGCATTCTGTCCAGTAGTACTGTTTGTCATAGGCACAGGTGCAGCTGGAGCAGTTAGGCAGGAGGCACTGATCGCCAACCTAAAACATGGCCATTAAACGGTAAGTATAAACAAGGAACTACAAGTAGGTTATACACTGTCAACTGTTCCCAGACAGCGCATGAGACGGCCAGTTGTGTGTCATCAGTCACAGTGGACGGATCACCGACTCTGCCAGTGATTGACTGTCTGTTCCGGAGCTCTCTTCGGGAGCTCTACAAGCACCTCTAGGGGCGTGCTAATATTAAGCCTAGTTTTGACTTCCACACTGGGCTGTACTGTTTATCAGCTTTTACACTGTATGGCAAGCAATGGATTATTCATTTAATTATTCAATTTGACACCAGATAAAGATCACTGATGCCCCATGCTTTTATAGCATGTCCTTTTTTGATATTTACTATCTTTCAAGTTATGTGTTCTCAAAGAGCTCTGAAGTTCTACGCAAGCACTGAGGTGTAGCCACACATTCCCTTGTGTTCTTGTCCAGCATGGTGCTGGATTCAATTGGTGGACAGAATGCCCTGAGACTATAACCATGTATATTACAGTCAGAAAACATTCCAGTTTGAACTCATGATCTAATCAGTCTACAGGTAAATATTACCTGTAATATTATTTATTATTATTAAATACATACTCAAAATCTAAAGCTGTTGTCTAAAACTACATTTACAGTATAAAAACAGGATCAAAATAAAAATGTCGAGGAATGGTTCCTTGTTTAATGAAGCATGCAGTCGCGACATGTGCTTGGTGTTATACCCATGGACCAGTCAAAACCTACATCGCAATGATCAATACTGCATAATGCTAGACACAGTGGCATTGTAGAGAGACAGGTCCCTGGCCGGCAAACCTGCGAACATGTGCCTGACATTTTTGAAAACACGCCTTTGGATGAAATGGTATGACCTTCTTGTCCATGTTATATATTACCGGACAAAGGTCTCTTGGGTCATGCCACTTTCACCAAAGGAGTGTTTTGAAGAATGTCAGGCACCTGTTTGGAGGTCTGGGATCGTATGTTTGGGTTAGACTTTTTTGTTACTTTGCAAAGGGTTTCAGAAGGTAGATTTGAGAACAACTCATTCTTTCTTTGATTCCGTCATGCTTCCGACACAGTATATATACTGACCGAGAGTTCGCGGACTTGTCCGTCGACGTGACACTGACATGGTGTGAGGCAGGAGTCTGGCGGGACGAGGCAGGCTGGGAGGTCCGAAGCGTCCTTGTACGACCCAATGGGGCATTGACACAGGTCCACGGCGGAGACACACTCCATGATGGGTACAGTCAGGTCTTCAAAGAACACACCGTTGTTCTGCTGGTCACAGGTAATCTTCATCAAGCAGGTGTCGGGCACTAAGCCTGCCAGGTAGAAGGTACAATAAGTGACAATGAAGGGACCATCTTTAAAAATCACTCAAAACTGAAGTCGTGGTGAGTGAAAAAATCATAAAAACCTGTATCTGAAAATGTTTTCACTGATTTTTTGAGATTTTTCCCCACCAAATTAAACACAGTGATATGTTTAAAATATATCCTGGACTTTGTGGACCATATAGAACTTAGGGCTGAAGAACAATGACGTCACATTCTTTTCAGCTGCTTAACAGCTCAGCCTCTGATTGTTATATTTCCAGATACAGGTGTATTAATAAATTTATATTCGTGTACAAAGTAAACATGTAACAATCAGGGGCTGTTTAGCAGCTAAACTTGGGGCAAAAAACATCTAAAAAAGAAATGAAGGTGCTTTCAAACAGTTTTTTATGCTCTTTTCACTGCACACAACTTAACTTTTGAGTGGTCTTTCACTGTGAGTACCATTTTATGCAGATCAAAAGATTTTTTATCATTATTTCTTATATTCTTTTTACATTTAAGAAAATGCTAAAAACTTTCTGGTTCTGCGATGGGAGTTTTCCAACTGTACGGAACATGACAATGTTCCCAGGGGGTTGTTTCAGAGACTTACAGGAGAACGTTGAGGACAGAACCCAGAGTTTGATTTCACAACTTTACAGTAGGTGGTTGGGGGCAGTGCCCAGGGTGTGGTATCACAGACACAGAGTGGGATGTTGAGGGCAATGCCCAGGGTGTGATATCACAGACTTACAGGAGGAGGTTGAGGGCAGTACCCAGAGTGTGGTTTCATAGACTTACAGGAGGATGTTAGGGGCAGCACCCAGTGTGTGATATCACAGACTTACAGGAGGAGGTTGAGGGCAGTACCCAGGGTGTGGTTTCATAGACTTACAGGAGGATGTTAGGGGCAGCACCCAGTGTGTGATATCACAGACTTACAGGAGGAGGTTGAGGGCAGTACCCAGAGTGTGGTTTCATAGACTTACAGGAGGATGTTAGGGGCAGCACCCAGTGTGTGATATCACAGACTTACAGGAGGAGGTTGAGGGCAGTACCCAGGGTGTGGTTTCACAGACACAGAGTGGGATGTTGAGGGCAGCACCCAGTGTGTGGTATCACAGACTTACAGGAGGAGGTTGAGGGAGGTACCCAGGGTGTGGTTTCATAGACTTACAGGAGGATGTTAGGGGCAGCACCCAGTGTGTGGTATCACAGACTTACAGGAGGAGGTTGAGGGCAATACCCAGGGTGTGGTTTCATAGACTTACAGGAGGATGTTAGGGGCAGCACCCAGTGTGTGGTATCACAGACTTACAGGAGGAGGTTGAGGGCAATACCCAGGGTGTGGTATCACAGACTTACAGGAGGATGTTAGGGGCAGATGTCTGTGGTTTCACAGACTTACGGGAGGATGTTGAGGGCAATGCCCAGGGTGTGGTATCACAGACTTACAGGAGGAGGTTGAGGGAGGTACCCAGGGTGTGGTTTCGCAGACTTACAGGAGGATGTTAGGGGCAGCACCCAGGGTGTGGTTTCACAGACATACAGGAGCAGGTTGAGAGCAGTACCCAGGGTGTGGTTTCCCATACATAGAGTGGGATGTTGAGGGCAATGCCCAGGGTGTGGTATCACAGAGATACAGGAGGAAGTTGAGGGCAGTACCCAGGATATGGTTTCACAGACTTACAGGAGGAAGTTGAGGGCAATACCCAGGGTGTGGTTTCACAGATTCCTGGCTGACAGTTCCAGCTGTAGATTCCACTGTGGTTGTCGTATTCACACACACAATCACTGCAGTCATCCATCTTGCAGAATTCTCCTGGCTGAAAAAATAAAACTGTATATACTGACTATCTGACTACAGTTTAATGCAATTCTAGAGAATTCACAATCGTTCAAACATTGGACGTCAGTGGATGTATGTTATGGGTGGAATAAACCACCAACCTCTGGCAAGTTACTGGTAAACTCTCCCACGTATGATGTTTGTCATACTGATAGAAGACAAATTATCTCGATAGATCAAGGAAGCATATGAGTGCCCCATTGACCATTCACTGCCACCAAGCTCACAAAAACAAAGAGAATGAGGGAATCCACAAATTTCCCAGGACAAAGTTTAAATGTGCACCTCTTGTGTTCTAAGGAAATGTTTCCATTTCAGATTTTATGAAATCCGAATTGCTTTTTTATTGGTTTCTTGGTTTGTCTTGTCTTTTTTGCTCCCATTGTGTTTTTGGCTAAATAGGGATATTTTATCCATAACAAAACTGTCTTTGAGGTATTTCTACTCATTTACATTTGTTCTTCCAGCTAAAAGCATGTTATATTGTTCCTTTCAACTATGTTTTCTGTCATCTTTTTTTTCACTACCTGTACTGCATCACTAATGCACATAATTATTAGACTGTTTACCGCAGTTTGCGGTGCTTGTTTAAGTATTACATGAAACCAGGAGACAAAGGTTTTACAACAGGTTTCGAGATTTGTTGATTTAACACAAAGATATGGACCGGCAGACAGACGGACAGATAAACAACAACCCTTGGCCCTAAGGGGATATGCAGTAAAAATGTTGGAAAAATTGCAGTATTGACCTTCTTGTTGATGACGACGCCGTCTTCTGTACAGTCGCAGTTCGTGTTCCCCTGGGTGTCACAGATTGGGTATTTCAGGCAGGCCAGATGCTGGTTGGGGTCCAGGAAATAACCCGCGGGGCACCCTCCGCATTCTGGGATCTTCTCACCACACAGCATTGCGCCCACCGAGAAGAAATCAGGAGAACTCTCGTCAAACGCCTCGTACAATGGGTTTCTGGCTTCAGTACATGTCAGGTTCCTGAAACAGGCTTCTGGAATACCTGTGTGGGCAACAAGAAACTCACAGGTATACGTTGTGTTCTAGATTACAAGTGTTAAATGACAGTGACATGCCACCTTACCCATCAGTAGAGTATTTATTCATTTACCTGATTCTTGTTTTATTGATCATAATAATAATAATTTCTTTATTTAAGGCCAAAATCAAGAAATTTCTATTCTCCAATGGGAGTCATCTTCACCAGTAGATCAAACCGTAATGCCTTAAAGAACCCACAATGTCTGATACAATAGAATAGGGGAGTTTCGAGATCGAAAGATAAGAAAAGCCCTACTGTACCATGTGATCTGTCAAAAATGTTAGGCAACCATTTCTGATTACATTTGCTGTAATATAGATGTCCAAGGAAAGTTTCAAAAAAGGTTACTTTGACTAGACGTACGAGAGGGAAAACTGAGGGGCTGGAAGTTTTTTAATTTAAGAAGCTCCCGATTGAAGGAGAGGTCGTTCGTACCTCCTAACATGGCCAGACAGGTGATCGGTAAATTAAAATCAACAAAACTGCCTGAAATTTTTCACAAGTCATTTGACACAATTGAACTCTTTTAACCTTTTACGACAAAAGCGTTCGAACTCAAAACTCCTCTAGTTATTGATGAACTGTGAGTCAAATGGAACCGACATTCGATCTCCCCTCAGCCCACCATGATCATAGTAAATATGGTATACGGCGACATGAATGCAAACATAATTTTATTGTATCATGAGGTAATATTATGCTTATAATGTCACCAAATATTTGCAACTGTGACATTTCATAATTCATCATTTATTGGCAGATATAAGGCACACGTATGCACGAAAGTAGAGAAGCTTTACATCCATTACTGTGTACATATTAAGATGTTACAATTAATGTCAATAAATCTTAATAGCGGCTATGCCATTTAAAGATGTTGGGAAACAAATCTAGCTGGATATCGATAAAACCTTTGAAACTAATATGCACTCTCTTTAATAATGATAGACTTTTTCCGCTACATGTACAAATTAAGACCCAATGAGCTTAGATCACATCTTCTCTCCACAATCAACTTTACGAGGAATAGGCACTGTATATACACATATATACAATGTGAAAACCGGCTTACATGAAGGGCCTGTTATTTCTGGAGTTATCTCCCGTGTAAACCAAGACTCCGTCGTGGTAAAAGGTGGGAACGTTGTGTGGATAGCACAGAGGTCAGGGGTTGGGTTGCTCACGCACAGGTTTGGCAATAAGTTACTCCTGGAGCGCTTGGATGGTAAGGGGCATTCACAGCTTGAGGAGATCTGACTGCACAGCATGAAGTAGTCAGTCAACTGAGCTTGAGTCAGGTCATTGGTTGTGGGGGTCCACAATGGGTTGTTGAGGTCAGCACACGGCTTAGAGATGACACAGCGCTGTGGTAAAGTACCTGAGGAAATGGAAATCATATTACTGACTAGATATTGTTGTAGGTGCTTACATATCATTGGGTCAAGTGTCATGCCCGACAACCGATCACCAATCCTAGTCCCTAAAGGCGTTGTTCTAAGGAGATAATCTCCACACCCATTTTCCAAAACCACGTATAACACTTTTACAATTATAGAGATTACTGAGAAAGCCACCCACACACAGGTATATATACTGCGTAGTTAAATTCTTCACAACATTAATCAGAATGTGAAAGTAGTTCACTGTGGTAAAATGAGCGACGATGATTAGATAAAAAATCATTACATGTATTTCTTAAGTGACAAATCTTTTTTTTAGTCACCAGTAGAATTGTGGGATGCCTTGCTACTTCTATCCCACAAACAAACACAATTCTTCTTCAACTCACATTTCTGGGTTGTTGTTGTTGTTGTTACACGGGCTTGTGTAGTCGTCTCTGGCCAAGGTTCCGTGGTGGATTCACAGGGCTGACGGAAAATGCACCTGAAGTTAGCACGGTCAATGGTGCCACCTGGACACACGCACGAAGCATCACACCCGGGTAAGGGGCTGCACTGCGACAGGTCCTCGCCGCAACCAAGGATGCAGATGCAGTTGGTGTTGCACACTGAAGGGCAAAGAACACACATAGTGAATTGCAAAGACAAGGCAACAAAACGTTTCACAGATGAATTCAAATTGAGGGTTTAAAACACAGTGTGATTAAGTCACAACTGTACCCAGGTTTTACATATATATATGTATAAATGTACATGTATTTGGTCTTTATTATGTAAATTAGTTTGAAGCTATTCTTTTCGCAAGTTCAACAAATGCAGACTCAAAATACTTAGAAAGTCGTGATTCCTTCAGTCTGGACAGGTGTTTACCCAGGTGTTGTAAGAGCTGTGTTTAACAAAAGTAGTTTTAAAATCCTAATATCATCAGTGCACATGTACACTGATTAAACTGGGCAGAGAAAGTGACCATTTCAAACATAAATTTCTATGCTCAACAGGAGCAACATATTCAATGCTAAAGATGCACCAATTTACTCGTGATATGTTATCTCATTTATGTGCACGTATTTGATCTGTGTTTTATACCATGATCAAGAAATTATCACAAATACCACGGTGGTCAGGTTTATTGGTGGAGTAACCAAGAATGCCCACAATCACACAATTCCCCTGAATTTAAGCCACACCCAAAGCAGTAAGAGCTGGACTCTGACACACCAGCTCACAGTTCAGAGGCCTGATAGTTGCAAAGAGCCAGTCGTAATACACTTTGCATATTAAGATGCTGTTGTACACAGGACATATTCTATATGCAATCAATCTCGACATTGCATTATTATGGCCACCACTAATACAGGAAACCAACCAATCAACACCATTTAATCTCATTTGTACTTAAGGGTTTAGTGATCTATTTCATTGGGGTCTAAAGTCATATTTCAGAAATTTGTTACTTTTATCACAAGACACTGATTTATGGGTGTGAGAACGAGTAACTCACCTCGCTTTGACAGGTACTGGAGAATGTGGGTGAGTTCAATAATGCTGGTCAAAAGAGCTGGATTTGAACTTGTGGCCTCTTTGGAAAGTGTGATATTGGAAAGTGTGATATTGTCAGAGTAAAAACTCTCACCTTGAGAAGGCGGCACTGTCGTTTTCGTGGGTGGCGAAGATGTCAGCTCTGGGGTGTGTGCACTCGTGGTCGTCACATCAGCTGGCACCGTGGTTAGCCTGATGATCTGCTTCGATGTTGTGGGAGGTGTGCTGGTTGGCACAGGTGTTGGTCTCTCAGTCCGCAAAGGCGTTGTTACAGGTGTTATAACTTTTGTAGGAGCTGTAGTGATTTGCACAGGTGTGGTTACAGGTGGTACAGATGTTGTGGGAGCTGCGGTTATTGTCACATGTGGCCCAGTTCTCTCTTCGGGTGTTTGCCTAGGCGTTGTAGGAGCAGCAGTGGTTGTAGCAGTGGTTGCCTCGGGTGTTACAACAGTTGGCCCAGTTCTCCCTTCTGGTGTTTGCCCCGATGTCGTAGGAGCAGCGGTGCTTGGCACAGGTCCCTCAGTTTGTCCACTAGTAGAAGTGGTAGCACCAGGGTCTGTGAAAAATTTGATTGGTGTTTTACGCCGTGCTCAAGAATATTTCACTTATACGATGGCGGCCAGCATTATGGTGTGGGGAAACCGGGCAGAGCCCGGGGAAACCCACAACCATCCACAAGTAGCTGCCAGACCTTCCCACGTACGACTGGATAGGAAGCTAGCATGAGCTGGACACCAGAGCAGTAGGATGTTCGGCAAAGTATGTTCAGCTGTATTTTCTAGCACAAAAATTCATTTGCTTCAGTTCGGGGATCAACTCAAGCTGATATAATCTCATTATGATTGATAGAGGTGCACAAACAACAAGAAAAAGAAAACAACCCAGCATGCGTGAGTTATTAATAAAGGAAACCAGGGTACATAGAGCACATCACACAAATATGAAAATATACAGTCAGTATATGGGATAGAGCACTTACTTGTACATGCTCGAAGTTGGATGTTGATTGGTCCCTCGGGAATGACTCGTACCATAGAGGCTGCAGTCGGCAAGAGTTCAAATCTTTGTGGCGCATCTTCAGACCGGGGTGAAAACTGACAAGAAAATCACAGTTACGATATGTATCTCAGACACAGCAACATGTTTACGTATTTTGGAAACAAATTCACATCACTTGAATTACTGTTTAATAAAAGTAACGTAAAAGTCAAATATTCACCTTTAAGAAATTATTTTGTTCGATGGAGGATAATCAATTTAATATACTGTAATTTTTCAGCCATTTTTCAGTCAGTAATTATGAAACAAGCGGCAGAACTTCATTCAGCCATGACAACTGGGCACAAGTGAGCATTCATCATACATTCTGGTGAGATATCTGGTATGATCAGCATGTTTCTAACTATGTGCTTCTTTTTCCTAGTGTACCTGTACTTCCAAGATTATCACGTCTACATCAATGCTGAAAGAACTTTGAAGGTAAGCTACATGTTTATGCATTAAACAAAGTTACAAACTATTTTGATTTATTTACTTATTCATTTACACTGATTTAATACCTTCACATACATGGGTGAAAATTTATCCATACATTCATAAGTCACTCACTTGTTTGGGCTGAACGGATTCACCCAATTCCACATAGGAATCAAATTCTCCAAAGGTGAACTCATTCTTGAACTCAAGCCTGAAGGGACTTCCTTGTGCTTCAATCGCACTGAGGATATACTCATCCTGTAAATCTACTTCAATGAAGGGCTTGATATCACTAGGTACGAACGGCACTTGTCCAAACAGTCCCACTCCTCGGGGGGTGACAGCGCTATCAGCATCCAGGAGGGCGTCATTACAGTCTGAAAATGTTAAGACGATAGTGATGCAAGCGACATTAATCAATTATCTTCTATGGTTTCGTAAGTCTATGGTTTGCCTGTAGAGAGAGTCTGTGGTGTACCTGGCGTAAGCCTGAGGTTTGCCTGCATTGAACATACGGGGTTGCCTGTAAAGAGCATGTAGCGAACCTATGGTTTGCTTGTAAAGAGTATGTGGTGTGCCTGTGGTGTGCCTGTGGTGTGTCTCTCATGAGCCAGTGGGTGGGAAACGTTAAACTTAGCTAATGACACCAAGTACAGACCACATCACTTATGTCAGTGCCACTACAACCAAGGCAAACAACGATAGAAGTAGAGGAAACAGAAACTCTACTGGCAATCTGGTGACATGCCGCTGAGGCCATGAAACCTCCTGCCCCTGTATTTCTACCATGACAGCTGAAAAATGATATGCTTACCTGTAATTGCCCCTACTGATACATGTTCACCTGTAAATGACAGCAAAATGTGATACAGTGATTAAAAGACACCATCAATACGATTCATAATCTGATCTAAATGTACATGTATAAACTTTCCTTCAGCAGGCCTTGACACCTCCACTTGTCATCATGATTGCAAGGAAAATACATTTCAATATCTAAGTTAGGTAAATGTAGTGATACAAATTTGCATTACACAAAATTAGTTCAACATTCTTTAACTTATAAAGGAAGATACAAAGTCAAACAAAATGTGTAATTCTCTAAGCAAGAAAACTGAAGAAGTTTACATACCGATTTAATGAACAGTTTTGCAGGCTCAACCACAGATCGTAAATATCAAAAAGTGCATTTTTTTTTCTACAGAAATTTGCCCAGGGGTAGAATACATGTGGAACATCCTACTCTATGGTGACATTTATATATTTTACTGTTAATAGCCACCTTCACTGAAAAATTGACTGCTTAAAGATGAGGGTAAGATTTCTGGGTGCAGATACAAGACGAAAATCTCCTTACTTCAAGCTGAAGCTCCACCAGCAAGGGATGGCTCCAAACTTGAAATGGACACATCATATAAGTCATAAGTAAATAAAACTGACCTTGTGTTGTGGTGACAGGTCCTTGAGTCGTCACTACACCTGGAGAGGTTGTTGTAACAGGTCCTTGAGTTGTCACTACACCTGGAGAGGTTGTTGTAACAGGTCCTTGAGTCGTCACTACACCTGGAGAGGCTGTTGTAACAGGTCCTTGAGTCGTCACTACACCTGGAGAGGCTGTTGTAACAGGTCCTTGAGTTGTCACTACAACTGGAGAGGCTGTTGTAACAGGCCCTTGAGTTGTGTCTCCAACTGGTAGTGATGTGATACGCGGTTCCTGAGTTGTCACTACACCTGGAGAGGTTGTTGTAACAGGTCCTTGAGTTTTCACTACAACTGGAGAGGATGTTGTAACAGGTCCTTGAGTTGTGTCTCCAACTGGTGGTGATGTGATACGCGGTTCCTGAGTTGTCTCTACAACTGGAGAGGCTGTTGTAACAGGTCCTTGAGTTGTCATTACACCTGGAGAGGTTGTTGTAACAGGTCCTTGAGTTTTCACTACAACTGGAGAGGATGTTGTAACAGGTCCTTGAGTTGTGTCTCCAACTGGTGGTGATGTGATACGCGGTTCCTGAGTTGTCTCTACAACTGGAGAGGCTGTTGTAACAGGTCCTTGAGTTGTCACTACACCTGGAGAGGTTGTTGTAACAGGTCCTTGAGTTTTCACTACAACTGGAGAGGATGTTGTAACAGGCCCTTGAGTTGTCACTACAACTGGAGAGGCTGTTGTAACAGGTCCTTGAGTTGTCACTACAACTGGAGAGGATGTTGTAACAGGCCCTTGAGTTGTCTCTACAACTGGAGAGGCAGTTGTAACAGGTCCTTGAGTTGTCACTACAACTGGAGAGGCTGTTGTAACAGGTCCTTGAGTTGTCACTACAACTGGAGAGGATGTTGTAACAGGTCCTTGAGTTGTGTGTCCAACTGGTGGTGATGTGATACGAGGTCCTTGAGTTGTCTCTACACCTGGAGAGGATGTTGTAACAGGTCCTTGAGTTGTGTCTCCAACTGGTGGTGATGTGATACGTGGTTCTTGAGTTGTCACTACAACTGGAGAGGCTGTTGTAACAGGTCCTTGAGTTGTCACTATAGCTGGAGAGGTTGTTGTAATAGGTCCTTGAGTTGTCACTACAACTGGAGTGGATGTTGTAACAGGTCCTTGAGTTGTGTCTCCAACTGGTGGTGATGTGATACGAGGTCCTTGAGTTGTCACTACAACTGGAGAGGATGTTGTAACAGGCCCTTGAGTTGTCTCTACACCTGGAGAGGCTGTTGTAACAGGTCCTTGAGTTGTGTCTCCAACTGGTGGTGATGTGATACGAGGTCCTTGAGTTGTCACTACAACTGGAGAGGTTGTTGTAACAGGTCCTTGAGTTGTGTCTCCAACTGGTGGTGATGTGATACGAGGTCCTTGAGTTGTCTCTACACCTGGAGAGGCTGTTGTAACAGGTCCTTGAGTTGTCACTATAGCTGGAGAGGTTGTTGTAACAGGTCCTTGAGTTGTCACTACAACTGGAGAGGATGTTGTAACAGGTCCTTGAGTCGTGTGTCCAACTGGTGGTGATGTGATACGTGGTTCTTGAGTTGTCACTACACCTGGAGAGGATGTTGTAACAGGTCCTTGAGTTGTCACTATAGCTGGAGAGGTTGTTGTAACAGGTCCTTGAGTTGTCACTACACCTGGAGAGGTTGTTGTAACAGGGCCATGAGTTGTCTCTACACCTGGAGAGGTTGTTGTAACAGGTCCTTGAGTTGTGTCTCCAACTGGCGGTGATGTGATACGAGGTCCTTGAGTTGTCACTACACCTGTAGCATTAGAAAGAGAGTTGACTGGTGTGAGCCTGAAGTATACCTGGATGTATAGCTAAGTTTATATAGTATAGCTGACACATAACCCACTTATTATATTTTTGTTTTGATAGAAAGCAAGACATGAACATTTTGTTGTTTGATGGATAGGTTATAGATTATAGATTATAGATGTTCGTAGTTTCTAGGAGTTATTCTTTGCTTAGGTGGAGCCATTGACGACCTCACAGCTCAGCACTCATTGCACATCAGTTGCGAGCCGTTTCCTTCCACCACACCATAATACTGGCCGCCATCGTATAAGTGAAATATTCTTGAGTACCGCGTAAAACACCAATCAAATAAATACAGAAATGATTTTTTGGAGCTGATATCCCATTCCCATTGTTTGTATATTCACAAACAAGTAGTACAAAAGACTGATCAAGGCCAACATGTAAATTATGACAATTTCAAACGTCACAGTGTTAGGTTTAGAATGAATTGCTATGCACAATAATCCTAAACTTGAACCATCATGCAAACGGTAAACTCTTACCTTTGGGCTCATAACAGCAGAATACTTCCAGCTCCACTTCATATTTTTCTACTGGAGTCTGACCAGCTTCTCCCTGTTTGGGTTCCAACAGTGTGACTCGCAAATCAGAAGCAGTGAAGTCCTTTGGCAGTTGGATTTCACCGTTTTCTGGGACTTCATAAGAATCTGTTCCAGATGGGTTGGTGAATTCTTCAGTTGGGTTATCTCTCTTTTCAATGTCTATGCGGCCAATATTTCCTGTCACAACAACTCTCCCAACAACAACTGGTTGTTCACCATTTGGAGTGAGATCCAGTTGGATGTAAGGAGGATTAGCTGTGTCCACAGGGATTATGGCTGACCTTCCACCAGGACGGATATCTTCAGGAGAGCTTAAGGGGTCAAGCTGAGACACCTGGATAGACTCGTCTGGTAAACGCTGTGGGTCTTTCATTCCATCCTCCAGGGGACAGTACTCAGGGGTACTCTCCACAAATGTGGGTTGTGTGGTCTCTTCAGTGACAACTAGACACAAAATGAGATGAATACATGACAACATTCAGAGTACCAGAAGTAAAATTAGGGCTAGAGGAAAATTCAAAACTAAAGAACCCTTTAAGCATGATTTATACTTACATCAGGACTTAATATCCTTTCTTATATATGTTTGTAGAGAACGCTCATCTTGGCGTAGCATACCTGAAGATCATTAATATCCAAGAAATGCTTATCACTGTAAGCAGAAGCTGGCATACTTACTGAGACCAGTACTCCAAGAAGGCGCCAAGACATCTGTGTCTGTTGTGGCCGGTACTGAAGGAGATGTGCCAGTAGGAGCAGTAGTGGTTGCAAAAGTTGTTAGTCCCTCAGTCTGTATAGGTGTTGGTCCAGATGTTGTAGGAGCAGCAGAGGTTGCCACAGGAGTTACTTCAGGTGTGGGGGCAGCTGTGCTGGTTGCCACTGGTGTTGTTACAGGTGGCTCAGTTCTCTCTTCGGGTGTTGTTACAGGTGCCTCAGTTCTCTCTTCTGGTGTCGTTAGCGGTGGCCCAGATGGCTCTTCTGGCGTTTGTCCAGTCGTTGTAGGAGCAGCGGTGGTTGGCACATGTGTTACTACAGTTGGTCCAGTTCTCTCTTCTGGTGTTCGTCCAGGTGTTACAGGTGTAGTTGTTGCCACAGGTGTTGTTCCCTCAGTCTTTACAGATGTTTGTTCAGATGTTGTAGACACTGTAGTTCTATGCACAGGCGTGGTGAAGGGCTCTTCATTCGATTCTCTTGTTGTGGAGATTTCATAGCTGGCAGTTGTTGTTGCTGAAACTAAAACAAGGAAAATTTACATAGTGGAACGCTAGAGGATAAACAGAAAGTTTCACTAAAATCATCAATTTTTCATATTTCCATTAGTAAATAAAGTTCTGGATTCATTAACAAATTTTAATGAAAGTTAACCTTAAAATGTGTTTATAATGACAATTTCTGAAGCAGCCCCACTTTTCTATAACTCTGTGAATAGGCATCGAATAGATATGATTTCCTACACTGATATATCAAGACCAGTGAAAATACTGGCTCCAGGTAAACTGGAACTCGGGCCAGTATTTTCGCTGGTCTCGATATATCAGTGTAGGAAATCATATCTATTTGATGCATTCCCTTACAATGATTGCTAATGAGAATAAGCATGTTGTTGTTTGTTTTTTTTTTTCGATTTATATGATAGGGAAATTAAAGTTTGCCAGCATTACTAAACTTTTGCAATTTTTAGGATCTTAATAATTAACATTATGTCCTAAATGATTTAGAGAAAAATTTGCATGAACACAAAACAAGAACTGAATATCTACAATCACACCAAATTAATTAGGATAAGTAACCAAAAGTGAAAAAATATCCATGCTCTGTGTAAATGTTTAGGCAAGCAACGTTTCCTAATATCTGATGTAACGGTTTAGTGAAAAACTTGCTAACAAGATTTTTAGTACATGAATGACCTATCAGTGACCTTTACCCTTAACCTGAATACCATAGGCTTGAAACAAGTCTCTAAGGCCTATATATCATTTTGCGAAATAAAAAAAATCATACTATAGGAATGCATAAACACTAAAACAAAGAAAATTTAAACCAAACAATTTTTCATCAAATCTTTACCCTTTTGCAAGATCTTGACATTTCAACCAACTTTCAAAAGAAGTCATAAAGTTTGTAATTTTAGCACACTTACACGAACACCAAGTTCAGAAAATTTGAAATTAAGGTTTTCCCAGACTATGAGTGGCCTTTCAGTGACATTGACCGCATTATGATAGGCGTGGAATAATTCGTCAGTTCTATATGTCACATAATGAAATAGACAGGCATTGCTATGCACACAACCTGAGTTAAAAGACAGAGAAAACTGTGAAATTTGAAGAAGGCAATTTTTGTCAAAAGTTTCAACTCATGTATGACCTTGACCTTTGGACTGATTCTTGTCAAAAGTCATTCGGTTCACAGCCTTTGTGTAGCAATGATGTATACCAAGTTTCATAACATTTGAAATAAGATTTTTTCAGAAACTTGGTAAGGTTTTCCAGCCCATGAATAACTTTTCAGTGAACTTGACATTGACCTGATCATAATATGTGTGAAGTACATCATCCAGGCCTATATGTTGCGTTTATGAAATACCACAATCGGATTCCTTCCGGTTACCAAGCAATTCCAAAAACAAAATTTGGCTAGTCAAATACCCGTCATTAGCTGCAAATTGATTGTCATGAACGGCCGCTTCATTATTAACATTTTGTTCTGCAAAACAAGTATTTCACAATTTAAGACACCAAATTCTTACCTTTAGGCTTATAACAGCAGAACACTTCCAGCTCCACTTCATAATTCTCTACTGGAGTCTGGCCAGCTTCTTCCTGTTTGGGTTCCAAAAGAGTGACACGTAAGTCAGAAGCAGTGAAGTCTTTTGGCAGTTGGATTTCACCGTTTTCTGGGACTTCATAGGAATCTGTTCCAGATGGGTTGGTGAATTCTTCAGTTGGGTTATCTCTCTTCTCAATGGTTACACGACCAACATTTCCTGTCACAACAACTCTCCCAACAACAACAGGTTCTTCATCGTTGGGAGTGAGATCCAGTTGGATGTAAGGAGGATTAGCTGTGTCTACAGGGATTATGGCCGACCTTCCACCAGGACGGATATCTTGAGGAGAGCTTGAGGGGCCAAGCTGAGGCACCTGGATGGAACCATCTGGCAAAAGTTCTGGATCCTTCATTCCATCCTCCAGGGTACAGTACTCAGGGGTGGTCTCTACAGATGCAGGTGGCGTCGGCTCCTCAGTGACAACTGTAATGAAAGAAAAGAAGAAACAATTCTGAAAGTCACTCTCTTGATTGAAAAAAAATACAAATCTATAAAGAGATCTTTTTTCGGAGCTGTTATCTTTTTGTGTTCAATAATTCAAGGCGCTTACAGTAAGCACGGGAAATGATCTAAAATTTCGCCCCAGGGCAAAGTTACACATTTTACCAGATTAAACGGGTTCTACAAAACTTGGAAATTTTCAGGTGTGTTTGGTGTCTCAATTAGCTAGTGTCTGGAATCATTTAGATGGTACAGAAATATCAAACATACATGTACAAGCCAGTGTAGCTAGTTCCAATCCTCCTGTCAGTATAAAGGCTTCTTAGAACATTCTTAACTCAAGTGGGCAGTTACATATACTTACTGAGACCTGTTGTACTCCAAGAAGGAGCCAAGACATCAGAGTCTGTTGTAGTAGGAGCTGTGGGAGCAGCACTAGTTGCCTTCGGTGTTGTTACAGGCGGTTCAGTTCTCTCTTCTGGTGTTGTTACAGGTGCCTCAGTTTGCTCTTCTGGTGTTTGTCCAGGTGTCGTAGGAGCAGCAGTCGTTGCCACAGGTGTTGTCACAGGTGTCCCAGTTTGCTCTTCTGATGTTTGTCTAGGTGTTGTAGGAGCAGCAGTGGTTACCACAGGTGTTACTACAGTTGGCCCAGTTCTCTCTTCTGGAGTATGTCCAGGTGTTGTGGGAGCCACAGTGGTTGCCTCAGGTGTTACTACAGGTGTCTCAGTTCTCTCTTCTGGTGTTTGTCCATGTGTTGTAGGAACAGCAGTGGTTGCCAAAGGTGTTGTTACAGGTGGCTCATTTTCCTCTTCTGGTGTTTGTCCAGATGTTGTAGGAGCAGCAGTGGTTGCCACAGGTGTTACTACAGTTGGCCCAGTTCTCTCTTCTGGAGTTTGTCCAGGTGTTGATGTAGGAGCTACTGTCTTTGGTGGAGGTGTTTCAGTTTGTAGACCTGCTGTAAAAGGTACAACAGCAAAGTGCATGGTTGTAACATCAATAAGATTTTGAGCCTTAAAAATATTTCCGTAGTTTTATTATAAAACAAGATAGGGTACAGTTTTTAAAGTGAAATATATTATTCTCATGAGGAGGGAATGTGCAACTGTCATTCCAGTTAAGACACAAATAATGTTTATCGTATTTAAATGTGATTACACAATCTTCTTTCATTCGTTATTAATTTCCTCGTCCTTTTGTTGAAAATGATTCACTTATAAACTACCCTTCTGAACTTCCATTCAGAATACTTCCATTATACACTGACCTTCTACTTCACATCATACAAGTGCAACAGCGCCCCCCCCCCCCTCCAGCCAAGAAAGAAAAAAAAATTCACCAACAATCGACTAAACCTAGCATACATCACTGCATCTCCACTAGACACACTATAATCATACTATACACCGAAGTTGAAAATCTTCTGGAGCTGACCAAGGAGGATACTGAGTGACCAAGTAATCACATGGCCTTTCCACTACAACACCATGGGAAGGTCTCATTGAACACTAATGGCAAAAACTCCTACATGTACTCTGCTTCTGTGTTGCACTTTTCTCATTAGGTTGAGCGCTTTGCACCTGCTACAATTTCCAACCCCTAATGTTAACCCACTGTTAAGTCATAATAAACTCGAGGTAACTCCTCCTAAACCTCAGTAATGCACGAAGGCGCTATGTTTGATGACGTAAAGCATTATCAGTACAACTCTGTCTGTAAATTTTATCCTACGATTTACACTCTGTTGTAGCGAGTTGTTCGTTTTTGGTGCAATATCTAGACAATGGCGACATTTTATCCTCTTAAACACCAGAAGTATTTCACATTTGTTTGGAACAATGGTTGATGACATAGCTAAACGTAAGCTCCTAGGATAAGATTTAATGAGATATAGATTGGGATGCTTATCTTCATCAATAACAGTGAATCCTGGTGTGCACCGAGAGATAGAATCCAGTCTAAGGAGAAAGAGACAACACAGACGCAGAGCGGAACTGGTCATGTAAAGTCAGACAGTGCGTGCCTCAGCCAACGCCATCAGTGTTCAATGGGACTTTCCCATGGCAGTGTATCATGGCGGAAAGGCCATGTGATTACTTGGTTAGATTCTGTGCATTCAATGGGTCATTGTCCCTCTTCTGCAATAACCAGTACCCGTCATTGTCTGTCTTTAGCTTGCTTTTGCAATTGATGCTTTAAGAAACTTTCAGAATACGATCTGATTCAGAATGAATGAAAATTTTAAAATGCTTTCAAGGATAGTATTTTTTTCTCTTTATTGATCTTTTTTTCCTTCATATATGATGAAATCTGATACTAGGCAACCCAAATCAGGTACTTTAATCAGGTTATACCGCCTGTTGCACATGTGTGGAGACATTTCCAAAAAAAATAAAAGACCTCATTTTCAGGCACTTTTTTTGGCGACTTCTCCATCTTTATCACACCGTGTTACGAAAAGGAAACTAATTCATTGGAACTTTAGCATTTTCAAGGTTCTTTAAAACAACCAGCAAAAAAAACAAACAAAAAAACAATTCAGTGCAGCTGTACCTGTTGATGCCAAAGGCTCTGTCACAGTCGTTGTAGTGGTTGTCTTTTCTCCACTGGGCGAGACTGAAGACAAAATTAAGTGTTCTGATAATTAGCTTTTGTGATAACTGTCTAATGCATACCTAAAAACTGTTCACTTTAAACGCCAGCCAGCATTTTATCAGCAGAGGAAGCTGAAGTGCTTACAGAACAAAAACCATCCTTCTTTGGCCAGTCAATTACTAATACTTGCAGGCAAGTTGTGTCCAGCAGACTTCATGCAACGCTACACGAGAGACCTCTCACTGCCACCAATGCCCCATGAAGTTCTTATGAAACTGATGAACTATTAGGTCCCCACACAAAACTATCCATGAACACTGACTTCTTCCTGTCGACTACATTTAAAGCAGTTCTTTCCCAACTCAGATCATACCAGACACACTGCCAATTTAAACCCAGATCTAGTCGGTTGAGCGGAACCTCGCAGAAATTAGTTTTTTACTCAAGGCTTTACAGTCTCCACCATCCATGTACTAGACTGCATGTATTACGCAAAAAATTTCTGAGTGCAGCATCTGACAACGAAATGAATGGAGCAACTGCTATAAAATTTTCCCATAAAGAGAAATACATCTCCCATGGCTGAACTATTTTTAGAGGTCAAGACATCGAATTTAACACCTTGTCCATACTTTCAGATTACCAAAGTACTGTAGAAGCAAGTCACGGCCTGAAAACGCAGATGAGTCAAGAGAGGAACATTGAGGAAAGTCTGCACACTGAATTTATCACATGTAGGCATTCAGGGAGGAAAACGATCTACTTGGCTTCATGGTTCATGGTTATTTTTCTGACTAGAACCAGCATTAGTAACTGCACCAGTCCAATACTGCACCAGCAAGTTGTTATAGACGCAGAGTCATGTTTATTTGTCAAGCAGCGCAGACTTCTTGGTCATGAGCACTGAAAAGAGCAATCTAGCTCGCTGGCATAAAACTACTGGCAGGTTACCTGTGGTTATGACAGTTGTGGTCTGAACGACAGGTGTGCTCTCTTCTCCAGGTGTGGGAGGTGACACCGTCCTTGTCACAGTCTTGCTGGTTGTTGTTGTCTCTATCAAGAAATAAACAGATGAATGCATGAAGGAGGCTTAGCATTACACTGGCAGTATTTCTCACAGGTTCTATCCATACTACCAGGATGCAATACAAACCTTACTTTCAGGTAAAACAGAGCATGCCCAATGCCATGGTGTACATTTTGACACAAGGCTACACCAATTTTGTGTTTTTTCACAGGTGAGATGACCATAAAAAATGTTGAACTAGAATGAACATAAATTGAAAATCCCTGTTTTATTTCATTTTCATGACATCTCTTTTTTCCAAGATAAACAGTGAACATCCCAGTAAACATGTCCTTAAGAATAAAAACTACTGGGTCAGTCATGTCAGTCTATATTTTTCAATAAATTTTGAATTTCAACTTTAGTTTCAGTTCTATTTCTTTCATTATACCCTTCTTCAACACTGAAGAAAGATGCATTCTGCCCGTAAACTAAAAATACAAATTGCTATATATATATGTATGTATATATCCAAATAAAAAGTGCATTTTGTATCCAAAATTCAGACAAACACATTATTGCAAAATTTTGTGTTTGTTTCATTCTTTACTGACACCTCACTACGCGACTGGTTGAGTCACAACAATCAGTACGATGTACTTTCCCCATTTCACAATTACGGGAGAGGAGAAAGTCGGGTTGTTAATTCTCACGAAGGTTGTTAAGTACTTTTAATATCTGCCTCAGAGATATAATTTGCATTAACTGTGAGTTGTATGACAGTTTAGGTCTTGAACAGTTTCAAGAAACAGTCCATGTTCCCACCCATCTACAATCAAGTAATATTACAAAGACAAAAAGTGTTCACTGTCATATTTCAAGCCTGTGGGTAGGTGCTTAACATTTTCAAAAACACCCCTTTAGACCAAGTGGTTTTACCTTGTTGTCAAGGTTATATTTTTCTCGACAAAGGTCTCTAGGGTCATACCACATTCACTGAAGGAGTGTTTACAAAAATGCCAGGAGTCCGTTTTGCAGGTTTGTGTTTATAAACAAAGGTAATCACTTGGTTAGCACATGTGCATTGGTTTATATTTTACCTTTAGGCTCATAACAACAGAATACTTCCACCTCCACTTCATAATTCTCTACTGGAGTCTGACCAGCCTCTTCTTGTTTGGGTTCCAAAAGTGTGATGCGGATGTCAGAAGCAGTGAAGTCTTTTGGCAGTTGGATTTCACCGTTTTCTGGGACTTCATAAGAATCTGTTCCTGATGGATTGGTGAATTCTTCAGTTGGGTTATCTCTCTTCTCAATGGCTACACGACCAACATTTCCTGTCACAACAACTCTCCCAACAACAACGGGTTCTTCATCGTTGGGAGTGAGATCCAGTTGGATGTAAGGAGGATTAGCTGTGTCCACAGGGATTATGGCTGACCTTCCACCAGGGCGGATATCTTCAGGAGAGCTTGAGGGGTCAAGCTGAGACACCTGGATAGACTCATCTGGTAGGCGTTGTGGGTCCTTCATTCCATCCTCAAGGGTACAATACTCAGGGGTGGTCACAGATGGAGGTTGGGTGGGTGCTTCAGTGACAACTGTAATTGAATGCAAGTACCAAACATGAAGCCAGTGGTTAACATTCATTTGGGATTTATTTTAGTCATGTGCTCGACATGAACATGCATATCAAGGTTTTAAACTTGGTAAAACAGAGAAAAAAATTAAGAAATAACCAATAAACTTGCCAGGAACCTGGTAATTAGGCTGTAGTCAAATCATTGAGCAGTGAGTGTGATTGATACAGTTGGTGAGTTTTGTGTTCGAATTCTTTTATCGCTGAAGGTATAAAAAGTCCTACTCTACCATGTGACCTGTTCAAAACGTTTGACATTGTTTGACATTCTTTGTTGTATTTACTATAGGATGCGCACCTGATAAAAGTTTCACAAAAAGGTATTTAGAGTAGATGAATGGTGGACAAAAGTTCACAACACGTTTACCCCCAATTTTCAATAGAGTTTGTACATGTAGTATAGTGCCGGACAAATATATATGTACATGTTGTTCAGCAGATGAATTAACCATGTGATGAAGAGAACCGTGTATTCCTGTTACAATAATATGTATATATGCTCAAACCACATGTCCCAGAGCTAACAGAATTAGCTACACTAAGATTGTGACTTTATTACATTAGTAAGGTTTTATTTTATTAGTAAATACTGTTTTAAACATATATGACAAAGTCGAAAACAAATGAAATGTTGAAATCAAAGTTCAGAAATAATATATACTATACACCAGTTAAGGCTACAAGCCTAATCTAAGCTATTGACAGCTGTGTGATCCCTTCATTAGTCAGATCTTTGTATTGTGTCAGATCCACTCAGGAGATAATATGACAAGTCAGTCCAGGCCTACATTGTGATCTTATCTACAACTTACAGCAGACAAAAGCCACACGTTCTGTAGTCTGGACCTCTCTGACCATTCTCTTGATTGAATTTCACATTCACTCCGCAAGTGTACTACAAGCAAGCCTCTAGCTGGCAAGCGGCTTTCAACCCACCTGCCTGAACAGAACTACATGTAAAAGCCTGGTCCGTACTTCAGATGGTGTCACGACTATACCACTTGCTGAAGCTTGACCCTTTACCTGTGGTAAGGACTGTCGTGGTTTCAGAACTGGTGACTCGTGGCGTCCTCTCTTCTTCAGCTGTGGTAGCTGTGGCGGGTGTGGTCACAACTGGTGGTGAGGGAGACCCAGAGGTCTTTACTGTCGTCACTGTTTGGGTTGTCTTTTTTGTCACAGTCACTGTATTGAACACAATTATGATCATTCAGCCAGAGTCTTAGTCCAAGGAGATCAGTTGGACCTCGATATAACTTAGATTAGAAGAATCCTGATGATAATTGCTGATACGTACTTTATTTTAAATGGGGCTCACCAGCACTCTACGAAGCGAAGCTGTGTCTTCTACCTACACCATTTACAATACCAGGTGTGATTATTCAAGATCATTTGTGTTAATTACCATGGAAATCAGTGACAATGTTATTCCAAGTATGTGTAGGTAGAGTGCACTGCTGTTACATCAGTTTAATACAAGATTTTGTTCTCTTTGTCATGTTTGTACAGAGCCTCATTGTGCCTAAGTCATGTAAGATGACCACAAAGCTGACCTCAATGAAAAAACACTTATCCAGAATCCGATAATCATGGCTCTTTCTCCCTTAGTCACTTTTCTTTGCAACTGTGATCTAAAAACCGTTATTACACGTGACAAGAACTGGATTAAACTTTTAAAGTCCTTTAGACTGAATCATAAACATATGCTCTCTAAGTAGGCTGTGGAAGAGAAAGGAAACAAGTTCCATAACAGGAAATTCTGGTATCTGCGATATTATATTTGTTTTGTGATGCTTCAATCTGCCACATCACCAACCCGCGTTTCCTTATGAGTGATACAACTTTTAATCGCTTATCTTCTGGCGAGGGTTCTGTTCACAGAAATGCCTGTGGGACATTTTTTGTCAGCAGAGTTAAGATTTTGATAAGGCTGTTTAATTTGTCTAAATCTCCCAAAGCTTGTGAATTTGTAATACTGAAAAGTCTGATCCTTCACTGGTTTGTTTCCTGGCGATTTCAAAATATATCAGTTATATTGCTACTGTGTCTTAGAGCTAAAACAGAAGCCTGGGTCAAGGAAAGAACCCAACTACTTATGAGGGACATTTGGACATGGGCAGAATCCAACTTGCTGTATTTAAAGCTGACATTTGGACAATGGATTGTGCCAAACTTTTTAGAGTGGATATTTGCAAACTTTACCTTTGGGCTCATAACAGCAGAATACTTCCACCTCCACTTCATAATTCTCTACTGGTGTCTGACCAGCCTCTTCCTGTTTGGGTTCCAAAAGAGTAACACGCAAGTCAGAGGCAGTGAAGTCTTTTGGCAGTTGGATTTCACCGTTTTCTGGGACTTCATAGGCATCTGTTCCTGATGGGTTGGTGAATTCTTCAGTTGGGTTATCTCTCTTCTCAATGGTTACACGACCAACATTTCCTGTCACAACCACTCTCCCAACAACAACGGGTTCTTCATCGTTGGGAGTGAGATCCAGTTGGATGTAAGGAGGATTAGCTGTGTCCACAGGGATTATGGCCGATCTTCCACCAGGACGGATATCTTCAGGAGAGCTTGAGGGGTCAAGCTGAGACACCTGGATAGACTCATCTGGTAAGCGTTGTGGGTCCTTCATTCCATCCTCCAGCGTACAGTACTCTGGGCTGGTTACAGATGGAGGTTGGGTGGTTGCTTCAGTGACAACTGTAATTGTATACATACAAAGTATGTTGATGGCACTTAACCTAAATACTAACCATTGTTACACCTGTACCTGGGATTATTTCTGTTAACACTCAGATTTTAGGACTCAAAAATAAAAGATAAAAGAAAAAAATTTAATTAATTGAATAGGCAGAGAATCACGATATGGATCTTAAATAGTTCTGTGAATATGTGGCCTACAGATCAAACGAAGCCTGAAGTTCACAATACCACTGGCATGAGTCTGGGAAAACTCTCCAATATGGCCACCAAAATAACACAAGCTGAACAATACCTGAACTGATCTGACAAAGAAGTTAGAAGAAAGAGTGACAAATATCAAAATTTGTGGAGTTCTTTCCCCCAAAATTGTGTTTTACAACAAAGTTGTCCTAGACTCAGTTCAAAATTCAAAGAAAGAACTGCACGTTGGATTAAAGCCACCTGAAATTCTTCCAAAAGACAATTAGGCGAGGTCTCACCTGTAGTCACAACAGTGGTGGTCTCAGAGGAGCTCACAGTGCTAGTCGTCTCTACTACAGGTGTGGTTTGACCAACGGGTGTCGCTGGTGATGTCACCATCTGAGTTGGGGTCACTTCAACATCAAATGACAATATGTGTTTATACTCTGTAACTTCTTTACCACTTAAAATGTTACTAGAGGACACGATATCAGTGTTCTTGAAATTTCTGCACATTAATATCTCCAACACTGGAACATGTTTTCGGGCAAATTGAAGTATGTCATTATAAATATAAAAGTAATGTAAACAAAATACATGTTGGCACACAGTGGTAAACACACAGCCCATCCTTCTTTGCCAACAAAACAAAAAGCAGTGCAAGGTTGCGATCAAACTTGAAATAAAGGACATCTTAGAGATAAAACTCAGTTCTGTTTATATAAACTGACATGTTGGATATGTATAAATCTGAATGACTTATGACTGAAATTTGGAAAACAATCCAACTTTCTGTACATGTGTAATTGTTATATGACACAGATAGAACCCCACTTTCCGTAATAACCATCTGGATATAGATAGAACCCAACTTCATATAACGGGCATTTCCCAACGTTACCTTTGGGCTCATAACAGCAGAATACTTCCAGCTCCGTTTCGTAATTCTCTACTGGAGTCTGACCAGCTTCTTTTTGTTTGGGTTCCAAAAGTGTGACACGTAAGTCAGAGGCAGTGAAGTCCTTTGGCAGTTGGATTTCACCATTTTCTTGGACTTCATAGGCATCTGTTCCAGATGGGTTGGTGAATTCTTCAGTTGGGTTATCTCTCTTCTCAATGGTTACACGACCAACATTTCCCGTCACAACAACTCTCCCAACAACAACAGGTTCTTCATCGTTGGGCGTGAGATCCAGTTGGATGTAAGGAGGATTAGCTGTGTCCACAGGGATTATGGCTGACCTTCCACCAGGACGGATATCTTCAGGAGAGCTTAAGGGGTCAAGTTGAGACACCTGGATAGACTCATCTGGTAAGCGTTGTGGGTCCTTCATTCCATCCTCCAGGGTACAGTACTCTGGGGTGGTTACAGATGGAGGTTGAGTGGTTGCTTCAGTGACAACTGCAATTGTACATGTAGAAGATACTTAACCTAAATACAGACTATTGTTACACCTGTAGCTGGGATTAAGTAAGTTTGTATTCATGTTTAGAAGACTAAACCAAATGTATATATGTATTCATAAAGAATCCCATTTAAAGTTCAAAACTGTTACTTTTGAATTTTTGTGACAAAGGAGAAGCCAGATGTCACAATTTACAGCATGGGAAAAATGCCCATGCAGGAAAAATGCTCTCAATTTCATCTTGTTAAGGGCCAGATGATTCTATCTCCCAGGAAGGCTTACTGTTTCCACTGTGATTTCGCCCGTTCCTAGATCACCAATTTGCCACACAGAAGTAGTGTTAAATCAGCTGTTTTCCTTCTGATTATGAGACAATTCTGATACATTTTAATGCTATTTTCAATGAGGAAGTGGAAGTGGAATACATCTGGGGTTCTTCCCCAAGGTCTGCACCAGGAGGCCAGAATGATCCTCATAATAATGTAGACTGTACATCGCACACAAAGGAGTGTCACGTCTCTAATACTGAAGAGCATAGGGTGGCGATGACGGGACAATGAATTTCCGGTTTTACTAAAATGGCGTATCTCATGGTGTCGTTAGAATTCCAGATTACAAGCTAGGGATTTATACTGATACCAAGCACGTCATAAAAAATATGTCTATTCCCTTTAAGGTCTGTATGGACCCTTTCTCTGAAATAAATTTGTCTTTATTTTTTGTTGTCTTTTCTTTAAGGCTCAAAAAAAATAAATAAATAAATTATAATTATGGAATAGGCAGACAAACACCCCACTCAGTATGAATCTTTTGTTCTAACATTAAAAGACTGTACACTCACTACTTTAATTGTTGTAGGATTAAAATCTTCAGAATCACACATTTTATTATGTCCAGTAAATTTTCATGGTGCAATACGGTCCCTCAAAATGTGTTTAGCATAAATTCTGAGATTCAGTTCAATCAGTTGGGTTAAAGCCACATGAAATTTTTCCAAAAGACAATCAGGCGAGGTCTCACCTGTAGTCACAACAGTGGTGGTCTCAGAGGTGGTCACAGTGCTGGTCTTCTCTGCTCCAGGTGTGGTTTGACCAGCCGGGGTGGTTGATGATGTCACCATCTGAGTTGGGGTCACTTCAACATCAAATGACAAATTTTGTTTATACTCCGTCATTCTTTAGAACTTAAAATGTTGAAACAAACAAAATCTTAGAACATTTATATCCATAAGAAGTACGAAAAGCAGGACTTCATGAAAGATAAAACCCAAATAGGTAAATAATGGTGAACATACAAGGATAGCCCGTCTTTCATTGGTCCTACTAACAAAGTGAAGTACAAGGCTAGAATAGAGCCTCAAATAAAAGACATCTGATATCATTTGCATGGAACCCCAAGTTTGCATCCCAGACAGGCTGTGGATACGGATAAGGCCTAATTCCTATACGATGCACAACTGATACTTGAAGTACAAAAGATTCCAACTTCCGGATATGTAGCAGACACCTGGTTATGCATAGAGCCTTATTTATTATACTGCATATTTGGACATGGATAGAACCCAACTTTCTATGATAGACATTGGATGTGTATAGAACTGAATTTCCTACCATGGACGATGGTCAACTCTACCTTTAGGCTCATAACAGCAGAACACTTCCACCTCCACTTCATAATTCTCTACTGGAGTCTGACCAGCCTCTTCCTGTTTGGGTTCCAAAAGTGTAACACGCAAGTCAGAGGCTGTGAAGTCCTTTGGCAGTTGGATTTCACCGTTTTCTGGGACTTCATAAGAATCTGTTCCCGATGGGTTGGTGAATTCTTCAGTTGGGTTATCTCTCTTCTCAATGGTTACACGACCAACATTTCCTGTCACAACAACTCTCCCAACAACAACGGGTTCTTCACCATTGGGAGTGAGATCCAGTTGGATGTAAGGAGGATTAGCCGTGTCCACAGGGATTATGGCTGACCTTCCACCAGGACGGATATCTTCAGGAGAGCTTGAGGGGTCAAGCTGAGACACCTGGATAGACTCATCTGGTAAACGCTGTGGGTCCTTCATTCCATCCTCCAGGGTACAGTATTCAGCTGTCGTTACAGACGGGGGTTGGGTGGTTGCTTCAGTGACAACTGTAATTGTCCATGCACAAAGTAAGTGGATAATGATTATAAACTTACATAGATAAACTTCACTATTGTTATATGTGTACTTATTATTTCAGTTAATCCTCAGGTTTTAAGGTTAAACAGTAAAAATAAATAAATTAAAATTAACGAATAGGAAGAGAATCACCACACTCAACATGCATCTTTTGTTCAAAGTTTAACCGATTGTACACTTGCTACTTCAATGGTTATAGACTTAAAATTTTCAAGGTCACAGATTTTAGAATGTCGAGGATTTTAAATAAATGACACCTGTAGATGTACATGTGCTGTTGATGGTTTGAAGGCAAGGAATGCCCAAACTCAGTCTTAAAATCTGCATCCCGAAATGACATCTGCCAAAATGCCGTTTACTGGGATAGCTAGTCTAACAATTCAGATGGTCATCTTGTTTCCCTATATAAAAAGATCCACTGAAAAGCCTGGTAGAACGCTGAATAATTTCACACTGGAACCAAACAATCCTGCATTTTACTGGTCAGGAAGACAGTTACTCATAGCTTATCCACTGAAAAAATCCTCTACTATTTTCCATTACTGTGAAATTATCTTGATTATTATCTGAATGCTAAAACAGTTTTTATGAACTTGTGGCCTGCAGATCAAAAGAAGTCTGAAGTTCATAAAACCAAAACATATAGATGTGGGAAGACTCTCCAGTATGGCCACCAAAACAACGCATGCTGAACAACATCTTAAATAATCTGATCCAGATGTGGCGCAAGGGCTACAAATATCAAAATATCTGAAGTTATTCTCCAAAAATGTACAACCTTGAATGCTAAGAGATTCAGTTAAAATTTCAAAGAAAGAACTGCACATTGGATTAAAGCCACCTGAAATTCTTCCAAAAGACAATTAGGCGAGGTCTCACCTGTAGTCACAACAGTGGTGGTCTCAGAGGTGCTCACAGTGCTAGTCGTCTCTGCTACAGGTGTGGTTTGACCAACGGGTGTCGCTGGTGATGTCACCATCTGAGTTGGGGTCACTTCAACATCAAATGACAATATTTGTTTATACTCTGTAACTTCTTTACCACTTAAAATATTACAAGAGGACACGATATCAGTGTTTTTGAAATTTCTGCACATTAATATCTCCAAAACTGGAACATGTTTTCGGGAAAATTGAAGTATGTCATTACAAATACAAAAGTAATGTAAACAAAATACATGTTGGCAAACAGTGGTAAACACACAGCCCGTCTTCCTTTGCCAACAAAACAAAAAGCAGTACAAGGTTGCGACTCTGAAAGTTCTTTGACACATAAAATGTGAAAACAGGAAACTGTATCGGCCTTTTTGAAATTTCTAGATATTTATGTCCGAAAAAATATTAAAGACATATTTTCATGAAAACTAAAAGACAAATATGGAAACAGTTGTGAACACATATGTACATGTATACTCTGTCTTTCATTGGTCCTAGAAACAAAGAGAAGTGCAAGGTCTGACAAGAGCTTCAAACAAAGGACATCAGATATCATTTGGATGGAACCCAGAACTTCTAGCTGTGTAGCAGAAACCTGGTCACATATAGGGTTAAACTTATAACGGACATTTGGATATGGATAGAATAAAAATTCTTGTAATGAACATTTGGACATGGATAGAACCCAACATTCTATAACTGACCATTGGATGTGCATGGAACTGAATTTCCTACCATGGACGATGGCCAACTTTACCTTTAGGCTCATAACAGCAGAACACTTCCAGCTCCGTTTCATAATTCTCTACTGGAGTCTGACCAGCTTCATCCTGTTTGGGTTCCAAAAGAGTAACACGCAAGTCAGAGGCTGTGAAGTCTTTTGGCAGTTGGATTTCACCGTTTTCTGGGACTTCATAAGAATCTGTTCGAGATGGGTTGGTGAATTCTTCAGTTGGGTTATCTCTCTTCTCAATGGCTACACGACCAACATTTCCTGTCACAACAACTCTCCCAACAACAACGGGTTCTTCATCGTTGGGAGTGAGATCCAGTTGGATGTAAGGAGGATTAGCTGTGTCCACAGGGATTATGGCTGACCTTCCACCAGGACGGATATCTTCAGGAGAGCTTGAGGGGTCAAGCTGAGACACCTGGATTGACTCATCTGGTAAACGCTGTGGGTCCTTCATTCCATCCTCCAGGGTACAGTACTCAGGAGTGGTCACAGACGGGGGTTGGGTGGTTGCTTCTGTGACAACTGCAAATGTATGTGGCACAAAGGATGGTGATAATACTAAACCTACACACCTGATTCTTGGTACACGTCTACCTGGGATTATTTCGATGAATAATCAGGTTTTAAGGTAAAAAAAAATAGAAAATGAATAAATTAAAGTAAGCAAATAGGCAGAGAATCACCACACTCGACCTGCATCTTTTGTTCAACGTGTAACAAATTGTGCACATGCCACAGTTATAGACTTCAAATCTTCAGGCTGACACATTTGAGCATGCACAGTAAATTTACAAGATCCCATTTTAATAAATCACATCTTTAAATCAAATGGTTTTATATTTTTTTTTCATTAGCCAGATTTGATTTATTTATTTATTTGTTTGGTGTTTTATGCCGTACTCAAGAAAAGTTCACTTCTTCAACGCTGGCCAGCATTATGGTGGGAGTAAACCGAACAGAGCCCGGGGGAAACCCATTACCATCCGCAGGTTCCTGGCAGACCTTCCCACATAGGGCCGGAGAGGAAGCCAGCATGAGTTAGACTTGAACTCACAGCGACTGCATTGGTGGGAGACTTCTGGGTCATTACACCGCACGCAAACCAACTGAGCCACAGAGGCTCCTTGGTCCGATTTGAATGCAAAGACAGATAGCTTTCATCTGAAGAACACAATGCTCAACAACTTTTTATTACAACTGTGCATTTATATCTGAATGTTAAAACAGCTTTTTTGAATATGTGGCCTACAGATCAAAAGAAACCTAAAGTTTGCAATACCAACAACATACATGTGGGGAATGTCTCCCAAATGGACACAAAAATAACACAATCTGAACAATACCTGAACTGATCTTATCCAAAAGAGTTGGATTTATTTCCCCAAAATTTTTTGTTTCAGCAAAAAGTTGTCCTAGATTCAGTTCAAAATTTCGAACAGAAAACTGTAGGCTGGATTGAAGCTGCATGAAATTTTTCCAAAAGACAATTAGGCGCGGTCTCACCTGTAGTCACAACAGTGGTGGTCTTAGAGGTGGTCACAGTGCTAGTCTTCTCTGCTACAGGTGTGGTTTGACCAACGGGTGTGGCTGGTGATGTCACCATCTGAGTTGAGGTCACTTCAACATTAAATGACAAATTTCTTAAATATAACGTTTGAGTTCTTTACTACTTACAATGTTAAAACAAAATATCATATGAACATTTATGTCCATTACAAAACTGAAAAGGCACGTTTTCATGAAAATTATAATGCACCATTATGAATATTATTTTAAAAGTCATATAGACGGTTGCAAACGCTTAGCCTGTCCTGTCTTGGTGAAAGAAACAAAATGCAGCGCAGATTAGAACCAATCTTCAAATAAAGGAAAATGGACATCTTCTGGTTAGAAACCAGTTGTGTATGAGTGACACATTAGATATGATTAAACCCAAATTTTACATAACTGACATTTGGGCTGCTATAGAATTCAACATCATGCCCATGTCTAACTGACTTTGATATGAATAGAACCCAACTTTCTACAATGGACATCTGGACATGGATAACAAGAAACTTTCAACAAAAAATAAACATTTAGAAAACAGATACATCCCCAATTTCCATGATGGACATCTTGACATGGATAGAGGTCAACTTTCTATACTGACATTTGGGCATGAACAGATCCCAACTTTCTATAATTGACATTTGTACATGGATAAAAGCCAACTTCCCATAAAGGACATTGGACATGGATAAAACCCACCCTCCTGTAAAGGACATTGGACATGGATAGAACCCAACTTCCTACAGAGGACATTGGGCATGGATAGAAACCAACGTCCTATAAAGGACATTGGACATGGATAAAAGCCAACTTCCTATAATGGACATGGATAGAATCAAACTTTCTATAATGCATATCTAGACACAGATAGAAGCCAGCATTCTATAATGGATATTTGGATGTGCATGGAACTGAATTTCCTACTGTGGACATTGGTCAACATTACCTTTGGGCTCATAACAGCAGAACACTTCCAGCTCCGTTTCGTAGTTTTCTACAGGAGTCTGACCAGCTTCTTCTTGTTTGGGTTCCAAAAGAGTGACACGTAAGTCAGAGGCTGTGAAGTCCTTTGGCAGTTGGATTTCGCCATTTTCTGGGACTTCATAAGAATCTGTTCCCGATGGGTTGGTGAATTCTTCAGTTGGGTTATCTCTCTTCTCAATGGCTACACGACCAACATTTCCTGTCACAACAACTCTGCCAACAACAACAGGCTCTTCATCGTTGGGAGTGAGATCCAGTTGGACGTAAGGAGGATTAGCTGTGTCCACAGGGATTATGGCTGACCTTCCACCAGGACGGATATCTTCAGGAGAGCTTGAGGGGTCAAGCTGAGACACCTGGATTGACTCATCTGGTAAACGCTGTGGGTCCTTCATTCCATCCTCCAGGGTACAGTATTCAGCTGTCGTCACAGACGGGGGTTGGGTGGTTGCTTCTGTGACAACTGTAATTGTCCATGCACAAAGTAAGTAGATAATGATTATAAACTTACATAGATAAACTTCACTATTGTTATATGTGTACTTATTATTTCAGTTAATCCTCAGGTTTTAAGGTTTAAAAATAAAAATACATTTAAATAAATTAAAATGAAAATCTCAAAGGGCATGCTTTCATGAAAATTATATTATGCCATTATAAAAACTATTTTAAAAGCCATACAGACAGATTGGTAAAGAGTTGTGAGCACTTAACCTGTTCTTTCTTGGTGAAAGAAACAAAATGTAGTGCAAGGTTAGAAGAGAGATATTGGATGTGGATAAAACTGAAAGTGTTATAAAATGATATTTGGACAACAATAGATTCCAACTTCCTGCACTAGTGTAATTGATACTTCCCATGAACAGAACACAATTCTCTATACTGGACATTTGGACATGGATGGAACCCAACTTTCTATTATGGACATTTCAACATGAATAGAGGCCAACTTCAACACTGGACATTTGAACATGGGTAAATCCCAACTTTCTATAATGAACATTTGAACATGGATAGAGGCCAACTTTGTATAATGAACATTTGAACATGGATAGAGGCCAACCGTCTATAATGGACATTTGAACATGGGTAAATCCCAACTTTCTACAATGAACATTTGAACATGGATAGAGGCCAGCTTTCCAGAATGAACATTTGAACATGGATAGAGGCCAACTTTCTATAATGAACATTTGAACATGGATAGAGGCCAACTTTCTATTATGGACATTTCAACATGAATAGAGGCCAACTTCAACACTGGACATTTGGACATGGGTAAAACCCAACTTTCTATAATGAACATTTGAACATGGATATAACCCAACGTTCTACAATGGACATTTGAACATGGGTAGAGGCCAACTTTCTATTACGGACATTTGAACATAGGTAGAAGCCAACTTATATACTGCAGATTTGGACATGAATACAAGCCAACTTTCATACTGGACATTTAGACTTGGATAGAACCCAACTTCCTGTAACAGACATCTGGGCATGGATGGAATCCAACTTTCTATAATGGACATGGACAGAACCTACCTTTTTATAGTGAACATTATGGAACATGAATAGAATCCAACTTTATATTATGAACATTTGGACATAGATTATATGCAACTTTATATAATGGACAACTTTCTCTGATGGACATCTGGACAGGAGTAGAACCCACCTTTCTATAACAATGGACAAAGGCTAACATTACCTTTGGGCTCATAACAGCAGAACACTTCCAGCTCCGTTTCGTAGTTTTCTACAGGAGTCTGACCAGCTTCTTCCTGTTTGGGTTCCAAAAGAGTGACACGCAAGTCAGAGGCTGTGAAGTCCTTTGGCAGTTGGATTTCACCATTTTCTGGGACTTCATAAGAATCTGTTCCTGATGGGTTGGTGAATTGCTCAGTTGGGTTATCTCTCTTCTCAATGGCTACACGACCAACATTTCCTGTCACAACAACTCTGCCAACAACAACGGGTTCTTCACCATTGGGAGTGAGATCCAGTTGGACGTAAGGAGGATTAGCTGTGTCCACAGGGATTATGGCTGACCTTCCACCAGGACGGATATCTTCAGGAGCGCTTGAGGGGTCAAGCTGAGACACCTCGATCGACTCATCTGGTAAACGCTGTGGGTCCTTCATTCCATCCTCCAGGGTACAGTATTCAGCTGTCGTCACAGACGGGGGTTGGGTGGTTGCTTCTGTGACAACTGTAATTGTCCATGCACAAAGTAAGTAGATAATGATTATAAACTTACATAGATACACTTTACTATTCTTATATGTGTGCTTATTATTTCAGTTAATCCTCAGGTTTTAAGGTTCAAAAATAAAAATACATTTCAATAAATTAAAATGAAAAACTCAAAGGGCATGCTTTCATGAAAATTATATTATGCCATTATAAAAACTATTTTAAAAGCCATACAGACAGATTGGTAAAGAGTTGTGAGCACTTAACCTGTTCTTTCTTGGTGAAAGAAACAAAATGTAGTGCAAGGTTATTGGATGTGGATAAAACTGAAAGTGTTATAAAATGATATTTGGACTACAATAGATTCCAACCTCCTGCACTAGTGTAATTGATACTTCCCCTGAACAGAACACAATTCTCTATACTGGACATTTGGACATGGATGGAACCCAACTTTCTATTATAGACATTTGAACATGGATGAAAGCCAACTTCAACACTGGACATTTGAACATGGGTAAATCCCAATTTTCTATAATGAACATTTGAACATGGATAGAGGCCAACTTTGTATAATGAACATTTGAACATGGATAGAGGCCAACCGTCTATAATGGACATTTGAACATGGGTAAATCCCAACTTTCTACAATGAACATTTGAACATGGATAGAGGCCAGCTTTCTAGAATGAACATTTGAGCATGGAGAGAGGCCAACTTTCTATTATGGACATTTCAACATGGATAGAGGCCAACTTCAACACTGGACATTTGGACATGGGTAAAACCCAACTTTCTATAATGAACATTTGAACATGGATATAACCCAACGTTCTACAATGGACATTTGAACATGGGTAGAGGCCAACTTTCTATTACGGACATTTGAACATAGGTAGAAGCCAACTTATATACTGCAGATTTGGACATGAATACTAGCCAACTTTCATACTGGACATCTAGACTTGGATAGAACCCAACTTCCTGTAACAGACATCTGGGCATGGATGGAATCCAACTTTCTATAATGGACATGGACAGAACCTACCTTTTTATAGTGAACATTATGGAACATGAATAGAATCCAACTTTATATTATGAACATTTGGACATAGATTATATGCAACTTTATATAATGGACAACTTTCTCTAATGGACATCTGGACAGGAGTTGAACCCACCTTTCTATGACAATGGACAAAGGCTAACATTACCTTTGGGCTCATAACAGCAGAACACTTCCAGCTCCGTTTCGTAGTTTTCTACAGGAGTCTGACCAGCTTCTTCCTGTTTGGGTTCCAAAAGAGTGACACGTAAGTCAGAAGCTGTGAAGTCCTTTGGCAGTTGGATTTCACCATTTTCTGGGACTACATAAGAATCTGTTCCTGATGGGTTGGTGAATTGCTCAGTTGGGTTATCTCTCTTCTCAATGGCTACACGGCCAACATTTCCTGTCACAACAACTCTCCCAACAACAACGGGTTCTTCACCATTGGGAGTGAGATCCAGTTGCACGTAAGGAGGATTAGCTGTGTCCACAGGGATTATGGCTGACCTTCCACCAGGACGGATATCTTCAGGAGAGCTTGAGGGGCCAAGCTGAGACACCTCGATAGACTCATCTGGTAAACGCTGTGGGTCCTTCATTCCATCTTCCAGGTGACAGTACTCAGGGGTAATCACAGATGGGGGTTGGGTGGTTGCTTCAGTGACAACTGTAATTATACACGCACAAAGGATGGTGATGACACTTAACCTAAATACTTGACTATTGTTACACCTGCACATCGGATTATTTCAGTTAATACTCAGGTTTTAAGGTTCGAAAATAAAAATAACAAAATTAAAACAATCAAATAGGTAGAGGATCGCCATTTGGTTGTTAAACAGCTTTGTGAATATGTGGCCTACAGATCAAACGAAGCCTGAAGTTCACAATACCAAAAACATGCACGTGGGAAAACTCCTCCAATAAGGACACCGAAACAACACAAGTTGAACAATAACTGAATTGGTGTGACCCAGAAGTGAGATGACAGGGTGACAAATATCAAAATCCGTGGAGTTATTTCCCCGCAAATTGTGTTTTAAAAAAAAGTTGAACTACATTCAGTTCAAATTTCGAAGAGAGAACTGCACGTTGGATTAAAGGCACCTGAAATTCTTCCAAAAGACAATTAGGCGAGGTCTCACCTTTAGTCACAACAGTGGTGGTCTCAGAGGTGGTCACAGTGCTGGTCTTCTTTACTACAGGTGTGGTTTGACCAACGGGTGTGGCTGGTGACCTCACCATCTGAGTTGGGGTCCCTTCAATATCAAATGAAAAATTCGTTAGATTTGAGTTCTTCACTACTTACAATGCTAAAAGAGGACATCATAACAGCAATTCTATCTGTTAATTATCAAACTGAAAAGGTATGTTTTCACGAAAATTACATTATGCCAATATAAATATTACTTTAAAAGCCATATAGACAAATACGCAAACAGTGGTGAACAGCTTGTCCCTCTCTTGATAACAGAAACAAAACGCACTGCAAGGTTAGAAGCAAATCTTCAAATTGAGAACAATGGACATCATATGGAGAGAACCTAGCTGTATAACAGACATATCGGATATGGGTAAAGCCGGATGTCTTAATATAACTGATATTGGACAACAACAGAATCTAACTTCCTGCACATATGCAAATGATACATGGACATGAACAGAACCCATCTTCCTATAACGGGCATCTAGACATGGATAGAACCCAAATTTCCTGAGTGGACATCTATACATGGATAGAACCCAAATTTCCTGAATGGACATCTAGACATGGATAGAGCCCAAATTTCCTGAGTGGACATCTAGACATGGATAGAACCCAAATTTCCTGAGTGGACATCTAGACATGGACAAAACCCAAATTTCCTGAGTGGACATCTAGACATGGATAAAACGTAACTTTTTATACTGGACATTTGAACATGGATTGTACCATACTTTTTATAATAATGGACACTGGCCAACGTTACCTTTGGGCTCATAACAACAGAACACTTCCAGCTCCGTTTCGTAATTCTCTACAGGTGTTTGACCAGCTTCTTCCTGTTTGGGTTCCAAAAGTGTGATGCGCAAATCAGAAGCTGTGAAGTCCTTTGGCAGTTGGATTTCACCGTTTTCTGGGACTTCATAAGAATCTGTTCCTGATGGGTTGGTGAATTGCTCAGTTGGGTTATCTCTCTTCTCAATGGCTACACGACCAACATTTCCTGTCACAACAACTCTCCCAACAACAACAGGTTCTTCATCATTGGGAGTGAGATCCAGTTGCACGTAAGGAGGATTAGCTGTGTCCACAGGGATTATGGCTGACCTTCCACCTGGACGGATATCTTCAGGAGAGCTTGAGGGGTCAAGCTGAGACACCTGTATAGACTCATCTGGTAAGCGTTGTGGGTCCTTCATTCCATCCTCCAGGGTACAGTATTCAGCTGTGGTCACAGACGGGGGTGATGTGGTTGCTTCAGTGACAACTGCAACAGTACCATCATTCAATCAGTTGTCTGTTTGCATCGTTGATATGCCCTTGTGATTTCCTTTAACAGGGATACAGTATCAGGGCTGTGAGACTGGAGGGAAAACTAAAATACATGTACGCCCATGAAACTTTCCAGATACCATACCTCATAAGCTGGTTTCAATGAAGTCAAGAAGATTCAATCTGATCCAAAACGCTTTTTATCTGTATATATTACATGCAAATGGTATGGTAACCATGTGTACCTATAAAATCGAAGTACTCTTTGTGAAACGTGTCCCTTTCATCATGGCAACTTACGTCAACCTTAGCCTTGGAATTAAAAATAATTTATCACGCAAAAACTGTGACTTAATTCAGTAACTTTGATGTTTAATATAATGTTTGTAATAGATTTTCATAAATTGAAAATTGATTTCCAGGTTCAAATCAAAGGGCTGAAATAACACCACAAGTTCAGGCTACGAGGGATTTATCACCCACATTACCCATGGAGAAAGGGAAGTGGGCATTCTATAAGGACATTTCTAAGTGCAATGTCAAAATCTAAAAGGTGATATTAAAGTTTACTTTTGGGCACAAGAAATTAAAATTTTCAGCAACTCAAAACTTTTACCTTGTCAAGACTAACATGCCACTCATTCAGTTCAAAAATTAAATTGTGGAATCAGTCCTAGATCTTTATCTCGTGTCAAATATGTTTGCCTCTGGCAGGCTTTCATTTGGCTTGTGAAAAGGTTGTACATACAGAACTTGAACATCAGTTTGTGTCAGGACTAGACTGCTTCCTCAGTTACCCCTTACCTGTGGTAACGACTGTTGTGGTTTCAGAACTGGTGACTCGTGGCGTCCTCTCTACTCCTGCTGTGGTAGCTGTGGCGGGTGTGGTCACAACTGGTGGTGAGGGAGACCCAGAGGTCTTCACTGTCGTCACTGTTTGGGTTGTCTTCGACGATGTCACTGTATATCGAAAGCGAACTACATGTGTGTTCATTCTAAAAGGCACTCATTCTAAGAGATTAGTTGTACATCAATAAGGTTTGTTTATTTATGTCACTGGTGATTTACACGGCATTCAAGAATATTTCACTTGCTCCAGGGCCGCCTACATGGTGGAAGGAAACCTGACAGAGCCCCAGGGGGAAAGCCACGACCACCTGCAGATTCCTGGCAGACCTTCCCATATACGCCCGGAGGGGAAGCCATTAAGAGCTGCGCTTGAACTCACAGCGATTGCACTGGTGAGATTTATTTATTTACTTGATTGGTGTTTTACGCCGTTCTCAAGAATATTTCACTTATACAACGGCCGCCGCACTATGGTGGGAGGAAACCGGGCAGAGCCCGGGGGAAACGCACGACAATCCACAGACTGATGACAGTCCATCCCACATCCGGCTCGAGAGAAAACCAGCATGAGATGGACTTGAACTCACAGCGACCGCATTGGTGAGAGGCTCCTCGGTCACTGTATTGCACTAGAGCACTAACCCCATCAGATAAGGAGGTCCCTTACACCAAAATCAAAAGCATCATGACTAGAATCATTTTATCATGTATATGAAGATTAAACTTTTTCCTCTTCAGCTTAAATGCTTTGGTGAAACTAGACCCAGTTCTTGGCCCTCTGAGCTCTAAATACTAAGCCACAGTTACCCTATGACACTGGGCTCCCCACTTATTAACATTAAAAACAACACGATGTATAATGATAGGCAATCATCATAAGACAGAAAAGCGTCCAATTGGGTATATACTTTACAGCAGTATCTTGGAAAGTCGGCACTGTATGTGCAAAGGGCTTACCTTTAGGCTCATAACAGCAGAACACTTCCAGCTCCGTTTCGTAATTCTCTACAGGTGACTGACCAGCTTCTTCCTGTTTGGGTTCCAAAAGTGTGACACGCAAGTCAGAAGCTGTGAAGTCCTTTGGCAGTTGGATTTCACCGTTTTCTGGGACTTCATAAGAATCTGTTCCAGATGGGTTGATGAATTGCTCAGTTGGGTTATCTCTCTTCTCAATGGCTACACGACCAACATTTCCTGTCACAACCACTCTCCCAACAACAACAGGTTCTTCACCATTGGGAGTGAGATCCAGTTGGATGTAAGGAGGATTAGCTGTGTCCACAGGGATTATGGCTGACCTTCCACCAGGACGGATATCTTCAGGAGAGCTTGAGGGGTAAAGTTGAGACACCTGTATAGACTCATCTGGTAAACGTTCTGGGTCCTTCATTCCATCTTCTTCCTCGCAATACACTGTAACCCAAAACGCTCTATCAATGTTTCGATGATCCATATAAAACGCTGATGTCAGGGTTTATTTATGGCTTATCTTTCCAACAGCATTTGCAACATAATTATAACATGTGTCAAAGGAGGATAAGCTTTCTCCAGTGTTTATTTATCTCTCTATCACCAACTTTGAGAAACATGTTACCCATGGATTTGGATAAGATTTTGTGCGAAGGTTATCCTTGAGCTAAGGACAAATCCATTTCAATTTGATGGTGAAGAAGATTAGCATCAGGGTGAGGGGCTGTGTTCAAGCAATAGGACAAAAATGCACAGCGTTGTCCTTTTTGATGTGGATCAAGGAAATTGGTAGTTTCCTGGGGCATGACGTGAAATCTAGTTTCCCTCTACAGAAATGCTGAAGAAAACTCACCGGACTATAAAAATATAAATTGTTTTTCCATTTGATATAATGTACAACCTGGATCATGCCATTTCAAACATGTCCATGCAGTGTTTGCTGTCACGACTGTGTTTGATGTATTGATACAGACCCTACACAATACGTGACCGGTGTAATATTAAACCCGCTGAGCTAATTTCTTCTTCACACGTTTTTCTATTCTTTTATTCGTTCTCCAGTACCTTCAGTTGTGGTGACTACCGGACTCTTGGTCGTTGTTGTTGTTATCACTTCACCAGTTGGTGTCACTGTGCACAGAAACGATAATACAAGATGTCACAACAAAATCTCCATGCTTAACACAACACAAGCAAACACTTGATAATTTTGCACATTAAACATGTTTGGTTTTGCTTTTGCAGGTCATGAATCCTATAACATAATTTCAATGATTGGATTTTCAATTCATAATTTTCAGTAGCCACTAAAGGTTTTATACTGTACAAAATATGTCGCCATTTACATGTACATAACCTTTTCTGAGAGGAAACAAAGTGAATATAAGAGTAATCTGAATTCTGGGTATTTGGTCTTGCACTATCTGAGTATAGCACAGGTAACTCTGCAGAAAATATCTACTATGGAACAGCAGAAGTTCTGATCAAAGCAGTGGATTCTGTGTCTGCCACAGGATGGCCCTATATATAAAATATAACTCACAACTATCTTAAATTTGGTGCAATCCAAAAATACTTCTTTTCATTTAGCTTTTGTCTTGAGCAGCCGTTACACCTTCTGCGATTTTCACTCGCTGTACAAAACCTTACAGTAACGTTACCTTCGAAACTGAAAGTTTTTGACCCTGAATCCAGAGCAAAGACGCTTTTTATAAAGTAGCTATAGGATTCTGAACCTATAAAGTAGCTATAGGATTCTGAGCCTATAAAGTAGCTATAGGATTCTGAACCTATAAAGTAGCTATAGGATTCTGAGCCTATAAAGTAGCTATAGGATTCTGAACTTATAAAGTAGCTATAGGATTCTGAACTTATAAAGTAGCTATAGGATTCTGAACCTATAAAGTAGCTATAGGATTCTGAACCTATAAAGTAGCTATAGGATTCTGAGCCTATAAAGTAGCTATAGGATTCTGAACCTATAAAGTAGCTATAGGATTCTGAGCCTATAAAGTAGCTATAGGATTCTGAACTTATAAAATAGCTATAGGATTCTGAACTTATAAAGTAGCTATAGGATTCTGAACCTATAAAGTAGCTATAGGATTCTGAACCGAGAGTGAAGTTCTCTTGAATACTTTGGTATCCAGACTAAAACATAACAAGAAAGGATCACAGTAGAGTCACTCACCTTCCTCTGTCACAGATACAGTAGGCTCTGAAAAACAAAACCAACGGGGAATTTGATTATTGATTTGTTACTTTGAAAATCAATTTTTAATACACAATCCGGAAGGGAAAAATAACTAGATTGTGCCAAGTCATTTCACTTTATAAATGAACAACGTAAAGTTATTAGATATGTATCACATCCAAATGTGGAATTTTATTCAATGTTGTCTATGATTTTCATTTGTAGCTGACTGATTATCTCACCTTCCTCATCACATCCCAGCACATCCAGGTTAACGAGAGGTGATACACGTTCCCCAGCTTCCTGGCTTGGCTTGAACACAATACTGACTGTTCTAGCATCCACTGCCTCAGGGAAGGCAAACTGTTCATACGACAAACTGTCAGAGGGATAGAATTTCTGAAAGGCAAGAATCCACACAAGAATATATACATGTTTATAAATAAAGGACTTTTTCCGATATGATTTTTCATGCACATATTTATTGAATAATTGAACATTTAATCGTGATTTTTTTCTCATCTAATGTCACACTATAGGTTGTATAACCTTACTAGGTTTTAACTAAAAGGTAAGGTTTGTTTCAATGTATACCCTTGAATTAATGTGAGAATACGTGAAGTTTTTTCAGGAAGACTTCACTACTTCAGGGAGAAGACCTTTGAAGCCTCATATGTAGTTTTCCATTGTTCCATTGATGTCTGACGTAAATCCACTCACGCGAGGTATTCCGAGTTCTGAGACAGTGTTCCAGTTCTGGTTGTCAGATGTGTATTGCACGGTAAACGACTCCACAAACTCGGTGCGGATCGAGATCCCACCAATGGTCGTGACTACGGGCAGGGTGATGGTGGCGTACGGCGCAGCATCATCCGCAGCTGGTTGCCAGCCGCGGCCGTTTGGCGAGATCTGGGAGGCGTCGCTCTCCAGAGAGGAGGAGGAGGAGACAATAACCATGTCAGAGGTGCTCCGCACGCTGCTTAGGAGCTCCACTGCACAGCCTGTGGGTGGGGTAAGAGGGGGGACAGGGTCAGAGGAGCCTCAGAATAAAATCCTGACAGACATGATTTCACCGGTTATGTGTAACCATTTAAAGTATTTGCTGGTCAGGTTTCACTAGATACTCCGCTTTTTTTGTTTTTTTTTTTGACATCATAAGGCTTCACAGATAACCTCCAGAAATAAATTGTTCACAAATGCATTATAATGATCGATATATCATAGATTTACCAATCAGCCTCTGTCTTCATCAGGTTAACGTCTATAAGACCCCAGTAACTTCATTGTTACTAAGCTTTAACCAACAGAGTTCAGTAATTCTAATTTTTGTGAAAAAAAAACAAAACAACCAAAACTGAGAAAAAAAAACCCTCAGCTCTGTGACCTACCTGAGCATCCTTGAGCGGGGAGGACACAGGCACCTTTCGTGTTCCTAACATACCCCATGTGGCAGTTATAGTCAGGGCAACAGGCCGGGGTAAGAAGACAGGCCTGACCAGAGCAGTCATCTATGCACTCACACTGACGGCTTCTCAAGCAACCTACAAACGTTAACAGTCATATCAACCATTACAAAAACAACAACAACAACCACATTAACACCAACTAGAAAGTAATCAGAGATTGTAAAGATGTATGTCCCTCCTCCCCTTGATGACCTTATCACTTCCCTTGCTCCGTGATGGTTTCCTGTCCTAAATGTTAACAGTTACCAAAGATGAACAAAACCTTGGCTGCTGTCGGACATATAAATACAGCACAATCAGCCTGTATAGTCTGCACAGTATTAATACATTTTTAAGACAATGAGTGTAAATGTACTTGTGACAAAAATAAACCGACAGTGCACCACTTCTGGTCATTTTGCACACATTGCACCGGTTTGAGAATGCTATGCTTAGAATAACAGCCGAGCTATGGCAGGAATAAATTTGATGTCCAGAGAGCAAAATCGAAGGAACTCCTAAACCCTATGAGGTACTCCACCTCATTGGGTCATTTTACACAGTTTGTGTGAGGTTTAGAATCATATGCTAAATAATAAGTTAGAGGAGCAGGGTGTACACATGAACCTAAAAAAAAAACAATTTCATTAAGTGAGGTAACAGTCACAACACCATCATTTGTGGTAACCCAGTCAACAAGACGGTCACAGCCACAACTTGTATGACAGAAACACCAACCAAATCAACACCACCAATCGGAGTAGCACCAAATAACCACATAAACACCAACCAACCACACTAACACACGTCACACAATGCACTTAACCAGTCAGGTCCTTATGCAACCTGTAAACACTAACAGTTACAGAAACACCACTTAACGAAGGATAGTGAATGCGCCGATTAAACCCAGATACATGTAAAACAAAATACGGCATGATAAACTATCATATTGTGACTTTGACTGTGAAAAAAAACAACAAAAAACACACCAGATGTAACATAAGAAATGTTTCACACAAACATGTACAAGAGGTAGGTATCATCCCCTAATGAAAACCCACCTGCCTCTGTGGGTACAGTTGTCTCCTGGGTTGTGGCTGTTGTTGTTGGAGCAGCCGCTGTGGATAGAGGAACAGTTATCAAGAACCGCTCAAGAGGTAAAAATTATCACTGTTCATAGTCATACAACTTTCTTGTAAGCAAAAGCGAAAAATTTCCATAACTTGATGTAAAGTGGTTTAGTCTGTACACTGGAAAGCTAATAAGCCTGAATGATAATGCATATACCATTTTGCTGAAATATCTATCTGTGAAGTTGGCAAAATGCTACAATACTGGTCGTCAAGGATGGTGAATGTGTGTTACAAAAGGTAAGTGTGCTTTTCGGAAAAAGGTTTTGCCAGTAAATGCTGAAACTCATGAAGAGTTTACTTACGGGTTGTTTGTTCCAGAGGAGTAGTAGGTGCTGGTGCCGTTGTTGTTGTTGCCACAGCTGAACAGAAATACAGAATAAAGTATTCTCCGAGATTACAAATTTACGAAAATTAAGAATTACACTTTAAAACTTTTTCATCACCTTGATTTTTCCTGTTTCAATGTAATTACTTTTAATAGCTATGAAGAACGTGACCATGCTGACTGTCAGTTATGACACTTACCTTGGCAGACTTGACAGCAACTGTGTTCAGGCTGAACCAAACTCTCTCCCTGAAGCATAAATACACTGGTAAGTACATCTACATGGACAGAAACTTCAAGGGCAGACAACCTCTTACAGAACTCATCAACAAATGACAGATAACACATTGGTTGTTATAATTTGTGATGTTCCAAATGCTCTGGTATGACGTCATATGACATGAGGCATTTGTGACGTCGTGACTTAGCACACAGACAGAACAGCCTAGAGATTATTATGTCATATCTTATTATATAACACAGAAAATGTCAATATCCCGGAGAGATCAAACCGACGGAAGTGGATAATGGCTTCAACAACAGAACTCTGACATTTTTTACACTTTTCATAAGTTCCAATGTTAGGTATATGTAACACATATAAAACCTTACTTATATACAGTTTCAGTGTGACATTGTCTTTTTCTGAACCTTTCTGTAGGTAAATATAATCGTTCATATGTTTGTTTCTGTTTATATTTTTATGCGGGCACAATTTAAAACAAACCTGAAATATTTAAGTGATCAGAGCATGATGTTATCTTGATGCAGGCGTGTGAATGTCCCGAGAATGACGAAATGTGCAAAGGTCAAGGGTTAATCTCACCTGCTTGCAGAAGCGGATTGGGCAGTCCAGGGACAAGTCTACAGTCTCAATCCTGTTGCTGACACACATGTGTTCTACACAGAGGGGGTTGGCCTCGTCACGCCATTCTTCATTGAACTGAAAAACCGAAATTCCCTTTTAAACATCTGAATAACAAAATTCAAATTCTTGAAGATGCCCTCTTTGGTGGCAAAATCAAATAATGCCTTCTCAAAAACATCTTTTTCACATTGGTTCAATACTCAAATTATGAATTTCTATAAATTCCAGTCATCTACATGTATCATCTGTACATCACATAGATTTCACAACAAAGTCTCACCTGAGAAATTGTCGGGAAACTAAACTGCAATCCAATGTGTGTTGATAGGCACATTCAAAGCTTGCATGGAACTACATGTAGAGATGAATTTGATCATGTGAATTTACTGCTTATGGAACAATAAACTCTAGCACAACTCTTTACACCATTTGGCCACCTAAGATTGACACTTTCTCAGCCTTACCCGCCTCAGTATTCCCATCTCGTCTCTACATCCACACTCCTTGGTCGGTATACAGTCTGTGCCGTTGAACATCGACCCGTGCTTACACTCACAGCAGCTGTCATCGGTTTTGGGGAAGCACTGGTCTTTGACGCTGTGACAGACGTTTTTACGGCAACCAGTGCACGGTTCTTCACGGTGTTCGAAGTCTCGGTCTTCACAGCCTGTTCAAAGAGTAAAAGGAATACTGGAATGATACCCATTTCCATTTGATAAAGATTCAAACCCATGTAAGGATGTCTGTCAAAAATCCTACAAAGTACTTTTCGGTGCAGATGGTACATCGAATAATCTCAACTGACCCTTGAAACATTTATCACATGTTAAATTCATATCCAGAATCGACTCACGTTTAATCCTCTACTCACACTTGACTTACATAATTATTCGACTGCAATCAGTTTTAAGGGTTGAGAACATTGACGAACTTTTCCACGAGGCAAAACAAAGCAGAGTGAACTCACATGCAGTAAAGTACACAGGTTTCAAAAAGACTTGAAATGAATCATCAGCAAACATCAATATTTCAATCTTTATTTGGTCATCATCAGGACTGTTTGAACTCAAAAAGTATGCCGTTTTTGTGGTTGACGAGTGCTATCCGACAAACTTAATGCTAGGCCACACGGATTGCTGCTGATCAGAAGCACCTTAACAGCTTGAACAGCCAACTTTCAAAATCTGTTGGGCTAACAACATTTCTTAGACACATATACCTGGTGTTACATGTAAAGATTCTCAATATACACCTACAGTGTAGGGGTGAAAATCATGACTTCATGTAAGCAGGCACAAAATAAGAGCCTGTACATGTACTTACTGCAGACAGGGCAGCATCGTCCAGGTACACTGACGGGCTCACGGGGGAAGTCACAGGTGAGTTCTGGGCACTGTTCCTCATGACACATCTCTGTACCCACCCTAGCACAGGTACAGGTTGTGCAACTGTTCACTTCCCATGTATCATTCACCTGTAAGCACAACCCCCAGCTTAATGATTTGGTCAATGAGGTCAATGCCCTGTCAATGTTACAAGCAGGTCGTTACCAGGTACCTGCTGGTTGCCATGGTAGTTACGTGCTCTTAAAGCTAAGAGATCTTCCTGCAGGTGGGGCCCTGGTCTTATCCTTGACATTCAACATTTATGTTCATCTTTGTTTGACTTCGCTGACATATCTGACTGAAATATCCAGTACTTTCTAGAACTTATCAAAAAACAAAAAAAAACGACAACAAAATTTACGATCTTCTAACCCTTTCCATAATATTCAAGAAATCTACACGAAATTCAAAAATTTCAACGGCCAGTGTTGAATCTGCCAGCACCTCTCCAGGTTCCAGACAATCCAGCTGGCATAAAGCTGCAGCCATGCCTGTCGGTGCTGGATTTGAACCCACCACCTGCCTGGTTATCGTTGAGTGGACAGTCAGGAGGGCTTAGACATACTGACCTGCCTGCAGACACCGTTGCCCATACATCCATCACACTGTACCACGGTGGTGATTCTGGTTGTGCTGGCGTAAGCGGCCGTTGTAGAGTACGGGCTTTCTGTCGTCATCTTTACACTGTGTAAATAAAAATAGAAACAGTGTCAGGTGCACTTTAGAGATGTGACTGTTTAATGCAGGTAGTACACCAACGAATGGCCAGCTTTTTGATGAAAATAATGTTCCTTGGGAATTCATTTATATATATATGAATTTTCCTCCAACCATAATGCTGGCCGAATTTGCATAACTGAAATATTCTTGAGTACAGCGTAAAACATCAATGAAATAAATAAAGTAAATAAATTTTAGTTTTAAGGCCTTCAGCCAAAACTTTTTTCAGTTTCACTGATGGATTAAACATAAAGTATTATCACCACCCTTTGCCAGATGCCTGAGAAAAATTTGGATTTAAAGCTGCGGTCGGACCTGGATTTGAGCCTGTGACCTTTAAGCAGTCACTTGCCAATTGGTTTTGACAAGGCCATCACTCTAGGCAGAAGAGCCAGAGCAGGCCTGTGATGTCTTGGAAATTTTGGGGAGTCAAAAATCCTTGCGAAAGTGTTGTCCTCAGAAATAAAATTGATTACTGTAACTTGTTCTGTATGTCTACAAGGATGGTAAAGGATGGTAAATCAGAGATATGACTATAAAAATTAGACCCCCAAAATATCACGAATGAATTCTCAAAAGTTGTCCTATAACTCAAGGTCTACAATATATATTGCTAAAAGTCCACAGATGTGACCTATTTTCTGAATTGTAACAATGAATATAAGACATCCAGGTCAGCAATAAAAAAAATAACATTATGAGATTTGTCTACTGGAAAAACTTCTGTATATTTTATCATTATTCTTGCTGTGATAACCTGTAATCTTTAAAAGATGGGTAGATGTGCATGTACACTATAACGACAACACCACCATCCTATCAGAGACACACAGTGACCAATTTTTACCCAAATTTATACAATATAAAACTCAAGGGAAATGTGTAATCATAGCCATAGAAGTTCGGTCACTGTAGGTTTTGGGTAGAATATTAATGTGTTTTCACATTCTTGAGAGAGAAAAATGAACGCTTAAATTAAATTTAAACTTGGACTTATATACACATGTATAGTGTAAGACTTTGTGGAATCGGTTTCCAGATTTCCAGACAGGAAGTGGAAGACTTACCATCCCTCAACATCTCGGCAGGTGAGTTCTGTGTTAGTACACTCACACACTCTGCACTCGATCAGTCGGCCTGTAGCATCAGTCTCATCGAAAACAGACCCGTGCTGGAACCAAATTTCCTCTCGTGATAATTTGGATGGTTTTATGCAGCAGCAATCGAAAAAGATTGGGGTTGGCTAGGTCTACAGGTCAGGCCACAATTCCACAAAGCTGCCGCAGACTAATTTGATTCTAACTACCATGACAACCCATGTTAAAGCGAAAGGTAGCCATGGTAGTTACAATCAACATAGCCAACCACTGCTTTGTGGAACTGGGATCCGGTTGGTAAAGGAAACTACAAATATCAAGTTAGTCAGACATTGCCAATCACTGGTACATTCAGCTTGAGGCACAATTGCTACAGTCTCATTTATTTCATTCGTTTGACTGTTTTTTAACGCCAAGAAGTCTTCACTGATACAGTGGTGGTGAGTTTTAGGGTTGGAGGTAACCAGTGTTTGGAGCAAACTATGGATCTTTAGCTAGTAAATATTGAATATTCCCTTAATTTAGGTATTTTAATTGTCAGGACTTAATTGTAAGTCTTTACTTACATGTACATGGCTAAATTTTCAAGGATTCCAGGACCTGGAATTTTTCCCACTTTCAAGGATTTTCCAAGTTCTGTAATTTTTCACATTTTCAAGGATTTTAAAGGTTTTCCAGGGGCTGGAATGTTTGACATTTTCCAGGCCTTTAAACGACTCCCAGAGCATGGAATTTCTAAAATGTTCAGAGCTTTCAACTTTTTTTACGTCCCATACAAACCATGTCAACACCTTGCAAACCTTGTCAACAGCTTACAAAACCAGTGTCAACGGCTTACAAACCAATGTCAACAGTTTACAAACCCTGTGAACAGCTTACATACCCTGTGAACAGCTTACCGGTATGCTGTGGCCTCTTGGATCCATACAGTCCTTACACGTGGACCTCTTGGTACAGAACAGTGGACCCATGGCAAGAACCTCCTCCTCAGCCGTGTACCCAGGAGGACACACCCTCTGACACTCGGGAAGGAGCATAGAGATCACGCTGTTGGGGTACTCACCCTCCAGCCCGGAGGTTACAAACTCTGAGCAGGTCACAGAGGCGCTCACGTCGCAGGGGATGGTGCAAGCAAAGAGAGACTCCATACACATGGGTGGCATAGCAGCTGGAATATTGACGTAACATGTTACAGTGGTTGTTAAAAGAAAAGACAACAAAAAACATAACCAAAGTTGCTCCAGAAGAGGGGTCCATACAGGCCTAAAGGGGCATAGGCATTTTTTATGACATCCTTGAGAACTCTATAAATCATCTTTCGATCTAGAATTCTTACCAGCCCATATGATTCGACATTTCGGAGAAACCCGGAAACAAAATTTCACGTCATCTGTACCCTACACTCTTCAGTAATACGGGTGAAACACTCATTTGTTTGCGAAGTAACAGTCCCTTTTATTTTTACAATGATAATATACTGAGGCCCCCTGCTTGAAACCTTAGGAAATAAACCCTTTCAGCTTCTGATACTTGTGATCGGAGGTTATATAGCAATTGTAAGCCTCTTTCAAGGCAAAATCTCTTTTATTTCAATTACTGGTGGGCAACTCCAGATACAGCAATATTTAAATGATCACACACTGGTCAGGGGGACATGTGTGTGTGTGTGTGTGGGGGGGGTCAATCTCATTTGATTACACTGTTAATTTAGCAGGAAAAAGTTAAATCAAAACATCTTCTATGTTTTTATCTACCGGCCAGTCTTTTCACTTCATCACAATATTGTGTGCTTTCTGTTCTACAGACAGGTCTCCGTTTATGTGTTCTCTTACACCAATCACATTGCCCCAATGGGGTTTTCTGGTCCACTTTAGAGGGAAGCATATCTTATAACTCTGCCTATAGGACAAAAACAACTGTGATTTCAACAACATTACAAGTCCTCATGAATAATCATTCCTGGCACTAACTGTTTAAGGTCAAGGTAGAGGGTTTTGTTCCATTTTCCATATGACGACAGATCAAGCCCACGGTTTCTGGAGCCAAAAATGCCTTTGTGATGTCATGTGTGTCTACTCACTTGTGGTGAATGGGATAGAGGCCACACACCCACAGCAGCCATCTGCTTGTTCTAGAGGATGCTGATCCTGTGGAGGATATAAGAACAGCTGATGAGGGATTACCAAAACATTAATTATTCAGATTCTCCATGGCCTTCTCTCAGGTATAGGGCACCTAACACCTTGAATTAAAGGCCAGAGGCAGCTGGATTTACTTTAACTGTTGTTTAAAACCATACTCAACATTTTTTTCACTTTTCATGATGTCAGTATGATGGCAGTCAGTTTTTAGGATTGAACCAAGGCCCTCCTGCATATGAGGCAATCACCTTAACCACTCGCATTCCGCTACGCACTTTACACAGGACAGATTCCCAGAGGATATGTTTCCAGGAGAACACACTGCTGTCTCTCTACCTACACACTTATCCTGTCTCTCTACCTATATACTTACTGGAGGACAGATTCCCAGAGGACATGTTTCCAGGGGAAACACCCTGTCTGTCTACCTACACACTTACCACAGGCCAGATTCCCATAGGACAGGTTTCCAGGGGAACACACTCCTATCTCTATAGCTACACACTTACTGGAGGACAGATTCCCAGAGGACGTTTCCAAGGGCAAACACTCCTGTCTCTCTACCTACACACTTATCCTGTCTCTCTACCTATATACTTACTGGAGGACAGATTCCCAGAGGACGTTTCCAAGGGCAAACACTCCTGTCTCTCTACCTACACAGTTATCCTATCTTTCCATCCTACACACTTACTGCAGGACAGATTCCCAGAGGACGTTTCCAAGGGCAAACACTCCTGTCTCTCTACCTACACACTTATCCTATCTTTCCACCCTACACACTTACTGCTGGACAGATTCCTGGAGGACACGTTTCCAGGGGCACACACTCCTGTCTCTCTACTGTACATGCACACACAAAGTCACGCGTTATTCCACATCTGGTCTCTCTCCATGTCACGTCTGGGCATTCTACACAAAAGAAACAAACAAAAAGTCCTGATTCGTTTCTGCGTGTGACAGTCAGAAGCCATGAATATCGCGGAGATGATCAGGGTCTAGTTTCATGGCGCATACTTAGGGCTAAGCAGAACTTAGTTCAGTGTACTTCATATTTGTATCACATATGTTGCCATGGTGGATAAAGCTTACTTAGCTTAAGTATTGGTCATGAACCTGCCTCCCTCCCCCCAGTGTCACTTCTACACGTGAGACATACTTAGGAATTTGTTCTTTGGTTGCTTTCTCTCTCTTGCTTTCTGTTTTTACGACATTATCCACCTACCCCCTCCCTCCCTTTTTACCTATCAGCTGAACCATCTTGATCGCTCGCTTTCACAAAAAACATGCCGATACACAAAAAGCGTTGAAAAATGCTCGAGATAAAATAACATTGCACGTGTCTCGTAAAGCATAATGCAAAAATTGTATTGAAAAATATATGACCAACACTGTTACCTGTTGTTGTAGGTCCAACAGGTGTAGATCCACCTGTGACATCCGTGATGTGTGGGCGCTGTGTTGTAGCGCACAGGTCGTCCAAGACAACAATGTCGTTGTTGAAACAGGCCTTCCTCAAACAGCCATCTACCCAGCTTTCTCCAGGCTATTGGTTAAAACAGCAAAATTTAACTTATACTACACACTGCCAGGTTTATACTGTTCATATTTTATGTTTAGCATCTCAAGTATACTGTAAAATCATGAAAACCAACCATGCACTTGACCAATGAAAAAGGTCGCCTCTGACAGATCGCCAGTTTATCCGGGGTTGCATACTACATCATCTGTTTAGTTACACTAAAAGATTGAAAACAAATGTACAGCACATACAACGAAAAGGGATACAAAAGTGCAAAATGTTTTCATACTGAAGTATAAATATGAAGTGCACTACATTCAGTTTTCATAGCAAACAATGGTTAATATGTTTTGGATTTAACTTATTTTTTTCATACTGACGTATAGATATGAAGTGCACTACATTCAATTTTCATAGCAAACAACGGTTAATATGTTTTGGATTTAACTAAAAACTCCATTAAGGGGTTGAGCAAGTGTATGGATACATGACGGAGGTCATCATTCGTCCCAATAAAATTGTACGATTAAGTGTCATTTTAGTCAGTATAAGGTTAACTGAAACTGAGCAGGAATAATGTGGATCAGCAGCTTTAAACCATTCTCTAGTGTTTGGCTTTGTTGGCAGGATTGGTGACAGAACGTGAGGGAGGAGGTGTAGACATATGCTTCGCAGATGTACAGACAACATGCACAGTGCACTGTCGGTTTCCTCAGGTGGGACTAGCACTGTGTGTACAAAATGGGACCAAGAAACATGGCCGCGTTCAGAGGTGACATATTCCCGTGTATCAAAGTTGGATTGTATGTATTTTAAATGGCTAAAAAAAAGTGGACTGGATGAAAGTCTTGGTGTTGACAGGCTTCCAGTATATTGAGATTTTCATTGTTTCGCTGTATAAAACAGTGTGTGAATGTAAAAAGTACACTGCATAATAATGAGACCTCCTCATTCTTCCTTCTTCAGTTTTCAGGCACGTGTCAGGCAACTACTGGGAGTTCGTGGAGATTTTTACAAGCAGTGTCTGAACAGTTTTAGAATGCATTTCACTTGTTTTTGATTGATTAGGGTGTAACAACACTTTCAACATTATTTCAGTCATATAGGGTCATATACAAGTTGTCTGTTTATAGCAAGTCAGACCAATGTGGACACACACGTACACATCAATGTGCTGCCTCACTGAAATTCCATGCTGATGACACCAGACATAATGCCTCACCCACAATAACATATTACACTGACACCAGGTCGACCAGTGCTTGCAGGGACATATCTAGAGCCATTTTAGTTCCGGAAAACGTTTGGGGTCTCAAACAGGTAGGAACCTAAACTACTGAAGCTGTTTTAAAATTAACAAGTAAATTGAAAACAAATACGATGGTGTACCAATAAAAAGTTATCATACAGATATCTGTCATTCACATACTTGAACGCCCTAAGAAAGCAACACTGCGAGTCACATTTTATAAAATTTATTAATGCACTGTATTTATAAATCAAACTGTATTTATCAAGTTTGGGATCAGAACCTACAGTTTTTTCTAGATATGGCCCTAACTTGGTACATTTCACTCATGTGGAGCATGCAGCAAGGAAGTAGGCTATAAAGATTACTGATGTTCAATGTTGTAGATATGACTTGATTCGGGATTGAACCCTAGTTTGTACTTGTACCCTGACTAGGCTGTAAAGCATCAAGTACAGTGACTCACCATTCGAATTTGGCGATTTTCCATGCAGAGACAAGCCCCCGGAGTTACGCAGTGGGTACCATTATAGACCAAGTCCCCAGGGCAGTCACACCCAGACTGGCAGAGATGGGCAGTCTCTGGAGCAGCAGAGCAGCCTTGGCTCATAAAGTGACAGTACGGGCAGGTCTTCACACAATCAGTGCGCGTAAGGGGTGCGTCACACACTAGAAGGAGAGAAAACATTCAAAATGACCATAAGGAGTTTTAGTAAAGCAAAAACGCTTAATACTGTGGAGAAGCATTTCAGTAGGCCTAAAAACATTACAAGGTTGGAAACAGTTTAACTAGGCAACATTGCCTCTTTGTATTCAAACACTTAACAGGACAGTGAAGCCTTTTAGTAGGCCAAAAAAAAAGTTACACGGTAAATATTTTACAGGCCTTTAGTAGTCTGGAAATAGTTCACCAACAAGACTCAGGCAATATAGTCTTTTAGAATCCTCAAAAGTTATAATAAACAGAGCGCAAGGCAATAAACAAGGAAAATGGCAATAAACCTATTAAACACTGAATGTCAAAAATTTGACTGAGTAATTGATAGAGCCGCTTTGTTGTAGCTAAATATCAGCAAAATTCAGAGGAAACTAGACCAGTGAAAACTGAATTTCTGACTTACTGAATGCATGAAATTTATAGAAGGAATTATGGATTATGTTGATGTTAAAAAACATCTCTGACGTTTTTGACATCTAAAATTGTTCAAAAAGTCCTCTGTAGAATCCAAACAGTCAACTGCATTTTATTCAGTGAAAAAAAAATAAAACAAAAATATACTAAAGATGTTTTGCATATAGATTTCAGGGGTGTAGCCACATACATCTGTTTTTTTTTTTTGTTTTTTTTTTTTTCATGTTGAAGGTTTCCCCACTTGAACATGAGAGTGCTTGTTGGATTTATCGATAAGTAAAACTAGCCTTGCAGGTGAGCTTACTTATGGTGTGTGGTGTTGTGGGAACAGCAGTGGTCCTGACAGATGAAGGCGTCGAGCGGGCAGTCGGGGATGAGGTAGGTGAAGTATATACCGTAGTAATCGTTGTAGCTGGTAAAGAAGAAATAACATTAGAAAGATAAGTCACCATAGGCATTTACAACACTGACTTGAATTTTATGTTACTATTTATTTTTGAAGACTCGTGTCTTTTTTAGAGATGAGCTGAAAACTTTTTCACTCTTCTGATGGTGGCTTTGTTTGTCAGTGGGAGTAACCAGAATAAACCCCCACACTTCCTAGGGTACCTGATAAATGAATGATTATGGCTTAACGCCACTTCGGCAGTATTTCATCCACGTTGTGGCAAGAACATGTTTAAACCAGGAGCGGGTATATGGTTATCGATATATTTATTTATTTATTTGATTGCTTTTTTATGCCCTTTTCAAGAATATTTAACTTATACGACGGCGGCCAACATTATGGTGTGAGGAAACCGGGGAAACCCACGACCAGGTTGCTGGTGGACCTTCCCACTTACAGCCGGAGAGCAAGCCAGCATAAGCTGGACTTGAACTCACATCGACCGCATTGGTGGGATATGGTTATCGAGAAAATGAAAACATACAAAGACAAATAAAATTTTTTAAATTTATTCTCCTGAACTCCCAAAGTCAGGATAACGAGTCACTGCACGTCACTGCCTGCTAGGCATACCCAGAAGAAACACATAGCTCTGGCCTCGGCAGTGAAGATTGATGGTGAGGACGGAAGACGAAGAGAAGTGACTCGCCGTTCCAAGACAGACGCAGCCGCAACCCTGTCCCCATATCTTCGACCCAGTGTGTATAAATTTATAATCCAGATAATTAGCCTTTATTTCGGCAAAACTTTAACTGAATTATAAGAGGGTTTGTATTTGATTTATTATGTTTACGCTAATTAAATGTCAGTTTAGGTTGTGGAAGAAGCCAGGGAGGGGAAAACGGAAATAATACTAGCGCTATATCCTCTTGCTTGATGCCAGCTTCCACAACATAGTCCCAAACACGAAGACCGAATGAAGGAATCTTGTTAGGACATTTAGTATATGTATCTACATATAATGGATTGAAAACACAGTCATAGGCGGGATTTGTTGGATGTGCTTTAAGCTAAGTAGCATATTGAAGGCTGAGTTTTATAAGCCTGGGATGTAAAGAAGCCTCGTTAGCCTCAGTGTATAAACTTTCTACTGGTGGGACTCGAAAATCACCAAGGCTGAGCTTCAGCCTTGATGATGGACCGGATCCAACATTTTAAGATATGATTTCCTTGCGGAACCATAAATGATGGTCCAATTTAGACCTCACAAGAGAATGATATAAATTAAGTTAAACTGATCGGTCAGAAACCCAATCAGTGCTAGACACGAGCTTCATTATATCTAGAGCCTTTGCACACTTAGCTTTAAGCTTTTTATGTGGGGTATAAGGGACAGTTTATTATCAAATATAACCCCCCAAAATTTATTTTCTTACGGATTCACCATAAGGGTACCTGATAAACCTTTTGACATAAATTAAGCCATAGTGAAAACATAGAGAGTTGTATTTGAACCTGTGACCGCACTCGTCAACAGCAGGTCAGCTGTGGTGAGAACTTTACCGCCAAATTAATAAACTCTAAATCCTCGTCAACTTAGCCAAGACAAAATTTTGAAATTTTAGCTTTTATTCTATAACCACATTATCTATTTATTTTATTTGACTGGTGCTTAAAGCTGTACTCAAGAATATTTCACTCGTACAACGGCGACCAGCATTATAGTAGAGGGAAACTGGGTAGAGCCCGGAAGGTTGCTTGCAGACTTTCCCACGTGCGGCCGGAAAGAGGCCAACATGAGCTGAACTTGAATTCACAGCAACCACATTGGGGAGGCACCTGGGTCATTACGCCGCACTGGCGCACTAACTCCCTTGGCCACAGAGCCCTGTTCTTTGCCATAAAAAGCTGAGCAAAACTTTGATGTCTTCCTGGACAATATGGTTTGTAGTGAATCCTTTTGAATTAACAAAGGTCATGGATGGGGTTGGCTCTCTTGTTATCAAGAATAAAGCAACAGGTGTTGAAATAAAACTCAAATATGAAGTGATAACACATTGGAAAATCAACTCAGTTTTCATCAGAAGCTTTTCAGTGACTCACTCCAAGAGTACAGCCCAACGTAGCTACTTACTTATGTAATCGGTGTTATACTCAAGAATGTACTCAAGAATATTTCACTACGGTGGAAGGAAACCCAGCAGAACCTGGGAGATACCCAAGGTACTCAAGAATATTTCACTCATGCCATGGCATCCAACACTACGGTGGAAGGAAACCCAACAGAACCTGGGAGATGCCCATGACTATCCACAGGTTGCTAGGAAGACCTTCCCTCGTATGACTGCAGAGGAAGCCAGCTTATATCATCACCTCCAGAATTTGACCAATTCGACAGAGGGGTACGTAGCTATCTGCATGTACTTACTGAACGTCAAGCATTGGCAGCAGGAACCGTCGAGGGTCACCAAAGTTTCTCCCTGAAACAAACAAACAAACAATTTATTTATTTATTTGCTGCATTAATGTTTAACACTGTACTGACATAAGAAATTTTCAGGGTATAAAACCGTCAGGTACAATATAGTGCGGAGCGGTTAAAGTTTTGCTATGTAGAAACCAACAATAATGAAATTCAAGTTTGACAACAATCCTAGCATAGCTCAAAAATGTTCTTTTGTCGGAGAGGTTTTTAGAGGTTACCTTAATAAACAATAAGGGAAAGGAGAATTAAGGACAGGGGCTGTGGGTATTTTTCTTTTCTTGTATTACACTGCTCATTAGAATTCATATGCAACCACATACCTAGAATGCTTAGATTGATATACAAACCATTTCAAGGGTTGAAAATGCATGCAGACCTGCTAAGTCAATGAAAAGCACAAACTTGTTTTTAACATCCAAGATTTACTTTACCTGTTGACAGATCTTGTTACAGGCCCTAGTCCTGATGAACGTTCCATGCAGACAGGTGAGGTTGTAACACTGGTTCTCTGGACGGGTCTCGCCTTCCACGCACACTCTGACCGGGGTTGTCTCTGCAGAGGGTGTGGTCTCCAGAGGGGGTGTGGTCTCTGTTGGAGGCGTGGTCTGGGGTCCTGTGCCAGGAACGATTAAGGTGTGTCAGGCAGAATGTTCCAAAATTTGTTTGTTATGTTAATTTGTTTGGTGTTTATTGTCATACTCAAGAATGTTTCATTTATAGAGGACAACTGTCACGTTTACGGATGTAGGAAATCAAAGTGTCAGGAGGACATGATCAAATCTTCCCAAGAGCACGACAGACCTCCTGACCTACAGTCGCAACTGGAACAGCACAAGCCGGATATGAACACGTGAACTAATTTTGCCAAGGGCCAAACAGTTGCACTGAGCCAGCACAAACCCATCTCAGCCAGCTACAATCCCATGCTCTGTATGTCTCACTTAGGTTAGGTTAGTGTCTGATTAACAATTTTGTTTCACAAAATCTCCTTTGTTATTTCCTTCTTTCTTCATTACATATGCACATAATATATGTAAAGTGTATGTGCATAATACATGATGAGTATTTCCCCCCGAAAGGCCCATGTAATTATTTCAGTTGACGATGACATAGGTAACTCCGGGCCAACTCTCACCTGTTCCACGGCCACAGATCTTCACAGCCAGGTTAGACACTTGAAGATCCTCTGGAGAGGTCGAATCAAATGTGAACTGGACAGATCTGGCAGTTACTCCAGCGCCGTCATTCAAGGGGACACTAATCACTCCAGACACATCCGCTGAGTAAACCTGTCGCAAAGAAAAGAAGAGGGAAATAATTAACTGCAAACTTCGCAGGATTTTTTTTGTTTTGTTTGTATGATAGTTCCTACACTGTTTCAAAATCCACTCCTGAGGAATCAACGAAAAATTCTATCCCTTGGGACTGATCATTCGTCTTTCTCTAATGATGCCCACATGGAATTCCATCTGTCAGTACATGTTAACATGATTTAGCGGCTATTACTTGTTTTTCTCTCTCTACAAATGACAATTTATCTCCTTGAATCTGATTTATGTTCACACAGGTCTAGTATAACAGGAAGAGATTCTGGGTTAGTCAATTTTCCCGTTATTCTCTCTTAAATGGCATTAATTCCGACTGATTACTAATTACTGATTAGTGAGTCAATAAGAAATGAATTATTGTTTCCATTAAACAAAGCTCACAGCAATGGAAAGATCCATCACATTCCCACTACCCATTCCCGCGACAACATTACTTTTCATTCTGTTTTCCATGAAAACAATTGTGACACCATGACGATACAGAAAGATTGAACATTTGTAACTGATGTGTGGGACATCCGGTTCGCCTACTTGCAACAACATTGATTATGATTGGTCAAATGCATGTTCTTCATTAACTGCCTGGAAGGGTTCATTACCTGAGGTGTGTTAGGAGCGGGGAACCACTCATCACCGTCATTACTAAACATCACGCTGGCAAGATCACCTGTCCCTGGCGCAACCTCAAGGTCAATGCTTGTGAAGTTGGTTTGCTCTGCCGTTGTTGTGACAACAATGGAAGGCGAGTTGTCTGTAGCCAATGGACTCCAGCTGCGAGGTGTGACGTCGGCCTCTGTGTACAGAGCTCTGGGGGATGTGAGCTGGCTGGAAGAAGCAGCAATGTTGTAAGACTGGCCCAGTTGAGCAACGTCTGTCAACACGGTCTCTTGGCACGCTTCCTCTGCGCTGGGACCGGTTGTGCTTGGAGTGGCGGTTGCGGTTCGTCTGGTGGTTGTCCCGCTAGTGACTGGGTGGGTGGGTGTGATCACAGGCAATGTCGTGGCCACACCAACTGTGAAAAGAAACCATTGAAGAGCTAGTGACGAGACTCATATCATACTCCTGACTATTTGCTTATTTGCATGATTGGCATTCATCATTTTTGAGTATAATCTCATGTTGCCACTTGTGTATATTTTCCGACACTCTGAGAATGTACTTACCAACTACGCTGGAACTGAACAATCCCAAAAATGTATTTTTATGTCAGAAATAGGCGACTCAATGCATGAATCAGCAGTTTTTTTAGCCAAACAAACCTTATGGGACATGTTTAATAAAATGTTCATCAAATGGCAACTATACTAAATTTCGTCCAATTTCATAACAAAAACCAAAAACTAAATACACATTTAAAATGTTAGCCAAGCCAATATCAATAATTTAACACAACAATAAATACAGAGCATTCTGTATAAACATTTTTTATTTAACACATATCATTTTTTTTCTGACAACACAGCAATACCATAAACTAAACACAGCAGTGGAGAAAAATTGAAAATATTGGTAATTTATTGAAGTCATCACATACTTGCACATCCTCTCAGCTGGATGTTGATTGGTCCATCGGGAACGATTCTCACTTTAGAGGCAAAAGTTTTCACCATCTCAAATCTTTGTGGGGTGTTGACTGATTCAGGAACAAACTGGCAATCAAACAACACAACATTACTGATTCGGCTGATTCAGGAATAAAACTAGCAATCAAACAATACAGAGTTACTGATTCGGCTGATTCGGGATAATGATTCGGCTAATTCAAGAACAAAGTAGCAAACAAACAATACAGAGATCCTAATTTGGAGGATTCGGGATTAAATTGGCAATCAAACAATACAGAGTTACTGATTCGGCTGATTCGGGATAAGAACTGGCAAATGATTTGATGAATCACGCAGAATAAAAGAAAATGCGTCACTTGAAAAAATCTAAACTTCACATGAAAGACAGTCCATCTGTCTTCTTCAAGTACCATTAATTCTCAGATTGTTTCCCTTTTGCACACATATGGTAATTTAGATCTGGTTCCGTGAAATACAGTGAAATATAGTAAATACCTGTTTTGGTGTTGACCGATCCGTTGGGTCGGTGTAAGGCTCAAACACGGGAATCAAGCCCAGTCGTGTCTCCAGGGTAAAGGCGCTGCCCTCGGCCTCCACTGCGCTCACGTCCAAGACTTCTCCCAGATCTATTTCCAGATAAGGCTGAGCATCGGTGGGAACAAATGCGGCTTCTCCGATGATTCCCACGCCAGCGGGAGATCTTGGTGTGGAGGCATCCAGAAGAGCATTATCACAGTCTACAAAAGGTAAATGCAATGTTCACTTTACTGACATGATTTTTTTATTTACTATTTATGTGGTGTTTTATGCCGTACTCTAAAATACGTCACTTATACCACGATGACCAATATTGTGGTTGGAGAAACTGGGCAGAGCCCGGGGGAAACCCACGACCATCCGCAGGTTGCTGGCAGACCTCCCCTCGTACAATAGGAGAGGAAGCCAGCATGAGATGGAATGGTCAGGATAAGCTGAGTTTTATAGTAACATTATGATGGGGATGGAAGTCATATAGAATATTCTTATTTTTTTTCTTTTTGGTACATATTCAGATATTCTGCCCATAGAAATTTACTGCATCTTGTTTGCTTTGTGCATGTGTGCTTTTTCTTTAAGCATGTTAAGTTGGGATGGGGGGGGGGGGAGGAGGTCAATGTAGCGTCCAATACATAACTAAGCTTTACAGTAAGAGTTCTTTTTCACTGTAATGATAAAATGTGTTTTGACAAATGGATGTAATGCTTACCTGTGACTGCCCCTACTGAAACACCTGTAAAAAGAGAAAGTGGCAACAATTTGAATCACAGCAGAAGAAACATCAAGCTATCTACAGGTAATTGTAGAGGAAACATCAAGCTATCTACAGGTAATTGTAGAGGAAACAACAAGCTATCTACAGGTAACTGAGAAAGTTTTAAGCAAATTCAGAATGCAGAACCTTTCCACTGCAAACTTTCTTTCATAGGAAATTTTACAACCACACTATTGCTTAATCTAATTACACTGACCCTATGGCATAATAATGATAACAGTGGTTGTAATAATAATAATAATGGTTGGACTAATAATAATAATAATCATAATAATAATTTTCCTTTTCAGACAAGGTTCAATTCGTACAGCCCTCGTCAATCATTCTTACCCCCTTCATATCTGAACGGCTCCTTGCGCTACCTGCTATAGCTAGCACTGCTGCATTATGACGGTTTTGTCTCTTGTTTATCTTCACAGGCGGTGTTAGGTGTTTATCCATACAACAATTTGGTATTACATGTACATGTTGAATTACTTGAGGAACTATGTATTACTATACATAAATAATGTCAGATTTCCTAACTTCCCTGTTGTTGTCATGAAAGAATTAATTCCAGCCTTCTACTGCTTTCTGTCACAAACTGCCACAGTATGTGGCACAGTTAATTGCCCATTCCTTTGCAGTAAGTCAAACTACCTTGTTTACTCTCTACTTTGTTAATTTTCTTTTTACTTCACTGCTTCTTTGGGAAAATCTCTAAAAAACTGGTCTAAACTACAACAGGTAGGTTAATACTTACCGCTCTGCTTACAGCTACAACAAGTCTCATCATTCAGATGCAGGTCTAGGATGTAACCCTGTAAAATTAAATGTTCATAAGTCTCTGTTAGAATGTGGAGATGTTTACCAAAAATGTCTGAAGAAACTTTGGCAAGTAATTTTGGAGAGTATCAGTTTAATAACGTTCCATTCTTGGCAAATTACATTCCTTTAAAATCAAAATGAAATCAAAATAAAATTCCTTTGTACAGACAAATAAAACAAAGCGCCGCAAATGTGCCAATACTTGGATTTGAAGTTGCACCCATTGTCAGATCATACATACCGTAGGACAGGAAGTTCCCACTGGACATTCCTTGGTACATTCCACACGGCCATGGTTACATTCGCAGGTAGTGCAGCTGTTGTATTCCCAGGTTGCACCAGACTAAAGCAAAAGCCAAAGCAAATTTATTATATTTCTTAAAATCTGTAGCGTATCTCAAAACAAAGAATACATTTGGATTTTCAGGTAGCGTCAACAGCGTGATTTATCGTCCTAGTCCTTGTCCACCTATTATCTTACCGTATAACGCAGTCCGTTGTGGACACAGTCACAGTTCTGTTCATCCAGTCCATCCTCACAGTCATTCTTCCCATCACAGACGAGCTCAGGGGTGAAGCATTTCTGACAGTTGTCACAGGAGGTGGCTTTGGGGGCGCACACGCAGGAGGTTCCGCCTTCAGTTGTGGACGGGAGGGTTGTGATTGGGACAGTGGGAACTGAAACGGCATTCAGCAGAAATGTTTCAACAAAAAAAATCAGTGGGAAGAGGGTTCACACAATGCTCAAGAGTGTATGTATTTCTAGCAGGAACAAAAAAACTTAGAGATAATGCCTTAATCAAATCCACCATCAGTCGGATAAAGGCACTTTTTTTTGGAAACGGCAGCCTTTATCGTCTTCTTTTGGCAAAAAAGGCTTTCTGAACAGTGGGTCACCTATGACCTCTTATTGTAGAAGCACCTGTAAATGAGACCGCCGCACTGCGTTTGCTTTTGTTGTGTACGCGTGTTTGGTATTTCTTGTGATTTACATGGAAATTTTAATACTTGGTTCGTTTTGATTCATGTAAGTAAATCTTTACATACATGTAATCCAGTAAAAGGTACCAGTATTTAGGGTGTGGTTAAATTGGAGGGGGATAGTAACAACCATCACAACGATATACACACAAACACACTGTAGATAAGCAAGAGTTAGTGAATCCAAAATTCAACTAGTTTCATCAGAAACTATCAACAAATTAGACATATTACTAAACCTTTAATCATAACAGTGATGCTGATCATCTAAGCTGTGTTTTTTTTATTACAGGGAACACTAGATCCCCCTAATGGTTGGAGGAGCCAACCAAGCTGTGTGACTGGACTGGGTTACTTTTATTTATTTGGCTGGTGTTTTCCGCCATACTCAAGAACATTTCACTTGTATGACGGACACCAGAATTATGGTGGGAGGGAACCCAGGCAGAAACCCACCACCTTCCACAAGTTGGGTTATTTTTAAGTAACCTCTGGTTTTATCCAATTGTCCAGTAAGAGGTCTTTCTTCAGACTTTAGATATAGTTATATGCGTTTGATCTGCCTTGTAAATGTATAGAAAGTTATTCATTTGTCTCACCCGGGATGCACATACAGCAGTTGTCATTGGTAGTCACTTTTTTAAATCCCTGTAACAAGAATGGAGTACAGTATACAGTAAACCGTGTCTCTTAATACAATTTACAATAAAAGCAACTTTATTTAACCTCACAAGAATTGTGAATGTTGATTTTATATACCGTTATACTAAATTCCATGTGTATAACTGAGCAACGTATAAAGAATTCACAAATGTGATTATCAGAAATGCATGTCTATAATAAAAACATAAACTATATTAAGGTACACTTTGCTGATGAGAAAAGGATTTGGCCGATTGTACTACACGCTGATTCAAGGGCATTCAAGGGGGATAATTCATTCTACAATCAACTGTATCATTGATTCTGGAGTGAAATTCTTAAAAACAGTAAAAGACAAGAAAAAAAGAAAAGTAAAGAAAAATTACTTTACTTATCGATGTTTAGTTTGCAATTACAATAATTTTCCCAATCACAACATTGATCACTACAATACTAGTGAAAAGTGATGTTATTACACGGAGTCCGCATCTTCAGCAAGAGAGATAACTCTTCACAAGTCTTTCAATACTAGGTAGGTCTGGCAGCAGCCTGCGGATGGTCGTGGGTTTCCCTCGGGCTCTGCTCGGTTTCCTCCCACCATACTGCTGGCCGCCGTCGTATAAGTGAAATACTCTTGAGTACGGCGCAAAACACCAGTCAAATCAAATAAAAAAACTACAAAACTAGTGAAAAGCCCTGTTATTACACAGAATCTGCAGTTTCCGCAAAGGAAGCCATTGCTTGTTCTGACCATGCACATCAAGGGAGATAACTCTTCCCAAGTTTTTCCGTCAGGAGGTGTCTATGGTGAGGACCAGATTTACCAGCGCAATATTTAACTATAATGGAAAGCCTCTCCCTGCGTATGTCTGTCCTTAAACTTTTTGTACATCTGTTTGTGCCATAAACTTCACACTTGTTGGTTGTATTTCTAATGACACATGGAAGTGAAGTATTCAGGATTCAAAAAATTGTGTATTGTATATGCAAATTAGGAACTGGCGATGTCACAAATAGTTTGTTTTGTAAACAAGAACAGGGATATACTTACAGTTTGGCACTGGATATCACATTTGGGCACACAGTTCAGGGTACAGTTGTAAGTGTACACGCAGTCCTCCGCACAGTGCTCTCCTTGTCGTGTGAAGTGGCTGTTCAGCTGGTAACCACAGTAACGGGTTCATGGTTACAACATGACAACATTTGCTTAAAGAGCTACTTTGGTGTCAAAAACACCTGTGCAATAAAAGCAAGGGGAAATGATAAAGATCTGAAATTGGTTTCCTAAATTGTAAAACTATTGCAGCGTATCATGAAATTGATATTGTACACTTCCTCAAAGAATACGGAAACAAAATTTTTCTGCCTTTTCCACTTTGCCTGTTGTGTCATCACGCACAAACACATCACGTAATCAATCGCCGATGTGTATCCACAAATGACACTACCCTTTCTAACGCTCTTGATGTCAGCCTTACTCGACATCACAGCTGTCTGATTCAACGTGATATACCAGTAAGGAATATTATCATGTCTCACCGGGAAAATTTTAAAAGCGCAGAGGAAAATTTGTTTTTTTTTTGTTTTTTTTGTTTTTTTTTAAGGAATGTTCAGTTAGACAAGTTAAATAGTGTTAATCCTATTCAGCGTTGTTGTTACATTTGTTTGATAGGATTTCGGTCATATAATTTTAATATTTCTATGCGGTTTGTATTCTGACCAGAGTGGTGCTTTAATAGATAGCTAGGCCTCAATTTCTTACTTGAGTCAAAACTTATGTTAGTGGAAAAGAAAACAGCTAAAGTGTCTTGCAAATGTGATCAAAAATTCAGTTAATTCTAACATTCTGTTTTCACTATGCATGATACATACAAGAAACTAAGTCTGCGTCTTTTGCTAAAATGCAACTTCTGAAAGAGAAAAAAACCTCCCAAAAACTGGCAAGCAACTGGGTACTGATGTTTTCTTTTAACCCTGTTGTTTTTTTCTCTTATTCAAACTGAATTTTTTTTGTCATCAATCTGGGCACTGTGTTAGTTTATAGGCTCTGATATCTTAAGTTTGGATTTAAGTTTGAGGAGTTGAAAATATTTTAGTGCCTTACAAACATGGTTAAGCAACTCAATTCTGATCTTCCATGGAAAGAAGCACAATTCAAAATGACGTCTATCACTTTAACCACAGCATAACAATGTGCACAGCAGAGTGATTATTCATGTGTTGATAACATTTCCTAGTATCTTCAGTCTACAGGAATAAAATACGTTTTTCCTATAGCCTTGTTCCAGGATGTATTTATTTGTGTTTGTTTTTTTTTTATGCTGTGCGGATCACTATTCCACAGACACAATGCCAGTCAAGTTTACTGGTAGAGGAATCTGCTGGACCATTCGTACTGAACCAATGTGCTTTGTAAGCTACCTGATAAATCCCCTGACTCAAAGCCACAGGTGCAAGAGCTGGATTTGAACCCATGACCTCAAGGTACCACGGTATACAAACTCTTTCCATAGCAAGTATTTTGTATTGTATCAAATAGGAAACAAGAGAAGAGAGAAGAAGAGAGCAGTGTTACATACAGCATGGCTGGTTCCAGTGACATCCTGACACTGGCACTCCTCGGCAGGCACACAGGTCCCGTCATCTCCGTATACTTCACCCTCTACACAGCCACAGCAAAATCCTGACCAGCACAAAACAAAACAAAACATGTAGTTATAATGAGGATGAAAAAATGAATATCTTTAATTTATTTATTTATTTGTTTGGTGTTTTACTCAAGAATATTTCATTTGTACAAGGACGCCAAGTGTTATGGTGGTAGGAAATTGGGCGTTTTACAAAGAGGATGTAAGACTGTCAAATGTAACTATCATGGTGACGTATCTCTACAGTGTGTGTCGTCATGACAATTACGTCTGACGTAACTTACACCCACTTTGTACAATGGGGCCCAGTCTAGAGCATCTACTGTGAACATACTGAATAGTGTCAACATTTTAAATCACAGAAACTTCAGTTGATGTCCAGTTGCAAGGATTTCACAATCTAATAATCAAATCTGACATTCGCGTATCACTCTGACACCGTGAAGGGCTGTTCCAGACTTACCGTAGATGTCGACAAATTCGGTTTGAGAGCTACACTGGCGATTGGCTCGGACATCGTCACACGTTCTGCGGCAGCGACACTGATCGTACACCTCTCCCTGGACGTCGCAGGTGACAGCGGTGGTGGGGCCCACGGGCAGGGGCACGGTGGTGGACAGGTAGGCAGTGGCCAGTGTCTCCTCTGCAGTGGTCATCTCTGGTGCTGACGTCGGTATGGTGATCGTCGGACCTTGACGAGGTTTGAAGCAGCCGAGAATGCCAACCTGGGCCATGTATGTGTTCTGCTGGTCAGACAGAGGCTCCTTAAACGCCACTTTGATCACCTCGGCAGTGACCCCGTCTCCTAACTTCTGGTAAGAGTTGCCCGGGAACAGCTGAAACAAAAACATTACATGAAGAATTAATTTGCTTATCTGATTGCTGTCATATGCTGTACGCCACAGCATCTAAATAAATTGTGTGTTACATTTTTATATGTTATATTTAAAGGCCAATGACCTACATCATAAGACATAGTGAGAGCACAATTCATAATACAATAAGTTCAAAAATATTTCATTTGGTCAAACAACACAGTAAGTTCAAAAATATTTAATTTAATTAAATAACACAACATGTTCAAAAGTATTTAATGTGATTTTTTGGAATTTTAACTCTTTTGCATTTAACCTGCATTTAAAAGCATCATTTTGTTTTGATTTTAAAGATTTTGATTCTCGTGTCAGAAGCCATAACTGTTTCACAGTTCTAAGACTTTGTCAAGGTTCTTTGAAATACTGCCATTTCTGATGTTAAGTCATAATCATTCATGCTATATCAATATCCTCCATGGGAGGGTAGCAAGGTTTATAAGGTGATGACAAGGGAAGATTCCTACACATCTTTACATGAACAACAACCACTTAAAACGATTTATGAAACTTCGCTGATAACAAGGCAGGTGTAAAATGTGTCTTATGTGACCACGTACCACCGGTGTGCCCATATCTTGGAAGGATTCAAGAAACTTAGTTGTTAAGGCAAGTGTAAAATGTGTCTTATGTGGCCACGTACCACCGGTGTGCCCATCTCTTGGAAGGATTCAAGAAACTTAGTTGTTAACAAGGCAGGAGTAAAATGTGTCTTATGTGACCACGTACCACCGGTGTGCCCATCTCTTGGAAGGATTCAAGAAACTTAGTTGTTAACAAGGCAGGAGTAAAATGTGTCTTATGTGACCACGTACCACCGGTGTGCCCATCTCTTGGAAGGATTCAAGAAACTTAGTTGTTAACAAGGCAGGAGTAAAATGTGTCTTATGTGTCCACGTACCACCGGTGTGCCCATCTCTTGGAAGGATTCAAGAAACTTAGTTGTTAACAAGGCAGGAGTAAAATGTGTCTTATGTGTCCACGTACCACCGGTGTGCCCATCTCTTGGAAGGATTCAAGAAACTTAGTTGTTAACAAGGCAGGAGTAAAATGTGTCTTATGTGACCACGTACCACCGGTGTGCCCATCTCTTGGAAGGATTCAAGAAACTTAGTTGTTAACAAGGCAGGAGTAAAATGTGTCTTATGTGACCACGTACCACCGGTGTGCCCATCTCTTGGAAGGATTCAAGAAACTTAGTTGTTAACAAGGCAGGAGTAAAATGTGTCTTATGTGTCCACGTACCACCGGTGTGCCCATCTCTTGGAAGGATTCAAGAAACTTAGTTGTTAACAAGGCAGGAGTAAAATGTGTCTTATGTGACCACGTACCACCGGTGTGCACATCTCTTGGAAGGATTCAAGAAACTTAGTTGTTAACAAGGTAGGAGTAAAATGTGTCTTATGTGACCACGTACCACCGGTGTGCACATCTCTTGGAAGGATTCAAGAAACTTAGCTGATAACAAGGCAAGTGTAAAATGTGTCTTATGTGACCACGCACCACCGGTGTGCCCATCTCTTGGAAGGATTCAAGAAACTTAGTTGTTAATAAGGCAGGAGTAAAATGTGTCTTATGTGACCACGTACCACCGGTGTGCCCATCTCTTGGAAGGATTCAAGAAACTTAGTTGTTAACAAGGCAGGAGTAAAATGTGTCTTATGTGATCACATACCACAGGTGTGCCCAGGTCATCATGCACAGGTGTCCAGGCGGAATCTGCCTCGTTCAACTTGTAATGGACAGAGTAAGACTGGACGTTTCCATTAACATTCACACTGTCTACATAGATCGGTTCCACTTCCGTTGAGGGCTTAGAAAGAGAGATAACCAGGCCAGTTTCTTCGACGGGGCTGATAGGAACAACCCAGCCTGTGCTACGGGCTTCGGCAGGAATTCCGATATTGTTGGGCAAACCTTGGATTTGGTCGTCGGAGATGAGGCTTGGGTCCTTCATACCATCAGTTAACTCGCATGCTGCAAGATGAGATGAAACGAATTGTCATTAACACATTTATTTCAGTGGAGGTTGAAACCATACTCCAAAATATTTCGGTTTTCAAAAGTGGCAAGGGTTTCCAAAAAGTAAAACCTGCACAAGAGGTTTGATCAAAATTGGGCAATTTTTGAAACAGTTATCACATGAGAACCAAAACTTGATGGGTAGACAAATCTCATTATTTTATATATCTGTGTTATGTGCCATACTCCAGTAGATCCACGTTAGTATCCTTTCAACTGAACCGTGAGATAATAGGTAAGTCATACTGATAACCGCGCTTACGTTCAGCAGTGGTTTCTTCAGGTGTAGATGCTGTTGTTGCAACTACCGGTGATGGGGAAGGACTGCCTGTCGGAAATGTTTCTGTTGTTGTTGTTGGCGGTACTGAAGTCGTTACTTCAGTGGGTGGGACAGTCTCCTCAGGGGTCACATGGCTGGTAACAGTGGAGGAAGGAGGGGCAGGTGGTGGTGTAGTGAACCCGCTTTCATCAGGTATCTCAGCTGTAGTACTGCTGGGTGGGAGAGTTGTCTCCCATGGGCTGGTAGGGGGAAGCGGCGTCAGTGTGGGTGGTGGCAGTGTTGTTACAACCGGCTCTGAGATGCGTACGCAGACAGGACAGCATGATGTAGGCATGGATCGGGCCTCAAAGAACTGGGGGGAAATACAAGTCAGTTGAGCAATACTATGGGTATAATTTTATTCTTCTGGTTTTATATTTACAACCTGTTACGGCTGTAGTCTTATTCTTTCCGATAAGTTTTTTTTTTTGAAAAGCATAACTTCATTCTTCTCACTTTACATTCGCAAATTATTTGTCTTATTCTCTAGAAAAGTTTTCTTAAATTTTAAAAAATAAGTATTACTTCATTCTTTTCACTTTGTATTAACAAATTATTAGTCTCATTCTTTCAGCTAAGTTTTAAATTCTGTGACAAGCATAACTTCATTCTTCTCACTTTATATTCTCACAATTTATTAGTCTTATTCTTTCAGACCAGTTTTCAAGGGGCATCTCTTGTGACCCATACTTGAAAGGTTATGTTTTCTTTTGATTTTAAATTTTGAGATCTGAAAGGAATTGTGAAGGTTCCAAAAGAGAAATTTGCAAAGAGATAAGTGACCAAAGAAACATTCACTGGAAATTCTTACACTTACTATCACAAAACTGCCATTTTAGGATGTTATTCCTTCAATCATCTATGAATAAATGAGCATTTCACTGAGCTTAAATTTCTCAAAATTACTTCTCGTAATATTTGCCCACACAAAAGTTCTCAGTGCTAAAGTTACTGTGCTTTCTCTTTGTCAAAAGCTTTCTCTACCAAGGTCATCTCACCTGCGGGCAGGTGATATCTCCACAGTCCAGGGAACAGGTGACTGTGTTGTTGACACAGACACAAGTCTCACAGCCTCTCTGCCAGCTCTCAAACGCCTAAACAAACGCAAACATTAAGCTTTGTAACTCATTTGTAAGTATTCCCCACACACATTTCCCATCCTTTCTTCCAGCCATCAAACACCTGAACAGCAACAAATATTTCATTTTGTAACTAATTTTTCAACACTGTTCAGGCGCAAATATATGTGCTGTAGTCTATCAGTTCTCAACACCCTGATTGGACAGACAACTACAGATCTCATAAGGGTAAATAAAAAGCTTACAATGGTTAGTATACGTCCTCCCCAAATCTCAACTCCCAATACCTCACCAGTCCAAATAACTCTCGTTACACCACCTAATGACTCATTCCCACTACCTCACCTGTACAGCTGGCTTAGTCTTACCCGTCTAACAGTAGCATCCACCTCGTCGTAACAAGAACAGCGGCTCTCGGGGACCGGGCCATCCACATCTTCAGCGTAGCCAGGTATCAGGGTACAGCCTGAATGAAAAACAGTGGTACAATAAAACAGGCTGATTTTTATTCATTTTTACAAGAATTTTCAAAAGGCGATCTACACACAATGAACTTCAATTAAACAACAATCGTAGAAATGTCAAGGGGAAAATACCTATGGAATTAAGACACCTGCTTATGAATCTATAGCTACTGGCTTGGATTGCAAGATTTGTTTATATGCCATTTACAAAGGAACATAAAACTAAAAGATACATTCTCAATCTAATGGCAATAGTTGGATTTGAACTGCATAAGGTTAGGTGACTTTATCCTAACAGCATTTTTTGAAACTAGCCTCTACGCAGTATAGCCATAACCCCACGGTGCTTCCCATTTAGCAGTACATCTCCGAGAAGTCCAAAATTGAGCAGTACTGTGCCTCAGCTGCGCGGTAGCGTGTGGCAATTTCATGTCAATATTGTTGTGAAAGGCCACAAACCCCGTGCAGTCATGAATGGTGTGGTACTACAAGCCAGCCACACAGTATGGTAGCTGTGAGCTGAGTGTGTGGCTGTGAGCCAGCATACTGTAGTCACAGTACCGTAGAGCTGTCATGTGGTGCAACCAGCTCTGAAATGATGTGTCACTGTGCAGGAATCTTACTGTAATTCAGTACTATGCCCTAAATGTACGATAACGTGCAGTGCTTATGAAAGTTGGTTCAACTTCTTGCTCTTGGAGCCAGACTTAGCCAACACTGTATGGCTCAGACCACCACTGTATGGCTCAGAACAACACTGTATGGCTCAGAACAACACTATGGCTCAGAACAACACTGTATGGCTCAGAACAACACTATGGCTCAGAACAACACTGTATGGCTCAGAACTGCTGTGTTACCTTTTTCACAGTGATAGGATCCAGTAGGGTCACAGTTCCAGCCCAGAGAGTGGCACAGGTTGTCACAGTGTCGCTTACACTGGGTGAGGGTGTACGGGTGTTCACACACTGGATACAGGGGCAAAACACATGTCAGGATAATAACGTTAAAACTGACTTCAGGCCAAGATAGCACAGATAGGTCTGTTTAAGACTTAACTGACCTATAATTTCGTCCACGAAAGTGTATCTTTAGCGGCTAATAATTAATTGCCATCAAATGTAATTTCTGGTGATGAAAATAACATTTTTCCGGGAGACTATCAATCAACCTTCCAAACAAACCTCAAAGCAATTTTATAAAATCACCAGAGTTTTAAGAATCACCAAAAATGAGCATCTTATTTTGGTTCATTTATAGGATACAATTATTTATAAATCATAAAATTTTACTTAAATTTAAATCAACCACTGACTTTAACAGCAGACTTTAAAGCGTGGTTGACTGGCGTGTGTTTTTTTTTCTCATTTTTTTTTAAATATTAGCGTCATAGTCATTAACAATCTCGATTTCAAATTTCAGTTCAAACAGGCTATAATGGAGAATTGATCAGAGAATGGAAAAACTGTGATTAAAGGATTAGAGTCCAGTTTTAGTATTTATTCATAATTCCATACCCCTGTATACATTGTTATACCGAGACTTAAGAAATAAGGTAATGCAGCACATAAAATTGCGACATAAGGAGGCCGGTTTTATGCATTTTTCCCACAACACTCGGTAGGCTCCTACCAGCACAACGTTCATGAGCTGTCAGAGCTTCGCCATTTAGATTAGCGTTAAATTAAAACTGCCAGAGTGACAACGACCATCGTCTGAAAACTAAGAATCCGAAGTCTAGTCAGACATGACAGTGTCATAAACCACAACGTCAGCGTCATCCACTATGATTTCACATTGATACTTGCACTATATCTGCTTTTTTGGTAGCTAGAATCCATCTCGAAAATGATATAGTTTTGCTACAAATTCCCAGGTTACATAGCCCAGCCAGCCTGGGGTTCTCCGTCTATGACGTCACCGACTGAGCCTTACCAGGCGGCCGGCTAGAGATCAGATAGCGTAGTCAATCTATTGTTTTCAGTGGATTTGAAGTCATTATTACGTTTCTCAGAAGCCTTCCTGGTAAATACACTGTTATTTACAGGTTATAGTCTTCATAATTAGGACCAGTAGGTAAATCTGGACACTAATCGTTTAACTTTGCGCACACATAGATATTACTTGAATATAAAATTTAATTGCATTGCAACACAAAGATACAGTGTATACATGTAGTGTACAAGACTAGTCGAATTGTGCTCCTCTGTTTTGTGTCAAACTGTGAGCAGCAGCATTTACATACCAAGCGGAGTTGTGGAACCTGTAGGTTGAGTGCTGACTTCTCCAGTAGATGGCGCTGTACTGTGTATTATAGGAACGGTGAAAGGTTCCTCAGTTGTTCCCTGGGTTGGTTCCCTGCTAACTTCAGTTATCAGTTCTGTTGGCTCAGGTGTTGTGGCTGGTTGTGTGGTCGGGAAAACTAAAGCAATAGAGAATTTCAACTTTACTGATGAAAAGAAGTTTAATCTTGATATTTGACAAAAACTTTCAAATTTAGTCGAGCAACACTAAAGACTTGCTCAACCGAATCTCATGACAATATTGAGCAAATATTGAGTGCATAATTAAAAATACAGATCTTTACCACGTTATCATCATCAGGGTGACAATGCAAGAGAAGACATGTGGATTACAAATTATTATGTGAGATTCAAGTTTTTAACTTTCTGAATATTCCAATAAAAGCAGGATACAAAAACTTAAAAAGCTTGAAAAAGCTTTTAAGTCAAGGTTTTTTCGGGTTGACTTAACCAAAAACCATTTCGCCTGCAATACAATTACTTTGCATTCATTTCAGTGCTTATTTACCTGTAATTTCATAAGTATAGAAGTCTTTGTTTTAGCATATTGCGGGGGGAGGGGGCAAACCAAGCCTGACATGCATGCATGTGTCATTAGGGAGTCCACCTAAAACATTCACTGTTGGTGCGCCTGAAAATGAGAGGCAAGCGTACCTATAACAAAATGTGGACACCCTAGATAACACAAACACACACCAGGCAATCTGCACATCATACCGCAGTTTTCTTCATCCTCACTGAAGATGCACTCCTTAACCCTATCACAGCGAGTGGCACAGGTGTTGTTCCCATTGCACAAGATCTGGTCATCGGCCGTGCAGTACTCTGGGCAACAATAAAATTGATTTACCGAAATCAAATCTCTTCTGACGAGCATCACACATTTCAGAAGATTTTTTTTCCCTTTTCTGCATATTCAGCTTCGGCCAGATGCGGCTAGAAAATATTTACTTTACAGGCTTTTTACAGGAATATTTCATTTCAATTTTACATGTATGAATGTGGTTGAAATCATTCATGGGTAAGGTCGGGCAATAAATTCAGCATACTTCAACAGGAGCTCAACCAAACTCCTGACACAGCACAATTTAACCAGCGCTAAACTATTTTAATAGGGTCCAAGAATTGGGTTTGTTAAGATACAGTAATGCTATGTACCTTGACATATTCTAAAAATCTCTGTACTTCCACCTGTAAACCTGCTGACGTCACACAAATGAACAACTCTTGAAAATTTGCCAATCCAATAAGTTCATAAAACGTAGTCTGTCTGCCTAGCTTTTTCACTAATTGCATAAATGGGACTTATTGCCTTCATAGACAAGGTGTCCTTTTACTTAGGTGATTTTAGACCTGTTAAATCTAACTGCTCGACACGTAAACTTACGAGTGACTGTGCCAGGTGTGGTACCACCATTACAGCCTCTCCCACTGGCACATCGGAAGTCTCCATTGATACAGGTGCTGACAACAAAGCAACATATGGTATTCTTATACACTTTTTTTACAACATGTCTGAGGGATGCCATATATACATGTCCACGGGCCATAACTATTAACATGCGATTATCTTTAGTGAGATAAACCAGTTTATTATTTATGCATCAGTGAAATCCCAGTAGTTCCTTGACCGATAAAGGTGTTATTTTCACTGCAGTGAAATATCACATTATGATATTTCGTACCCAGACGTCGTGACGTCAAAAAAGAAACTTTCTATTTTATAGAGTTCCAATCTGATCTCAGAGGAAGGACGTCTTAATGCAAGATTAGTCAACTGGTACATTTTCATGTCACACAAGACACGACGTCATATAACACATCATGTACATCTGGGCATGTCTGTGACAGCCTACAGCTGGAAAAAATGCCAAAAACTCTTTAAATTACCCTAAATCATGATACTGTTAGGGTATAAATGATAAAAAGAATATTGCACAGTGATGGCTGAATACCGTAAATATTGTTCTCGTGAGAGGTGGAAATGATAACCCACTCGACGCTTCTCGAGGGTTATCATTTCCATCTCTCACTCAGACAATATTTATGGTATTCAACCTTCATTGTGTGATATCCTCTATTTACCAATTGATAACGCTGAGTCATCCAGTGAAGGATACGATTTACGATTGAGTTTTCCCCATGGTTTAATCAATTGAAATGGTATTCATGGTATTGGTGTATCCTAATGATCCTAATGACCTAAACTGTATTTCTAATTCAATCACACTTATACAATTGTGTTGTGAAGGAATGTTAACATGGCCAGGATTATCTGTTTGAACTTATCATGTTTGGTCATGTCACCACTTGAGCAAAGAAAAAAATATATAAACTATCCCGACATCCGAAGATATTAAGTTTAAACATTAGTAAAATTACATCCAACTTTATACATGGGTCTGAAAGCTCTTGGAAAATGACCTCAAGTTAGAACCCAAGTGTATCTGTTCTTGGGTAAACAAAAAAACAATCCCTGCATTTAAAGACATTGTATGTGTCTATAAAATCTTAGGGAAATTACGGGCAACTTCTTATATATGTTTGAATGAATGAATGATTATACACATGTTTGCCAGTTTCAGGAACATGACGGGCAGTGAGAGCACAGAAGACTTACCAGAGACGGCAATCTCTGACCATGACCTGGCCGGGTTGGAACTCCTCCCCAGTGGATGGGTCAGTGCAAGGGCACTCGGAGTGCTCCACACAGCGACCTGTGACAGAGAACACATCAGAAAATTTGTGACTATACCCAGGGTAACATCACTTTAACAAGGATGCTCACCAATGCGTCTGTGTGTGATAGTCCGGATGTGAAGAAATGACAGTCATGCGCACTCGAAACAGCTACATGTATGTCTGTTATTCTGCTAGTGCTCACCTTGCTCCCATCTGCTGGAGGTGTAGAGATACAACTCTGGCATGTGGACATGGTAGCCGATGCCAGCTTCTAGAATTCCATAGCAATTACCAGTCATTTAGCCTACATCAGCTGAGGCTTATTAATGGCTTTTGGGCATTGCAAGATCAGCCACCACACATATATTCCTCTAACACGACAAGCAAATCCTTATCTGGCCTGTGGCACACTTCTGGCCTGCTTTTGGCACATTTCTGCAAGGCATGAATGGGGCACACTTATGGCCTGACTGGGACACACTTCCGATTTACCTGTGGCACACTTCTGTCCTGCATGTGGCACACATATGGCCAGTATCTGGCACACTTCTGGCTTGCCTTTACTGCCGTGTATTTACTCTTACTTTCATATGCTGTTGACAGTGTGTAGTAAAATTTGAATATCACAGTAAATTAATCTTCAGGCAGACATAATTCGAAGCCACCTGTTGTTCTACTGTTCTTGATACGTTAAAACCGCAACCTGCAGTACAATGCAACGCATGATTCTGACACACAACAGTCTGGATGTACACATGTCTACCTTCTCCCAACTTACCCTGATGGAGCAGTATCGCATCAACCTTTGATTTTGAGCCACAGAACTTCATAACATTTAACAGACTTTGCTTCTGAAATGAGCGTTCTTTTTCGCCTATTTATAGCAAGCCCGTCCAATGTACCATGTTACAGCAGTTACGTTGGGACAACTACAGCCCCTTCACATCCTCTGAGGAGCACGCTTCTTCAGGTTTGGCCAGGCCTGAGCAGGATTTACCACTGGGAAGAGGAATTCCGGTGGGGCAATGACATCCCTCTACATCCTCTGAGGAGCACAATTCTTCAGGTTTGGCCAGATCTGAGCAGAACATAGCACTGAGAACAGCCGTTCCGTTTGGACAATAACAACCCTCTACATCTTCTGACCGACACACCTCCTCATATTTGGCTAGATCTGAGCGGGACTTACCATTGAGAAGAGCCGTTCCGTTTGGACAATGACAACCCTCCACATCCTCTGACGAACACACTTCTACAGGTTTGGCCAGATCTGAGCACGATTTGGGGCAGGAGGTTCCACAGGCCTTGTATACCATGCCATTCTCACACTGCATTGCTGCAAAAACCAAATTTAGTTGATGTTTCATTTCTAATGTGCATCAGTTTCTATAGTGGCTGTACTTCAACACAAGAAGTTGCCCAAGGAATATCCTACATAATCCGTAGGTAATCATGAACATTACCCTTTCAGTAGATTTTACAGTGCCTTTAATTCATCTGTAATAACATTGACTATAATATCCAGGTGCCAGTATCTTTTCATCAGATGTTTTCAGATTCTACACTTTGAGATTCTACACCATAACTTGTTCGCATGAATTTCCAACTACGATTTTTCGCCAACTCAGTACTGTACAAGGTGACCAGGTGATGAAAGCTTCCATGACATATCACAAATCATTTATCCCACATGCTTATGGCAGTTATCCATGCTCCTCCAGTGATAATACCAGCTCTTGGGCTTAGTTTAGTATTGTTGATGATACAAACAGAACACTTCAATATTTTGAAGTCATCTATTTTCTCACAGGAAATATGAGTCAAACAGAAGTAAAGTGTGTAATTACCCATGCTATTTCAGCGATCATGACATATCTATTTCCTCACAGGAGATATACCCCAGACAAAACTACTCACGGCAGTTGCCCATGCTTCTCCAGCGGATGCAGACGCCCCTGCTGGAGCACTCCTTGACGTAGGCAGCGATGGCTGTACACAGACACTCACAGTCCCCGCCCCGGTTACACGCACATGAGTCCCACACACAGTTTCTCTCATAGTCGTCAACATTAACCTGTCAGAACACAATCACAAATTCACTTGAACAGATACACTAATAAAATCTTTTCCAATTCATACAGGGAGATCGATGAGGGCAGAACACCGTACAGAATTTATTTACTTACTACTTACTGGTATTTTACGCTATACTCAAGAATATTTCACTTTTTCCATGGCGGCCAGGAAACATGATGGGAGGAAACCAGGCAGAACACGGGGGAAACCCATGGCCATCCGCAGGTTGCTGGCAAATCTTTACATGTACGGCCGGAGAGGAAACCAGCCTGAGCTCGCAGTAAGGTCATCTGAATACCCATACTCATATAATCTGCTACAATTCATTCTGACAGATCAATGAGGACAGGACAAGATACATGAGTGTACTGGTTTTTATCTTTTTCTTCCCCATTTTTTGGTTCATAAGCACAGTTGTGAGTAACTGAGCAGCAGCATCTACTGTCCATGCGATTCTCTCAAATTGTCATCCACCCCCCTCCTCTCTCCCCCCCCCCCAAACGCACAAATAATAGTTTATTACAGAACTAATAATCTGACATACCACAGCATGACATGCAGCAAAGGCCTCCGTCCTCAGGATCGCGCACGCGTGCTGCGACCACTGCTCCCTGTCGGGATTCAGCTCACATGGGTCGCTGGGCTCTTCTGTGTTCGGACACGATTCACGGACACGCCACGAGTTGGCGAAGGGGAGAGCACTGCTCTCGACTTGGCCGTTACGAGTGCGGAAGTCGTTGTTAGCGTTCTGGTCAAAATCTCCGCACAGACCGCACACCTTGGACATGTACTTGGGTTGCAGTTTGACATACACTCTCATTCCCTTGTCCCATTGGATGGTGATACCTGTTGAACAGATTTTTAAAGAGATAAACACTTGCTTCAGGTAAACATTACAAATGCAACCAAATCCTCAACTTTTCCACATTATGTTGAGACCAACTATGATGCAGTTCATCGAATACAAAACTTATATGAAAAATTAATACATGACAAAAAAGGGGCACAATGAAATTAAAGTCAAGAAATTTGAGAATTCCATATGAAACTGTTCTGTTGATATAGTAGTTACAAACACACGGACGAGCAGACAACATCAAACTATAATTCAACTAACCGCCGCTGATTTATAAGCATATAAAAAAAGAAGACACCCTGGTTACCGTATCTGGTTTCCACAAAGAGGAAAAGCCCGGCCTCTTTGATGCGGTAGCGCGCCCGTGGCGTGTTTGGGAGGGCCAGCGGGTTCTTTGTGACGACAGGTTCGGAGCCACGCACCAGGTGGATCACAGTGTCGTGAATCGTGAACTTGACAGACTTCGTGCAGGAGTTCCCGTCTTCTCCACAAGGTACATTCTCCACGGTGACACGGAAAGTCCCTGTGCCGCCGTTACAGAAATCCTCGACAAGAACGTAACTGCAAGCACCCATGAACTCGTACATGTTCCCGTCAAACGTCTGATAATGAGGATCACCAAAAGCCTGGCAAGTCGCTGTGGAACAAATGTTATCATATGTGAACCATTAAAGAACTGTGAACCATTAAAGAACTAGTTACTATGCCATTAAGAATAATCTAAAGGATCAATTCTGAAAGACAGCCTGAGCATAGTGATCTCACATACTATAGTGTTATTAATTATTTCTTATGAATATTTACTTAGTATTAAGAAGTATATTACACTTAGTATTAAGAAGTGTATTACACTTTTATCTGTCTCCAATGCAAAGGCAACAAAGCAGCACAAGCTAAGAAGAACGTCTTGTTTAATTTCAGGTCATATATTACGAGTCATAACTCTGTCATAAAGTTGTCAAAACTTAATACGAGAAATGAACAGTACACAATTAAAGTTTACAAAAACTGTCAAAATGAAGGTCCCTTAATGCATAGGCAAAAACCTACATTCAGTCTTTTTTGTTTATTTATCTATCCGATTCATATTTTAAGCTTTATTCAAGAATATCCGCAAGCCTGCAAAATGAAATGTAAGAAGAAAGCTAAAATGATCATTACCTGCACATTTTCTGGTCGTACAAGTCCACTGTCCATTCTGGCAATGGCTGTGTGTGAGAGATGAGACCACAAGGATTTAACATCTGCTGATATCAGCCAAGTTACAGTTCCAGTAATGATACACATCATTTCAACAACAACAACAAAAACCCCTTTAAAACTCAAATTAGAGACTACGGTTCATTTCTGTTTTGCTTACGAAAAAACAAAGAGAAACTAAACTACACTCTCATCTCTCCACAGTTAATAATCATAAGTTTTAATGTGTGAGAAGGATTGTATTTTGTTTTTTTTTCTTATCTGATGTTTTCAGTCAAATGAAAATTTATAATGTCTGAAATAATGTGCCGTAGTTAAATGTTCCCTTTCAAGATGAAAAGAAGGCAACAAGAGATTCGGACAGGCTACAAAAAGAGGATTTTGACATGTGTTTACTGTTGTGACACTACGATGCTTTGTGTTCTACCTATATGTTTCATGTGCACACATTCACCAAACTGTCTGACGAACTACAGGAAAGAAGAAAACCTTTCGAATGCATTGTTAAGAACTTTTAAGAATTTCCCCATTAAATGCCACGTTTGATATTTGAGCAATTAATAGTTGTATTCATTTTCAAAGTTCAGAAGGACTCTCTACAAATTTTCCCATAAATTGGCACGTGATATTTTTTTAACACGGTAAAACTGACCAATAGTTGCATCCATTCTTGACGACGCTGTTGTCCTTGTAGCTCTGTCCCTGAAAGTGGCAGGGGCACTCCTGGGGGCTGATACACGTGCCGTTGCTGAGGACCTTGTCGGGGGGACAAATGCAGCCCTCTTTACGACAGCTGGATGTGGGACAGGTGATGTGCATGTTGTCACAGGTGGGTTCGCAGTCTGAGCAGTTACTCCATACTTTCCCGTTGTTACACAAAGAGGCCACTACGAAGGTAGACATTTTAAGAGAACAAAGTCATTAATGAAAAGTTTTATTTCCTCTACCTCATTATTACACGCTCCATTACAACGCTTCAGGTCAACACGGTTTGAGTTTGTGTCCCCCAAAATTTTCACGCAGTTGTACACACCTGTACAGTTCCCTATAGTTGCAGCAAAGAAAACCTTCCGACTTTGCTAATTCTTTGCACTCAGAAGCTTGGTTATCAAGAAATTATTAAATGAAAACCATGATATTATACTGATTTAGTTTCCAATAAACATCCTGCGTCGCGCACTCTCTGTTCCTATGCAGTATAAGTCACAAGCTATTGGTAGCTAACAAACTTCGTATAACAAGCTTCAATTATAACCCAATAGGCAGATCTGTCCCCCAACAACGACATTATAATCAGGGACAGATGTACATGCATATCCCAAAATCGTGCATGACTAAGTTCATACAATATAACAATTTACACAAAACGAGATCCAGGTATACTTTATAGTTTAATCTCGAAGTATTTGTAACCATAAATAATGCTTAATAGAAGAACTCATATCAAGAATGTAACACAGGTACGTACGATCACACACAGCGTCTGTGCATTTCCATTCTCCATTTTCACAAGTGCTGAAGGGAAGAAATCATTGGATAAACTGAATATAACCATTTTAGGAAATCTTATTTTTATTTTTGTTATTCTTCTACGGCGTACCTAATCCAATACGCACTGTGTATTCTGTAATTAACAGCCTCTTTCCACATGCATAGTTGAATAACTATGAATAATAGAATCTTTTTACTCCAAGGAATGTGGGGAGCCACATACACTGTAGGTTTTCCACTCTCTGTTTGTTTATTACAGTTTGTTACAAAACAATTAATGACCGCTTATTTTATAGTAAGGAGAAGCCGATTCCACAAATCCATTTCTGACCTAAGTCAAAATTTTAAGTATTATTTTATAGCTTTTCTTGGGGCTCTTAAAATTAACATTTTTACAACATCATCAATACTACCATCTGACAAACGTGTCAAAATTTCAACTTCTAATGTCAAAAACCAAGCATTGTGATTCTGTCTTAAATTTTGACTTAATCAGAATTGGCTTTGTGGAATTGGCCGCAGAAATTTAAGCTATGTGCCAAGGATGATTTGATATCCGTTCTGAATATAAGAAATTATTCAAGGTCTAGATCAAGGTGAGAACATTTGAGGAATGTGTGGCCTTGACAAAAGTATATATGTCCTCTTCAAGTGTTACATGGCCCTTTTTTAAGTGATCTTTATAAGTGTATTAACTTAAGTCTGGACTTACATTCCATGCGTTAATAGTTAGGAAGAGTTTTGTACATTGATTTAAGATCGAAAGTTTTAGTCCTCTTTGGAAGCTCAAGTGACACACGCTCATATTTCTATTTCGTTTTATCCAGTGTAAACTTAAGGATTGCCACTGCTTTAACTCACCATGTGTTACATTCGCTGCGTCTTTCCTGGCCAGCATCGTAAGGCTCTCCCCTGAAGTAGCATTTACAGTCCTGGATATCCACACATTTCTCTATTTCCTCATCAAATCTCTGACCCTGGAAACAAAATCATTTAAATGTTAAACTTCTTTTAAGAAGAAAAGCTGATCTCTGAAAAAGTTGATCAGTTGAGCTTTCGGAAGCTATTTTGTGGTAGGTTTTCTGAGGTGAAGATATGATCCTGCCGTTAGAATTTTACAGAAAAACATTTAAGTTTAAACATGATCAAAATATATCTATGCCAACACAGACATGCTATGATGACTTTAATAAACCATTTCCTTCGGCCATTCTACATGTATAAAGTAATCAAGCCATCATTAAGGAATTCTTTGTTGGGAGTAACCCAAACCGAATAAACATCAACGGACAGTAAGGAATTTCTTTTCTGTTCTGGGAATAAGTATTTTAAGAAAATTAACAAATGAGAAGGAAATGCACAAAAAAAAATTCCATCAACAGCTCCCCAAAAAACATAAGAGCAACCAGAGTTGGAGAGTAAGGTAGGCTACCCTTCTCAGTAGAAGTTGGTTTTACTTACGGCTGGACAGTTACATCCCTCCACACACTCCTCTACACAGTCCTTGGGCTCCAGTCCGCGGCAGGTCTGTTTACAGTTAGACCCACACTCCTGGTACACCATCCCGGTTGAGCCGGTACAGTTGTGGACTGTAACAGAGTTAATAAAAACAGTTAGCAATGTAACAGTTAATAAAAACATGCAAATGCCCTTGTCAGCATAATTAGAGGCGTATGTAAGTTTTGCAGTGTCTTCGAGAGTGTCTATGACACTGCCTAGAGTCACAAATTAAGGCTTCACAAATTGGAGTCCCACATATGGGACTCCTTTCACTAAAGGTTGTAAGTTATAACTTAGGTCCTAAGCTAAAGCTTACGACATATGATCGTTTCTAAAGAATACTACCAATACTTTATTGTTTACCGACTGGTAAACTTAGGACTTTGGACTTAAGATTAAGATTTACGACTAAAGACTTGTACCTCAATTGTTCCAGTGACTGAAAGGCAAGCATCTTAAAAATTGGCAACGACCTGCTCCATGTAGCCTTTTGAAAATGAAGGCTGCACAAATCATGTTTTAGTCGATTTTTTATTGGCTCATTATTGTGACGTGACGTCAACAAGTGAACACATCAGCAGAGATTAATAAAAAAAATTTAATCAGAGCAACTTACAGCAGAGGTCCGGTGTTCTCCAGTCCAGGATGCGTCCCTTGAGGGCACAGGCTCGGGCGTAGGTCGCAAACGCGGCGCACTCGCACCCCTCCCAGTTGTTCATGTGACAGGTGCAGACGTCGTGTTCGCACTGAGAGATGTACGCGGACGGATCCACCAGGTAGTGACACGACTTGAAAGGTTCTATAACAACAACAGCACGTTTATTTACATGTTTAATGTTATTTACATTATTTAATGACCTAAAATTTCATCCCCCAAAAAGTGCTTTTTAGAGGTAAATTTATAAATGTCACAAAATGTTATATTTGGCGCTGCAACTTACATTTTCCCAGTAGGATATCACCCTACCTCCCAAACAAACCTTTACACACCTTCCTACAATCAACAGAGCTCCCCAAGTGAACAATTTAGTCATGGACGAAATTTTAGGTCATTTAAGATATTCATCTGATTTGTCTAAAAGCAAGTTTCTGAGCCTTCTTTTGCAGAAATAAAGCAGTTTTAAATACAAGGCTTTTTAGTGGCTCATGAAAGTTGCCCGTCTTCTAATTATTGGGACAGGTGTTAGTCCTGCTGAAAGCAAAACATTGCATTTCTCTCTCCCTGTGTTTTGAAAAGGTAAATATATGGATATGTTGGTCATTTGATGGTGGAGAAAGAAACTAACATGTATGATAGCTAACAGTGTCTCGAAAATTAGAAGAATTAGGGTAGCTCTGCGATCACTTAGCTAGTTCAGTGACAGAGATTGTCAACTCTGTATAAACAACCATTATGAGGAGAACAATGAACTGGGTCAGTAAGATTACATGCATGCATAGTGTTCAAATTCTTGCTTTTATTTCTGTATTAGTATCTAAAATACGAAAATTCTACTATCATCATTTCAAAGGAGCACCTTTCATAAATTCTTGAAAAAACATAATCAGACACATATAGCATAGTTGGGTTTCTCTCGTACGTGGGAAAGTCTGCCAGTAACTTGTGGATGGTCGTGGGTTTCCCCCTGGCTCTGACCAGTTTCCTTCTACCATAATGCTGGCCACCGTCACACAAGTGAAATATTCTTGAGTACGGTGTAAAACACCGATCAAATAAATAAATAAACACAGCATAGCATCGCCTAACAAGTCAAGCAAGAGGTTTCCATGCAAACGTGCACATGAACTTTCAAGGATTTCTGAAGTACGAGCCGATAGCCAGCTGATCCCCAGAGGAAGTAGGTAACTCACCGTATCTCAGTGTCTTACAGAGGGACTTGGAGTATTCCCTGTATCCCTCGCTCAGGGCACACTTGCCCATGTAGCGCTCCGTTGCCTGACTCTTGCAATCTGCGTTTGTCTTCCACTCCAGGGCAAACTGTGTCGTGTCTTTGATGTTCACCCCGCTGGGAATCAAGGTGTCGTCGGTCAGGTCGTTGTTGAAGTTACCACACATTCCCATCACCTGGCAAAAGACAGTGAGTGGTTATTATTTATTCATTAACGATTCCAAAAAGTTTTAACTTTAATATGCCATAATGGTCAGTTTCGAAGGTAAAAAGGAACTGTAGTGCCTGGCTCATGCACGTTATGTTAATGGAAGACTTTTGGTCTTTAGCATGTGGAGGAATGCTTCGCGAGCCATGTCGACCGGCCCCACAAACAAGAGAAGTAATGTCGACTGCACGTATCGTACCATAAAGACCCCATGAACAGTGAGTGCAATATAGTCTACAAACCCCCTCCCCAAGGCTGGGCTTGAGCCCACACTTCGTGGTTGGTGATGTGTATCTATACCACTGAGGCCCATAAATACTCCCTGGCCATTATTACAGAACTGACGTATAATATAAACATATATAGTGCACTTATTCACATATTGCTTTTATCGGGTGGAGGAACCGGACAACCTCCAAACGAACACATGGACATATCAATACTGAAAGAGCACACCTTTCCTCTTTCTTTTATAGGACCCAGTTTGATGTAAATTCTTGACCTGCTTTTTGGAACGTCGGGTTGTGTGGCCTCGGCTGCCCTTACGCCCCTCACCCACCCCAAATTCACTGAAAACCTACTTCTTGTTCCTGCCTTATTTATAAACCATCAACCAAGGTGTACCTTTCCTCTGTACTTAGGGTCCAGCTTGATGTAGATGCGCGACCTCTTGTCCCAAATGATGTCAAAGCCATGGTCAGAGGTGAGCCTGGTCAGTATGGAGGAGACCTCTCGGATGGACAGTCCAGGCTTCAAGTATGGCAGGCCGATCTCATTGTCATTCACCATCACACCTGTTGACCTCAGTCTGCGAATTGAGAAACTCCAGGTTACAATACCTGTGATTCTTGTTTTTCGAAGAGGATTTGCCATAATAATGCGTGGATGCCAGTATGGCTACAGATGCACTGATAGACTGATTGAATGATTTATTGATTCAATACATATAATTATTGTTTCATGCCACACTCAAAAGTTTTCACTAATTTTTCAAAATCCTTATCTTGTAAAAGAGCCAGAATAAACATAAAGAATTCCCAAAAGACCGATCCTATTTTTTCACATCAGGTCGGGTTACGCCAAACAAACAGTCTGATGATGTTTTGTGGGTAAATTGTTTTTAAATCTATTCATTTATTTATATGATTGGTGTTTTACGCCATACTCAAGAATGTGTGACTTATGCAACGGCGGCCAGCATTGTGGTGGGAGGAAATTGGACAGAGCCCGGTAGAAACCCACGACCATCTGCCGGTTGCTGGCAGACCTTCCCACAAACAGTCAGACTAGAACTCACAGCCACCGCATTGTGGGAGACTCCTTGGTCATTGCGCTGCGATAGCGCACAAACAGGCCGAACCATGGAGGCCCCCTTTAAATGTACTATGCAAGTGTTGCTACAAAACACTGGCCAATCCAGCTTGGACCCCGAGTTGCCATTTTGCAGGAATATTAAGGTACCCTACAGACTGCCATATAACCACAACATCCACATTTCTTCCATAATAATAGTAATTTTTTTACCTTTAAAACCTAAGGAGAAATTTAACAGAAATCTGTAGTACTGTAAATGCCCTAAAATTTCCTCCAATATAAAATTCATTTTTAAAAGTAAAGAAATGTCATACAATAATATATTTGGTGCTTAAACTTACTTTATTCTGTTACAATACCAGCCTACCTTCCACACCAACCTTAAAACACCTTTCTACAATCCATAGAACTCTCACAATCTAGAAAAAAGCATCTTTGTCATGGACGAAATTTAAGGTTATTTAGGGGTAATCTGTCTGTGTATTATTTTCATTACCTTATAACTACACCTGTCACACCTTCTCCAATCTGGACAGTGATGAGTTTGGTACAGAGCGAGTCGGCACTGCGATCGCAGTACTTGTTCTCCACCCAGATGCTGAATGGAGGATCGAGCTCTGCTCCTGGGCTGGGCATCACCAGCGTGTACTCACACTCTCCCTCAAAGTTGAACTTGCGGCCATCAAACGTCTGGTAGAAGGGGTCCCCTGATAGGGTGCAGAGTCCTGGACACTCTGGGTCTGTGGTGCAGTTCCAGTGACCACCAGACTGGCATAAACTGAGAGGAAACACAACAGGTCACATGAAACTTATATTGTTTAATTTATCTAACAAACTCGTGTCATATATGAGGGTAATAAGGTTAAAAGTTTGCGGAATCCCAGTCGGACCATTAAAAAACAAAAAACAAACAAAACAAAACAAAAAAATACCTCAAAGGTCCAGTATCTACCCTGCCTGCCCTGTCCACAATAGCACACCCTAAAACCGTAAGACAACCGACACAAGGTAGATTTGAACTCATGACCTCCACACCCAATATAGTGGTAATAGTGGCAGGCAGCTCTGCCAGTTGGGTGATCCCAGAGCAAAACAGGCATTCTAAGCGTCAAATGTCATATGAAGGATGAAGGATTAAGGTCCACTTCCATATTTCAGACAGCTTCATACTAAATACATGTACAGGTATGTCAAAATGTTAGGTGCAATGTGAAGACATTGGAGTCATCAGCGTAAGGGATTCAATCTCAGAAATTATCAAGAACTAAAACTTATTCCTGAAATTTTGCTTTCAGTCATGACAAGCTTTGTGCATTAAACTGGGCTGATTTCACAAAGCCAAGTTTTTCACAAAGTTGCTTGTTCGAGTGTTTGTGTTGATTAATCTTGGTAATTTTCAAACAATTCATGAGTGTTGTGCTGCCTAACAAGTTGCAAAATTTACATCTCATGATCATTGTGACAACATGTAGAAACAGACCAGTTCAGAGAATGGTACCTGATAGAATATCACGTCAACCTAAGATAATGACACTTTAATACTGTAAAGGTCAGCATGTAAATCTGGCGCCAGTTTCATCAAGCACACTTAGCTAAGTATTCGCTTAACTTCCATGACAACGTATATTGTAGAGACAGGAAATGCACTTAGCTAAGGGCTACTTAGCACTAAGTATGCTTCATGAAACCTGCCCACGTCCATTTTCACCTGAAGACATCACTCACCATTTCTCACAGCCATGCACCTCCAGGGCTCCCACAGGATAGGTACTCTGCTCACTACTGAGGGTACAGGGGCATTCGTCACGGGGAATACAGTGGTAGCCATCAAACAACGTTCCTGGGAAGTGGGACAGAGGTCAAGGTTCATCAGAACAAATATTCCACTACTTCTCTGATCATCACATCAACTCAAGCACTGCATTATTAAGCTAAAATCAAGTTTGTGAGATTTCACGTTTTAACTTAGAGCATTTATTTGAAAGTATCAAACTGTTCAACCACCATATTATTTTGCTTTTCTTGTACGTATTAAATGCATGTATATGTGCGTAAATGTTGTGTACTGACGTATGTGTGATACATTTTCAAATACAAATACATGTAAATACATTTTCAAATACAAATACATTTTCAAATACAAATACATGTAAATACATTTTCAAATACAAATACATGTAAATACATTTTCAAATACAAATACATGTTAATGCATAAAACGATTGATCAGCATCCGTAGTCTCCAGATTACCAAACTATACAGAGTAGCCCTTTCGAGGAATTTCAACAGATTCGTCAATCCCCTAGATAAGTCCCTACATGTACGACGTTACTGATCGATGATTAATTGATTGGTGTTTATTCCCGAACCAAAGAGCATTTTAGGTAAACAATGGTTATGTCTTAGTTGGAACAAACCACCAGCCTCTGACAAGTAACTGAAGGACTTTCCCAAAAGTCAAGTATGGATTTTCACACACACAGCAAATTCGCATTGATAGAACGCAAGCATCTCAAAGAAACTTCAAGATGACCCAAACAGCTTTACAAGTACTGTAAACCATTTATTGCTAATATAATAATGGAGGCACAGAAATATGGGAAGTATTCTGTCGAAGGTTCGGACTGAACCAGTTGAAAATAACAGGCACCTTAATGGTGAGTCCACAGGCCACCACGCTGAACCACACCCTCCCCCACCCCTCTCCCTTTCCAAAGCTCTCCACCCACCAGAAAACTGTAATCTCCACTTACCTTCGACACAGAAGCAGCCATCCACACAGTCGTTCTCACACTCCGTCTCAAAGCCCTCGCTGCCACAGCTGCGGCCACAGTCTCGCCCACACTCCCGGTACGCCATGTTTTCTCCACACGTTGGGGCAGCTGTCCAAAGGGTAAATATAACAGTGTATATATATATATATATATATATATATATATATATATATATATATATATATATATATATACTAGATTTCACCTGAAGTTTACCTCTTTTGAGAGACAAAATTTGCTTAATTCTGAATGATTAATTCAACTAATAGGGCCAAATAAGATTTTTTGTGAGGTTAGAGCTTTTTTGTGAAGTTTCATGAATTTTTATCAGCAAAACAAGATCTTTAAACAATTTTAACAGCTGTATTAGTTTTCAGACCAACATATTGTACACTAGAACCTGTCTTTCTTATGGATATACAACGTCTTGGTTTATTATCACGACGTTTCGATGTAGATAGTAACATCGTTATCAAGTGATAATAAACCAAGATGTTGTATATCCATAAGAAAGACATGTTCTAGTGTACTTCCATCCCAACTTTTAAATGCCACTTTAAAAAGTCAACATATTGTATTTAACACCTCTTGGAGTTGGATTTTATTTGGTGCTTGCTGAAATTCATACGATCAGTAACAGCATCAGTCAGAAATGATTTTTTAACCAACAAAACTATGTACGTAGTTAGCCTCAGTTGATGTCTGAGTCCATTCATTTGAATTTGTGTCAATTTCAGTTTTCTGGATGATAGCTAAAGTTTACCAGAAGCATCAGAGACCATCAGGAATAAACCATCACAAACTGGCTAATACCCGAACATTCATTTGTGGGCAATTAAACATTAAATGTATCTCTTCTTCATGCACCAAATAGAAATATTTTTTTTTGGTGCCCAAACTGTAAATCCTAAATTTGAAAAGCATTCTATCCATAGGCCATCAGAGCAATTCAAAGAGCTCTTACGACAGGATATGGAGTTTCTCCAGTCGAGCACAACACCCTTGTGTGCGCAGGCGCGTGACAGTTGCGTGGCGCTCTCACAGCGCCAGTGCTCGCACATCTCCAGCCGATCTCCTCCGTTGTTGACCGCACATTCGCACATGTCCCTCAGACAGGTGTTGATGTAAGGCTGTGGGTCCACGACATAGGCACATTGGTTAAAGATAAGTTGTTCACTGCCAAAGGCTTGGCACTCAGTACGAATTGTGTCCATCTGGAAATGTAATAAGGTAATAAGATGTCAACAGCACCAGAAAAATAAGTAAACACATTTATAGGGAGTTTTCAATGGCCTTTCTCCTAATGCTGACTTCATTTTAAATGTTTTTATTTTTCAAACATACAAATATTTTATCCCAATGACATCACACTCACCATTATAGGATTGACCCTGGCTAGCGTGGCACAGGGGTGGACTTGATCACGAGGAACAGGGGGGATAACTCTGGTGTCCTCGGGGTCCAGCCACGCGCTGCCGAACGTGAAGACATCGCTCATCTGTACTCCAGCATATGTCGTCAGATCATTGGTGCGATTTCCGTCGTAAAGTCCGCACAAACCACATAGCTGCTTCTCGGCAGTTTCCGGGGCATACACGTAAACGCTCTTCTGCCCATCAAATTCCATTCTCAGCTCTGAATCAAGTTAAAGACATGTTAATTTTTTTGCTAATATATACAAGTGAAATATTAGGACTTCCTTCACTGGTATCTAAAGAGTTATTCCAGATACCCTAATTCCTCAACCATTTTGAATATGAAACAGCAACTTTACACATTTATGCAAATACTTAATTCGATTTAGGAGACAAAACTACATTGGTTGGGTTGGTCTTCACAAAGATATTAACTTTATCTATCAATACAGGATAATGCAACATACACTTGAATAAGTGTATATTGTTTACATGTTGAAGGTTGAAGAATTACAGCTATTTGCTTACCGCCCAATCCAGTGACCACAATATAGTCGGCAATGGTTGAGATGATGACGGTGCCGATTTGCTGGGGAGGTTCCACCTCACGATCGTTGACAAACACCTTACCCCCAGGCAAGATGTCAATTCTGTACCCGGACTTGGTAATCTGACGTGTAAATTCAAACTCTAGCTTAGTCTGTCATGAGGAAATAATCTAAAAATGGTCTACAATTTCGTCCATGGCTAAGCTGCACATTTTGTCCAATTCAGAGAGATCTATTGATCTTAGAAAGGTGTTTTGCGGGTTTTGTTTGGAAAGGTATGATTATCTTTTACTGGAAAAAAAATGTCAGCACCAAAAGTATTATTATATGACACTTACTTAGCCTTTAAAAATTCCCTTTATTGGGTGAAATTTTAGGTCAATGATTGATTTTCTTTATTGCCATACTCAAAATATTTCACTTTGTATGACCACAGAGAGTTTCGTAAGTAAGAAACTATTGCTCCTGAAGTTAACTTCTTCAAGGAAATGCCAAATTTCCCCGCATGTACGTCACGCACATATTTTCAGAGAGACCATCCCACAAATTTAAGAACTTGCTACAATGCTTAGTTTTTGGGGTACTGAAAGTAGGAATTTGGACACATTTAACAATAGAAAACATTTATGAGGTGGTGAATTTCAGGAAAGTTCTATTTCAAATTCTAGAAATTTAATTTAGAAATGGCTTTCCTGTATCTTTAGGTCCACTACCCCCCTTTTACAGGGTCTTCCTTAGAATGTGACTTTCGTGATGTGCACTGGAACATGAAATTCTATTTTCGGCCACAAATGCACGGCATTTTTATCAAGGTGGCGAAACAGAACAGAAATGTTTCCATTTTACAAAGCTCGGTGGGTTTTGTGTTTTGTGTGTGTGTGTGTGTGTGTGTGTGTGTGTGTGTGTGTGTGTGTTGTGTGTGTGTGTTTTGTGTTTTGTGTGTGTGTGTGTGTGTGTGTGTGTGTGTGTGTGTGTACCTTCAAGGCGACGTGACAATCATTAGGTTCATCCTCACGACAACTAGAGGTTAGGTTGATGTGAACTCTGAAGACAGGGTCAATGGTTTGGCAATCCTCAAACAGGGTGTATGTTCCTTTCCCAGGGTAGTTGTACGTGAGGCCGTCAAACGTCTGGAAATGCTTTCCTCCATAAACCGTACATCTGGCGTGTTCTCCATACGGGGTGTCCGTTAGCCCTGAATTACGGAAGAGGAGATTTGAAAATATTAAAATATCTATGCTGTCCATTTTTGATGTTTACGTAGGCTTTTGCATGGTGAATGTTAACGCAACAAATTTGTAATGTTTGCAAACGAAAAGGGCATCAAATTTGTGTAGTTTGCAAACAAAAGGGGCATCAAATTTGTGTAGTTTGCAAACAAAAAGGGCAACAAACTTGTACAGCTTGCTTGATCCGCTGTACATGTGCAAACCAGCTGTAGTAAAGTTTCCAGCAGTGCACCGGAAGCTTCATTTGAACAGAACCCTTGAACAGGTCCCATGTGGAATACACAAAAGCACATGGCCATTTATACCTGTGCCATAACATTACAAAGTTTCGTGAGAGCCCAGGATTCAGCTCAGTTTGAAACTTTTTTATGTGTATTTTTCAAGGAATGCAACTTGAAACTATGCTTGAGCCCCTGTGAAATCTCAGACGTAACAGCCTGGCATAAAATGCATGAACAGATTTGCTGAATAGTACTGGACTGTTGATGGCTATTATTATTACTTTCTCCACTGGAGACAAATCAGATGTCTTCGCATTTAGAGCCAAAAAAAAAAAAAAAATAAAAAACACCCATTCATTCACAGGGTTTTTAGTGACTACAAGTTGGTGGTAATATAGCTAATAACCACAACACCACACATACATTGACTGTGTTCAGTAATAGCGTACATGTGAAGTAATATTTAAGCACACTTACTTGTCACAAAGTCAGAACTATCAGTGATCACACCTGTAAACGTATATAGAGTTTTGATTATTTAATTTATTTACTTGATTGAACGCAAGAATATTTCACTTATACAATTATGGTGAGAGGAAACAGGTCAGAACCTGCAAGAACCCACGACCAACTGCAGGTTGCTGCCAGATCTTACAGCATGAGAGGAACTTGAACTAACAGTGACCATATTGCTCAGAGGCTTATGGGTCGTTGATTAGCAATAATGCTAACCTCTTGGCCAAGAAGGCACCCACTGCATGTAGAATCCCAGAAAGATACTAGCTCAAAAAGCCACAGTCAACCAGAAAGAGCTTGTATTATCATGGGTCAGAGGCTGTTTGTCTTCAGTGAGAAGAATGTTTTTCAAAAATAATGCAATGAAGGACAAGTGTTTATCACAGAAATGACAGACAGTCATTGGTACATGGTATGCATCAATTTATTTGATAATCACTTGAGTTTTAACTTGTTATTCAAGAATTTTTTTACTTTTAAGACGCTTATCACTTCTATAGGTCAGGAGAAAACCGAGGTGTTACATCACTCACCCTTTGGCAAGTTAATGACATATTTTACTTAATGATCAGCAACTGGGAGCCAGTCTTTCCTTTGGAGAATGAGATATCTCCCCCCTGAATTTCTGGGGCTCTTCATTTGTTGGAGGCATGGAATTTTGCATTGGTTACTAAAACATGTAAACTAACAGTTCCAGTTCCATCCATGAGCTCCATTAGACTAGCCAGTGACACAAATGTACTGTTGTATTGTAAACTGTGACTCAGAGCATAATGATTTCAAATCTACCTGAAACGTTCTTGTCCATTCTTGATAAGTTTTGTAGAGAGAAACCTTGCTATAGTCTCAGTGTTGAATCCAGTAACAAGTGATCCTCTTTTCAACAAAAGTCAGTCAGTCAGTTTCTGAGCATCATTTATTGTTAGGCTGACAAAGCAATACTAGCCAAGAGCAGACTGGGTGACAAGTATTAAATAAGAAAGATAACTCGCTTTCTGGAAGAGCAGTACACACTATCTACTTACTGAGACTGCACGTGGCTCCGACGTACCCGGGTGGGCAGGCACATATTTGTGGGGAAACACAGGTCCCTCCATTCTGACAGGGACGCTCACACACAGCTGAAATATCAAAAAAGAAAACTCAAAAGGCAAGACATACATGTGCCCGAAATCCTCAACAAATTCAACCACATGCATAAGGCATATTTGGAATATTAGAGGAGTGAGTGTTTATTTGATCTGGGCAGGGTACTGGTTAATTTCTGTGAAGTTTCTGTGTGTCCCTACCTGAACAGCGCAGCTTACAGTCACCAATACTTTTTACTTTACAGGGAAACAAGAAAAAAAAAAATTCAAGTGATTAAAATTATATGATGGCTGTGAGAAACATGAAGTGGTAAATCATAGATATATGATTACACTATGTGCAGTGCTGTACTCCTTCCTTTGACCTAAAAGTTTGTCCATGACTATGTTACCCCATTTTTGCTGATTTTAAGAGTTCTGTTGGTTTTAGAAAGGGGTTTTAAGGCACATGCAGAGGGAAGGATGATATCGAAAAGTAAAAATTTAACTTTTGGAGGGAAAACGAACAATTTTTGACCTTCATTTGCCATTACTGGTAGTTACCCCTGAACATGGTTCCTGACATTATTATGACCAGATAAGGATAATAGTTCCCTGATCAGTCATTAGTGCTAATTCAATCATAAGTCTTGACACCTGACTTAGTAACGTGTGCACAAACTTCCACAAGTTAGTTACCACAGGCCACGACTTTGCTTGGAGCTCTAGGGTGTTGTAAATGCAGACCCACAGTGTAGGAGGCACCAATTGTTTTTTGTGCTATACGTGTGAGATGATACCAAACAAAAAAAAAATCTCACAATGGAATAAATGCGAAAATTTAGATCCATCTTTTTACATCGTCCAGTCTTGATTTTTGTATGATTTTCCACTTTTTCCAGGCTTTCTGATCATGTAAATACGTCTTTAACAGAAAAAACTGCTGAGATGGTCCACATTTCCCACAAATCAGATGATTTTCCAGTTTTGTTTTTAGTTCTGTACCTGCCTGTGAGAATAAAAAAATATATTCTCCAGGTAAAACAACAATTTAAAGTGCATATTGTCCATCACACTTACGTGTATCGCAGAATAATCCCTCGTAGAACTCTGGGCATACACACTTGCCATCTTCCCCACAGGTTCCTGGGGAGCAGTCCCCACCACAGTCAACTGATCAGAACAAAGAACAGAGAGATAATAACAACCAAGTCACCTGTGACACACACTGCCAATATATATCCCACAAAGTATGAATTTAATCATATACTGAATTTGACCTAAAGTCCGCGTTGTAACAAGGGGCTTTCAAAAGTACTTTAGAAGCTTTAATATACTTTTGATGACAAAAACTTAATTTTTCTGGTAAGATATTAGCCAGATGTCACCACGTTCACAAAAAATCTCCTACATGGTCCTATAAGGTAGATGAATCAATTATAATGATGATGTGTTCTTCAATCACAATATTTACAAATATTTCAATCCACTCTACGCATGGTGATACATTTTTAAAGACTACAGGAAACATCTGTTAAATTCAATGGGATTTTGAATTAATAATGGTGAAAAGTTCAGAAGCAGTGCCCACACTATGAAACTAAATTCATAGTTTCAAGCATCCTGGCCCTTCGTGTGGGGAATGAGGTCATGGAGATGATGAATAACATGGGGCTAAATGAGTGAAATGGTGACTGTTGCAGATTTCTAAAAGCTGATGTACTACAGGGCACTGAAACTATCATATCCGGACGCCAGGCATATTCCAGTCACTTTCCCTTCATAGTGTCTACCATAAAAGTTTTAATTTTCATTTTTATTATAACATCTTTTTTAAGGTCTATTTTGCCCAGGTTAAAACTGCTTTGTACATGCCTCCAGCAGTCTCCTTACATCGCCAAAGTAATTAGCTCAGAGCAGCTGTGACATTACATCAAAACTACGACTGTAACAACTGAACTAAATTACAAAAGGAATGACAACTCCATCCTCGGAATAACTACCTTGATCACAGTTGATTCCTGCCCATCCGGAGGTACACGCACAAGTGTTAGGGCCGCTACAGACTCCATGAGTACAGTTTCCTATCTCTCTACATGAGAACTGTTCACAGGCTGGGCCCTCAAACCCAGAGGTGCAGCCACAGACACCAGGGGCAATACACTGTCCTCCGTTCAGACAACCAGATGGACACAGTGCTGAAAAAGATACACAGAGCAAGTTAATACATCATTTTTAAAAGTACATTGGTCTTCAAGAGGAATTTTCCTCTTACGCCTAACTCATTTTTCCAAGCATGCAAGTTCTTTGCAACAACCATGAGATGAGAAATGAAATAGGGCATAATCGGTAAACTGTTGAGCACATTCCTAAAGCATCATATGTACCTGTTCTAGGTCTACAAGGCACTGAAACTATCAGATCTGAAGGGCATGCAGATATATTCTGATTACAGTCTTCCAGAAAAGTTTCTCACCTAAAAGCTTTAATTTTCATTTTTCTGTTGTAAAATTTTAATCAAGGAATATCTTCATGATTTTGCCCAGGTAAAATTGACTTTGTTTATAACTCAGTAATTCATCACATGGGTGCTGACGTCTGGCTATGAGCAGTCATGACATCATCCCTTCAAACGTGTGATTAAGACATCAGTCAACTTAGCGAATAGAGGCCGAAGGAAAAGCAGCTAGAGTCAGGTTTCTAATGAAGTAAACAAGGTAACTGACAAAATCTCATGACTGAAAGGTGCAGCTGAACAACACATGTCACTCAGGAGCCAGGTTCAGGTAGGCCTACAGAATATTTCATCACAGATCAAAAAATTAGGCCTATCCCCCAAAAGGTTAGCTTAATATTATTCCTCCTGATCATTCGGTTTCTAAAAAAAGCTTTCAATGAAACGACACGTAAGAAGACCCTGAGCAGGCCTACAGGAATATTAAAACCCCATTTTAAGGAGGGCCGATTCCACAAACCTGTTTAAACATAGAATATACGATAATTAACCATCGTGCTATGACCGACATAACACCAACATAGAATATACGATAATTAACCATCGTGCTATGACCGACATAACACAGAAAGCGACGTTAAACCCCAGTCAACGAAACAAACAGATTTTAATTCATATAATCATATACGCCTATATACTCACGCATTTCGCAGAACTGTCCCTCGTAGAGTGTACTAGTACAGTCGCATGTGTTGGGCCTGGAGCAAACACCACCATGTAAACAGGGCTCGGCGCAAACGGCTGTACCAAAAGAGAATTATAGGAGTGAGAGGGTTGCATTTTCACTTGGTTTCAAGCGGAAGGTCTAAATTCACACCTAGTCTTTCACGTATTTGATGTATACATGTACTATAAAGGCTGTAGAGGCTTATGTATATTTTGATCTCGCGCATACAATCAAGGTTGAGTTCATAACTGATGAAATGAAAGGAACAGATTAGCTTATACACAATCTCATTTCCTTTTGTCTGTCAGCAACTTTAAGAAAAAAAATTATTGAAAATTATTGAAGAAATTATTAAGCAGTGTATGATCTGAAGTAAAGGACCAATGCATCAAGTTTTCGTCGTGATTTGGATCGCGATCACGATGCAGAAAGTAGGGTGCAGAGTATTGTCCCTTTGTAATCAGAGAGAGCTAGCTCGGACTCAGAGATTTGCAATCTCGAAATGTTTTTCTAGTTTATTTATAAATGTATTTACGTTTTTATTAATTTTATTTATTTAGCGCTAGAACAAAAGCTATAAGTTTTAACTGCAACAGTGCCATCTGCCTACTTGAATAAAAATGCAAGCTATATGATTATTCATGATGGCTTGTTACGTTGCAGAAATTACTGCGCTGATGTTTTTACTCATATATATATGTTGAGGGCACTGCTATTTTATTGGATGCAAGATTTGTTTCCCTTTGCAGAGGTCCGACGAACCTCGTGTACGTCTTTGCGTATCCCGTCAGAGCGTCCCATATGTCGGACTTACCTGTGTTACAGTCGTCACCGGTCCACCCTTCACAGCAGGCGGTTACGGTAACTAACTGCTCCTGCGTGGTTTCCTCCTGTACTGTGGTGGTACTGAAAATACAGAATTTATTTATTTATTTATTTGATTGCTGTTTTATGCCGTACTCAAGACTTTTTAACTTATAAGGCGGCTGTCAGCGTTATGATGAGAGGAAACCAGGCAGGGTCCGGGGGAAACTCACAACCATCCGCAGGATACTGGCGGACCTTCCCAAGTACGACTGGAGAAGAAGGCATGGAGGCCTCTGAAGACACCGAGTCAACAAGAGTGGTGATACTAGGGATATTGAACAGTTTAATGAATTACGCCACTATTTATTTCTTCTGGACGTTGTTATATTGGGTAATATAGCCTTACCAATTTATCTGAAATATACACATGCACCTCAGCATAGTAGCTCTTTAACCCGACAAATTTCAACTCGTCAATATAAGCCATTTAATTGAACATAACTGATGAATATCCATACACATGCACTTTGACATAGATTTGGCTGGAGAACAAAAGTCTAGCCACAAACTCATTTGAAGCCCCCCACCTCCCCCCACACACACATACACACGCAAAAAAAAAAATGTAGATTCACATAAAGGTGTGGTACACTTCACTATTGTCTCGTAATCCCTCGTCACGCTGAGCTGAAGGCTATATATTATACATGTCTCTAGACTTATTTTTCTTTACATATGTTTTCATTCTCTTTATTAAGGAAACTTTAAAGCCGTACCCATTAATTTGCACATTTACATGAAGCTGCATTATCAGGTTTATGACTGGTTGGAGGAAAGCGAAGTACCAAGGGTACACCATCGCAAAATATTCCATGGTTCTAAATTATAATGTTTTCCCCATTCGGCAGTTTAAGCGGCGGATATTATTTCGCTAATGATATATATATAACACTCGTTCGTTAAATATTTCGTAAGTGGCGCCAAATTTGTTATTATGGTTGATCGATATGCATTAAATTGCCGCATACAAGATAGTTTTAACAAATTAATTTCAAATAGGGTATAACCATTTTGCATGAATTCGTCAGATCAAGATTATTGGTTACATATTTTCTATTGAAGGTTACCGCTATCCATGAAATAGTCGGGCCAAGATAAGTGGTAACACATATGTTACCGAATGTTACCGCTGTCGCTGAAATCCCTAGACCAAGATAAGTGGTAACACATATGTTACCGAATGTTACCGCTGTCGCTGAAATCCCTAGACCAACATAAGTGGTAACACATATGTTACCGAATGTTACCGCTGTCGCTGAAATTCCTAGACCAAGACAAGTGGTTAGAAATTCGTCGTTGAATGCTGCCGATATCCATGAAATCGTCAGACTAACGTGAGTGGTTACAAATGTGTCGTTAAAGGTTACCGCTGACCGTGAAATCGCCAGAGCAAGATGAGCGCTTACAAATTTGTTACTGATGGGTACCCTATTCATGAAATCGTCAGGCCAAGAAGAGCAGTTACACATTTGTTATAACTGAAGGTTAACGCAATCCGTGAAATCGTACGACAAACATGAGTGATTTGTTACACTGTAAAATGACCAACGTCCGACGCGTTTAATGGGTAGTTAAACTTCAAATAAGCGTGTTTAATACAAACACACATATATATAAGTATTAAATATAAGTGTCTAAAACATGTATATAGGCCTATATTATAATGCTATCGTCTACAAATGTTTAATATCTAATGCATAAAAGTGTTTATAATTTAAACATCGAAATTTACAGTGTACTACATGAAGGCAACCTTTATAAATCCTTTAAATCGTCAGATCAAGATACATGTAAATTCAATCAAATTTGCAAGTAATTCCAACCGTTATATTGCACAACATCTTCGCCGCATATTCGTATATAACGTGTATAGCCCATACTCACACCAGCATGAGACAGTAGCCTTTCACTACGGGGTCCTCCTGTATTATCTGGTATTTCTCCGGTTCCGTAGTCGCTAGAGAACATCTCTGGTAGGGAACTTCCTCTTGCTTTTGCACATCCTTCAGCACAGTCACGTTCCTCAGTTCCTGGATGGGGCAGATTCGTTCTTCGTGGGCATTCGATTGGCTGGAATAACACCAAGGGATGGAATCTTGTTTACAACAAGCTAGCTTATTTCCGTTAAATACTATACTATTTCAATAATTCTCTTAATATATTGTTTTATATATTATTCCAGAATCTTTCACTTATATAAGGCGGCGGTCAGCTTTTTAGGTGGCGGAAATTAGAGATGGGCGGGGAAAAGCGCCAGCCTGTGGCAAGTTACTGACGATTTTTTTTCACGTGGAACGTGCAGATCTTTACCAGCATAACTTGGTTAAGGTTTTCACCATATCGAAATAATAAAAGCCAAGCTGAAAATTTATTTAGGACCACGTATGCATAAGCCTCCATGCAAACGCAGACGACAGCTTAATGTCACCAATGGGGAAGCATTTCCGCCTGAAGCTACTCGGGTCCCAGCTGTGAAGTCTATTTTTCGATCACACTTTTACGATGGTGATTTGTGGGCAAACTGGTAAGGGAGTAGGCAAATGTTACATGAGAACAATTTTCAGTTCGGCTTGGATTTGAGTCACCATTTGAGTCAGGAAAAGGTAGGTCGTTTGGCCCTTGGAATCTGGAAGATTCCCTGCCCGAGGCTGGGAACGAACCATCGCCTTCGTTTGAGTGAGGTTGCAAGTCAAACATGTTACACACTGGGCTAAATTTCTTTAAAATTGTTTAATATTAGGCAGAGGGTTATGTGTCATTGAAACAATGGAGCTGGGGGTGGGGTTCTGACAGTCTACACAAAGGGGTCCAAATTTCAGTGAAAAACACATCGTTTCCTAATGCGACGCGACAGTGCTTGTGTACAACGTGGGTGTTTTATGCGCACACGTGCAACGGAGGCGTGTGACATGCTCCAGGAAAGAAACACAGGAGCACATAGCTTTTGTGCCGCTTTGTTACAGGCGGGATCGCCATTCATTGTGGTAGTTAAGCTAGGGTATCAAAGGTTGTTGTCACTATCATTGCAAACTTACTATGTGTTGTATGGGTAAGACGAAAATTAATACGAACAAAATACATATTGTATTCTACCTAAATTATTGACTGAATTTATAACTCTTTCTTAGCACCATTGTGGTTATAATAATAATAATAATTATGATAACAACAACAATAGCAACAACAACAGCAATATAATCCGTGTTTATATTTTAAGCTGAAAAGCCTGTACACCAGACCTAAAACTAAACACTTAATGCAGATAAGCATAACATAAACTGGATGGATTGCAGTGTAGGACACCTACAGAGAAAGGCATACATAAAATATAATTCGTGATTACGTTACACCAGTAATAGTTTTTATCATTTTGATAATACTTACGTCTGTTCCATGGCGGTTGTAGCGGCCAGGAAGCCGACACCAACCAATAAGAAAATCACCGGATAGTTCGGTGTAGACGTCATGGCGCTTAAGCGCTCGTCTGGGACCAGCTAATTTGTTTTTGAATCTCCTCACTGTCCGATACGAAAAGATGAAATTTTCGAGAAACAAAAAGCTTATCTTCTTGGGAACCTGCGGAAAGCTGCGCAGGATCTGAGGGGGATTCAGAGAGACAGGCGGAATTTATACCAACTTTTCGTAGATCGATGATGTACGTGATTTTTCATGCTGACATCTAGTGTTTTGTAACATGGATTTTCAGCTTATGCAGATGACTGTGCGTAAAGATTCCAGAATGTATCGACTTTTTTGTGTGGTAATCAATGTATTCAGTCATATGACAGGTGTACATGTAACGCCGTGGCGTATGTGATGGACTTGCTAAGCCGGGACCGGATACATCTTCAAACACCAACAGGTGTTCGTCAAGGTGCACCACTTCATCAATGTTTGTTTCGCATTTTTCATACTTTGATCGTGACTTTTCACCGAATATTCTCAATCCGTCACAGACCAGATGTCACTGTAACGGCCTCCGCTACGAGAAAAAGCGCTTCACTCGACTAAATTTATTGACAAAAGGGGAAAAGTTGCCAAAATCGAATGACTAGAATGTCAGAGATCTAATAGTCGATATGCTAACACAGGCATGTTTCTTACATGTCATGAAAGAATTTCTGCCTGTTTTCGGCTTGCAGGTATGTATAGAGAAACGGAACTTGATATTGTTTACTCGATTTTTTGTTACTTATCCATCAAGGCGGATATCTCTGTGGTTTCACTGAGGTGGTTAGGATGCTTACATTCCAGTCCCTAGTTTTAGTTCAATCTCTCCAACAATAAAATCCTCGAATTTCCCACAGTCTCCCTGCCTCCGGAGGTCTAGTGGAAATAATGGGTCAACAGCAATGGTAGGCCTGCTTATAGATGGTCTCATGGTGATTTACAAGTGGTTTTAAGTAAAATAATTAAGGGGCCTCCGTGGCTCAGCGCGCTATTGCAGGGTAATGACTCGGGAGTCTCCCACCAATGCGGTCGCTGTGAGTTCAAGTCCAACTCTAACTCTACGGCCGTATGTGGGAAGGTCTACCAGTAACCTGCGGATGGTCATATGTTTCCCCCGGGCTCTGTCTGGTTTCCTCCCACCAAAATGTTGACCGCCTTCGTATAAGTGAAATATTCTTGAGTACGGCGTAAAACACCAATCAAAATAAATAAATAAATAAACTGGAATAATTTGTGGTATACTACAGTCATACACATGTGAGTAAAGCTGCAATGTAGTTTTGTACGTCAAGGTACAAGTCTACAGTCACGAAGAGTGAATGCAGGTGAAAAAAAAAAAGCCAAAGTGTTGTGAGACTAACCCCTGTTTTTCCACAAAACTTAGGATTCTGTATCAGGTTCCACATTGAAAGCAGATGACCTTTGCCAACTATATATACATACAGGGCAAGTTTTAAAGCCAAACTATAGCAGTTGCACGGCCAAAGTCTCAATGACTAATGTTTCGCCGTGACTCTTGCTTACTGCCTTAATATATATCATAGCATAAAATATGTATTAAAGTATAATAAGGCAAATCTAAGCCGAAATGCAATTTGATGCAACATTCTGTGTCACTTTGTGAACAGAAAACAAAGTTTATGTCTACAGTTTATGTGAGGAAAACCTAAGTGGCAGTACAATTTGATGAAATATTGTCGCCATCTATATTTTATGCACCTTTCTAAACCTGGAAAATAAGAGATTAGACTATGTCTAATAGCACATAGGTTCCTGAGGGTTACCTTTAAAAGACATGTCGGGAGTAAAAGTGAGAGACAACAAGATCTGTCTCACGGTAGCTTTCCTTTTAGATGAAAAATATATTTCCAGAATGACACAACGGTTTACGCAATAATTGCACTTTGACTCATAGGATTATTCAAGTCCAAAGTATCTGATAAGACAGTGAACTTATGCAGGTCATTTTTTTGTTATCAAATAAATAAATAAGTATTTCCTAACCACAACAATGATCCGAGCATAACGGAACCGTAGCTGTGCATACTTTTGGAAAGTATGATCAAAGAGGAGATTTACTCAACGGCACTGACACATTACCACTGATTTTATGTTCTGCACCAACATTAGTCGATTCTGTAAGAATCTGCACGAATGCAGTCTTAAAACCTGATTTCAAACCAGTGGCATCAAGCATATATCAACTGTCCGTAAGCTGCCTCTGCAAGTACCGATGCATGTGTTGTTTGTGACGGACTACATGAAGTGAAGTCAGTTAGTGCTTGGGGGTTAGCAATGTTTCAGTGATATAACAACGAGAAGTCTTTTTGGTGTGTGCATATAGTGTGTCCTCTTGTGGAAGGGGAATGAATGAATGAATGATTATGCCTTTACGCCACGTCGGCAATTTTCCAGCCATATCGTGGCGAGAACAGTTTTCAATCACGAATCTGTCTATGGTTTTCAAGAAAAAAACGTGAACATGCAAAACAAATGAAAAAGAGAAACGTGATTAAAACCAGGTAAAACAACTAAACCTCGGTTAAAAGTTGAAAAGCACAATAATTTTAAAAATTCTAACATGTATGTGTAATGTAAAAGAATTATATCTTATGATATTATCCTATATATTTTAAGTAATTAATGGCAGTATCGCCGGTGACGAATGTAGGCAAGGTCCACACAATCAACAAGGATATGTCTGATGCCGTACTGCGCATCACATCCAACACACTCGGGAGCACTGCTCCCATCCAGGAAAAATTGTGTTAAAACTACTTGGTCTGTACGAGACATGCCAAGAGTATAAGAATTATAGCCTATGACAGGGTGAATGGCATGCAGTTTGTTATTGACCTGCAGACCCCATTCATCCTGCCAAAGGCGACGAATATATTTAAGAATATTAGATTTAAAATTAGTATAAGGAATTTTAATCTTAGATATGGGTTTATTAAGGGCAGCTTTCGCTACCCTGTCTACGACTGTATTTCTGTGAATACAAATGTGACTTTTTAAATTTTTATTTTTAAATTTATTTTTTCCTATTGCCAAAAGGCAGGACAACGAGTAACTGCATGTCACTGCCCTCTGGGCAGACCTAGAGGAAACATATGATTAAGACAGCAGTGTAGCTCTGGCCCCGGTAGAAAAGATTGAAGATGAGGATGGAAGACGAAGAGAGGTGACTCGTTGTTCCAAGACAGCCCAGCCGCGACCCTGTCCCCATCCTTTGACCCGTCAGTATATATAAATTTATAAAATCCGGATAATTAGCCCTGCCTTCAGCGAAACTTTGCTGAATTATAAGAGGATTTATATCTGATTTCTTATATTGACGTAGATCAAATATTAATTTATGTTGTGCAATAAGCCAGGGAGGAGACTCCGGAAAGGAAACCGGAGCTATGCCCTCCAGTTTGATATTAGCTTCCACAACAAAGTCCCGAACACGAGGACCAAAAGAAGGAATCTTGTTGGGATTCATTTCATTCATTTATTATATTTATCTACGTGTGATGGATTAAAAACACAGTCGTAGGCAGGGTCTGTTGGGTGAGCTTTAAGCTTTCTAGCGTATTGAAGGCTGAGTTTTATACGCCTGTGATATAAAGGAGGCTCATTAGCCTCTACGTATAAACTCTCTACTGGTGAGGTTCTATAGGCACCAAGGGTGAGCCTCAGACCTTGGTGATGTACTGAATCCAACATTTTAAGGTATGATTTCCGAGCAGAACCATAAATGATGCACCCATAGTCCAATTTAGACCTCATCAGAGAACGATATAAATTATGTAAAACTGATCGGTCAGCACCCCAATCGGTGCTAGACGCGACCTTAATTATATCAACAGCCTGTGTACATTAAGCTTTAAGCATTTTTATGTGAGTTATAAAAGATAATTTACTATCGAATATAACCCCTAAAAATCATTTTCCCCAACAATCTTCACTGGTTCACCACAAAATTTAAGCTCAGGGTATAGATGAAGTTTCCGTTTATTACATAAATGCATACCGACGGTTCTAGACGTAGAAAATGTAAAACCATTGGTAACTGCCCATTTCTCGATGTTCTTGTGACAAAGCTGCAGTTGCCGCTCGATGTTATTCATATTTTTAGCTCGGTAGCATATCAGGAAATCATCTATAGATAAAGAACTCTCTACGCCAGATGTTAATTTTTTTGGCCAAGCTATTAATTGTTTATGCTGAACAGTGTTGGTGAAAGAATACTACCCTGGGGCACACCCATCTCCTGCTCATAAGAGTCAGAAAGAGTGGACCTCACCCGTACCTTAAACTAACGATCAGATAAAATTGAGATGGAAATAAAGGTAAGCAACCTTTTAAACTCATATTAGAAAGGTCTTTTAAAATACCATACTTCCATGTGGTGTCGTAGGCCATTTCGAGGTTTATTAATAAACCATCACGAATAAAAGTTTCAAATCGAACAACGTGATCTAAAGTAGATCGACCTTGACGAAAACCACATTGTGTATTAGATAAAGGCTTGTTGGTTTCAAGAAACCAAACAAGCCTATCATTTATCATCCGTTCCATAGTCTTACAGACGCAGCTGGTAAGAGCTATGGGGCGGTAATTATTTGGATCAGTATGATCCTTATCCGGTTTAGGTACCGGGATAATAGACGCCTTCATTCATGACGGCGGGAAATTACCAGTTATCCAAATATCATTAAGTAAGTCCAAGAGAGTCTCCAATGGCTCAGATGGTAAGTGGTTCAGAAGCTTATAATATATATTATCCGGGCCGCACGCAGTATCATGTAGCTTTTTAGAGAAGTTTTAAGCTCTTCAATTGAAAAAAGACGATTATAGTCTCAGGAGAAGAAAAGGGCAATTTAACTTTCTCCTTCTGGTTTTTAATATGCTGAAATTCAGGAGAATAATTCTCAGATGAAGATTTAAATAAAGTTAATAAACTATAACCATCTCTTAAATGCTCAATTTTGGCTGCATTATTCTTGTCCTTAAGTTTCTGAATCATGTTCCAGACCTTACGCATGTGTGTTTTTGATGTGATGCCTGAAACAAAGTTCCGCCTACAAGATCGACTCTTGGACTTAATTAATCGACGAGTCTTAGCTCTAAATGTACGAACCTGGTTTAAATTATTATTATCTGGACAATGATTAAATATGCTCTCCGCCCTTTTACGGTCCTTTATGGCTTTGCGACTGTCATTATCGTACAAGTGTTTACTTCTGGATTTCGGATTTGTCGAGGTCCTAGGTATGGTTCTATCGGCTACTTTTAATATAACTTCATTGAGTTTTATCAAAGGATCGTCTGTAGTGTTGAGATTCTCTGGAGTGATGTCAGCCTGATAGAACATCTCGAATGCTATCCAGTTTGCTTTGTCGAACTTCCACCTAGCTACACGTTGTAAAGAATTAGAAGTGAGATGTTCTAGGACAATAGGAAAATGGTCACTACCACGAAGATCATCATAAAACCTTCCAAGAAAAATCCGGGAGAAGTGATGGATCCGCGACAGTGAGATCGATAGCAGAATATGAAGCAATACCTGGATGTAAATAGGTATTAGAAAATAAGAAATAAGATAGTTCAACTGTAGATAAGAAACCTTTTACTATTTTGCCCTTATCTTTCATATTATTGCTACCCCATATGGGGTTATGGGCATTAAAATCTCCCATAATTATGAACGGAGTTAGCAGTTGGTCTTTTAAATTATGCAACTGCGAAAATGACAATGAAGAATAAGGAAGAACACATGGTCTTGAACTCACAGCGACCGTATTGGTGGGATACTTCGAGTCCTAGTGCTGCGATAGCGCGCTAACCGACTGAGCCACGGAGGCCCCCCAGATGACTTCAGATGAGTTTCCTGAAGACAAAGGGCAATTGGATTTAAAGATTGAACTAGCTGTGTTATTTCAATAAAATTTATCTTAAGACCTCGACAATTCCATTGTATAATTTTGTCTAAGGAAGACATTATGGAGGGAGATCTCCCAGGTGCAGATAATTTATCCATCATGTGTGCAACCGATGTTGAAGGATCAACGTCCTCCAACGATCCAAACTTTTAATAAGTCCCTAGTAGCCTTAGCGGGACGTTCCAAGGAGCCACTAGGTTTATCCCTTTTATGATTTTTATCAGAGTTATATTTATCACCTGCTGCTTTCTTTGAAGAATCAACGGGTTTATAGGATTTTGATTTATTTGCATATGGTTTGTGATCAGGTGAAGAAACAGCAGGAGAATTAGGAAAAATAGCACGTTTTTCAATAAGATTGATGTCGGTTTGTGATGATGAACTGGCGTGTCACCCAAGGGTTTCATGACCAGTTTCTTTGGATGCTCTATACCAACGGGTCAAGTGAATGATGTTTGAACCCCTACCGAAACAGAGGGTTTCTTGACAACACTGGCATATATACATTTATGAAGGTCATTCGTGGCAGAGGCCAGACGTTTCGTTTCTTGATACGATATATTATTTTTGCATGTAAGTGTGATGATTTCCTTCTCTTTCCTGAAGACAGGACAGCCCTTGGAGGAGGCCATGTGGGCTCCACTGCAATTCAAACATTTTATCGGGTTTGTGCAGTCGAAGCCCTGGTGACCTGCTTCCGCACATCTGAAACAGACCAGTTTATTACGGCCTTGCCAAGGCAAAACCTGTGGCAAGAGAAACATCCGGTCGGGTTAGGTATAAACAATTCCACCCGCACACTTTACGGCCCAATAAATATCGATGTTGGAAGAGACGGTTTATTAACTGTGACGAGATAAGTATTTGTTTTAATAAGGTTGCCGCCTCTCTTAATTAGAAAACGTTTGACGTTTATTACGCCTTTGTCTTTCAGTTCCTCTTTTATTTCTTGTTCAGTCATGCCGTATAGATCCTGGTCTCTGTCACGAATAATGCCGTGAGAACAGTTTAAGATATTATGTGGTGTAAGTGAAACAGCCTGTTCCCCAATATTTTGAAGTTTAAGTGAATTAACGTATTGTGGTTTTCTAAAACATTCTATCAAAATTTTACCCGACTTCATTTTCGTAACTTGTTTGAGAGTACCTGCGTAACTTGGTAATGTTTTTTTTTTTAATATAAATGGTTTAATTTTCATATTTACTTCACCTTCGTTTTCATTAGATATCAATAGAAAAGATGGGAAATAATTATTTCCTTCTTCAGTATCTAGTGATACCTCATTTTTTCTTTTTTTACCCACACCTGATGAAGGTTGTGAGGAGGGCTTAGAAACATTTGATGTATTTGAGTTTGAAGAATACATAATGAACGGTTTTTTTTTATTCATAGCGCCGTGTCTCTCACCAGCCCCGGAGTTTTTCACTTTGTAACCGTTATACATTTTACTGAAGATAGAAACGCTTTTCCAAGTCCACTTACCATTTTAGTTTTACTGAAAAAAAATTCAGACGTGGAAAAGGTGTATTAAAAACTAATTTCAAAAGCTTTGGTATCCCCGATACTTTGTATAGGCTTACTACAACCGTGTCCAACACATACCCAGCTGTTGTGTGCGGGGTGTGTATGCAAACATAAGTACCTATAACAAATTGTAACATTTATAATGTCCATTTCACAGAACGTACGATGGGATTAAATATTTATTTATTTATTTATTTCATTGGTGTTTTACGCCGAATATTTCACTTATACAACCACGGCCAGTATTATAGTGGGAGGAAGCCAGGAAGAGCCCGAGGGAAACCCACAGCCTTCAGCAGGATGCTGGCGGACCTTCTTCCCACGTACGACTGGAGAGGAAGCCAGCTTGAGTTGAGCTTGAGCTCACGGCAATCGCCTTGGTAAGAGGCTCCTTGTTCATTACGCTACGCTATGGGATTACATACACGGATATCTTCGAAGCTTTAATTCATCTTGAAAAGTTTAGGCTTTTCTGAACATAATCATGGTAGATAACAAATAATTCGAAAGTCTTTGTCACGTTCGTTGGACCTCCGAGTACAATTTTATTTTTATTGAATAAAAAATTATAAAGTACATAATAAATGTAGAAAATGGACGATCGTGTGCGTCTGTGTGGATAAATGAACACATATATATCTGTGCATTTGAGAACAACTGAACGGTTCCACCATTTGCTGCCTGTGAATGTTATGTAGAAGACGTTTCCTCTCTCTAATGTTAACCACAACAGTAGAATAGATATTCAAGCACACACCGAAAGTCGCATTACCTGTATTTTGAATAAACATGCCATGAAAAGGTAACATATTTTGGGCAAATTTATTACAACACTCTAAAACTCAGATTTGTATTTGAAAACAAAAATCTATTACCCTGCTATTCCCGTAAATATTGTCATGCACATGTAACTAAGTAAACATTAAAATGGCACAATATCTTCAAGAATGATGATAATAAGGGGGTGTGCATATTAATCTACTACAACATTAAGAACTGATAATATATATGCAATATGAATGCGGCTAAACGCATTCCCCAGGCATGCTTTGTAAAAGGATCATCTGTTAAAATTGTTAAATTTTGAAATTAAATCGTCTTGCTTTTTTCCTACATACCGTGGCCAGACCCCGACAAACTATGTTAGATTATCAGCATCCCACATATTCAATATCGTAAAGGTGCTAGAATTACTTCTATTATAAAAACATTAAGTCAATTTCAAGAATTTAACAACGATATGCATGTAGTAAACCCAGCCACAATGCTCCCTGCAAGAAATCTAAGGCAGTTGGGCTTGAAAGAAATCTTTACATCAGAAATGCTTGAGTATGCTTCAGATTACATCATGCTGTTGCCTTCGAACGGTCTTGGACGACCAGATTTGAAATAGGCGTCCAGGTTTGGTCGAGCAGAAACCCGATCTTTGAACGCTCTGAGAGATGGGATGTTCTCTACGGCTGGCCACACTTTGGGGAACTGGGCTTCCGTGGCGCGAAGAACGTGGAGTAAGGCAAGGTCGACGTATGTCAGCTTCTTCCCTACTACATACCTGGAACGTGGAAACATGTTTTTATTTATTTATTTATTGGTGTTTTACGCCACACTCAAGAATATTACACTTATACGACGGTGGCGCAGCATTTCAGTGGGAGGAAACCGCACAGCGCCTTGGAAAAACATGCCACCAACAACAGTTGACTGACAGGCCTTTTCACTACGGCCGCCTCAGTTGGGACTTGAAGTCACAGCGACCCTATCGTTAAGAGGTTCCAGAGTCATCGTGCTGAGCTAAGCGACAGTTGGCAAATGGTCAACAAACACATGGTCGGAGACATCCGGGCTCTCTTCAATTTAGCTCAGCTAGAGTTTTATTCTAACTGTTCATGTAAATATTTAGAAAGCAACAGCTTAAACATCCTCTATGACTTAAACAGGTAAATACAGTGATGGTTTGATTTGTTTATTTGATTGGTGTTTTACGCCGAACTTAAGAACATTTCACTTTAAAAAAGAAAGAAACGGCGACCATCATTATGGTGGGAAGAAACTGGACAGCACCCGGAGGAAGCCCGCGACCATCAGCGGGTTGCAGGTAGACCTTCCTACATACATCGACCGGAGAGGAGGGCAGTGTGAGTTAGACTTGAACTGTAAGTTAGACACTTACACGTCACGGAATAAGATAAAACTATATCGATCATAATAGAATGTATTAGACATCACTGGAAATGCTGCACAAGACTACGTATTCGAAATTTAAACTGCATGTCATGTTTAGAATATTGACTGCCTTCACGTGCACTTACATCACTACATTTTATTACCTGCCTCCCATCAATGCAGTCGCTGTGAGTTCAAGTGCAGCTCATGCTGGATTCCTCTCCGGCGTGTAAGTGAAATATTCTTGGGTACGGCATTAAACACTAATCAAATAAATAAACAAGTAAATAAATCACCACATTCTTTGCACCTAATTCTGCTTGGGCCTTAAGTTGGTTCTTCATCACTTACGTGACCAGTTGGAATAAAACCCTAACTGAGGTAATTGACAAGAAGCCGTATTTCACGTATTTTTTAGGTAACTATTTGTTAACTTTCACACTGTCGTCGCCCAGAGCGTCTTGGCTTAAAGCGAGAGCTGTACCTTCTGCGAATAATCCAGTGATTGTCCGGTCATGTAAGAGAGGTAGGACATTAGTGTGTGTATTATGTAATCGCTTGATCAAGGAAAATTTTTACTGAGGAGAAAGAGCAATAGTGGGCTTAGTCAGAACATATATAGCAGCTTACCCATTTCCTCCGTCGTTTGCTTTAAGAACTTTTTCGAAATGACCGAGAAATCGCGGGATTCTTTTCTCAATAAACACATTTATGTAGGGTTTGGTTTCCTCCTGCTGCTTGTAGTAAGACTCATAAAAGTTTTTCCCGTGAAAGGCCAGTCTACCTGAAAACAAGAGGATACCGAAAATAACAGGATTCTGAAATCCAGCCGGTGCTGAGCACAAACTGGACAACAAACACGTTCACGGACCAATTCAGCCAATCTTTTTCTGCCTTAAGTCCAAATTTACAACAGCGTCACACTATTCATATTTTGGTAATGAAATTTTCTGGTTGAATACACCAGATCTGGTTCAAGAGACGCATTAAGATAGCGTTCCTAAGTTATTCTGGTCAAGTCGTGGACTGAAAGAGTAACCTATGCATCAAGGCAGACCGTACTGCAATGATACCGTCGTGCTGATAAGCTGAATGCGATATTGAAGAAGGAAACCCAATTTACCTTCAGAGATGTAATCCATTATTGTGGCTAATATCTGCTCAGCATGCCATTCATCCTCTTCCGTCTCCGGATACAGGCCGTATTTCTTACCCAGATATTTGCAAATGACCCCCGTTTGGGACAGCTGGAAGTCTCCTGGCCATAGAATTATTCATATATCTATTTATTAGATTAGTATTTTACGCCATACTAGACAATATTTCATTTATATACGACGGTCATGTTGGCTTACTCTACGGCCACACGTGGGAAGGTCTGCCAGCAACCTGCGGATGGTCTTGGGTTTCCTCCGGGCTCTGTCCGGTTTCCTTCCACCATAAAGCTGGCCGCCGTCGTAGTCAAATATTCTTGAGTACGGCGTAAAACACCAATGAAAGAAATAAATACATATATACGACGGCAGTCAGTATTGTGGAGGGAGGAAACCGGACAGAGCTGGGGGAAACCCACGACCTTCCAAAGGTGGCTGGCACGTGAGCCTGGCAACAAATAGAATTACCTCTACCTTTGGTAGATATCACTAAATTCCAACTATTGTTGACTCTAACGAAAACATCTCATTTCGTGTGACCGATTTGTGAAGAACGTCTAATGTGTGGTCTTACATGAAGTTTAACGGCTTGCATTCCACCAATACGACAAAAGTCGTAAACGTGGCAAAGTTAATCAGTAACTTGCCAAAACTCCTTAGTTTACCTCTAGCCCTAGCTACCATCGCACAAGCGAAATATTCTTGGGAATTTTGTTGCTGATCAAAGTATTTGGGAAGCAGATGTGATGTGGTATATGCGGCGCGTCCTGGTTGATTGGATGCTGTGTACGAATGACGCTTTAAGTTTAAATTATTGGTACTATTGGGAAATAATAAATACAACGTTCTGCTATACACCCAAATATCTATCTTTCACACAGAACGTGAAGATTAAACATATCATATATCATTTTGAAAACGTCATTATATGCTTGTGTGTTTCTTAGCATGGCTTGCTTTCTTTTTACTTTCCATTTCTCTTCGTTTTCTTTGGCCTTTTCCTTTTTGCTGGAGAATGTAAAACATTTTGAAACATTTGAACTGTACAAAAAGAGTACCTTTTTTAATCATGGGCGGTGCCAGTGCCGGGTATCCTTCCAGTTTATCGTGGGCGAACAATTCGTAAATCCCCTCATTCACTTCCTTGTACTTCACTCCCACCTCTTCAAAAATCAGCCTGACGAACTCTGCCCTCCCGGGGCCAACGACATTCGGCCCGTGATAATACAGCTCCCACACGTCCGACATTCTGATTGGTCAGCTTCTGATGGGGGTAAATCTGTAAGAAAAAATATATAGCATGTTATAACCAGGAAGTTTGACAAAATATGTATTTCATTCCAAATGGATGATTTTCCAAGAATAGAATATCAGAAGAGTTACTTTCGCATACAAAATTATGACAAGTTACCAAGAACCAGTGGGCAATGTAAGAATTACTGGGTTACAATGACACCCAGGGAGCCTCCGTGGCCTAGTGGTTAACGTGCTAGCGCTATACAATGACTTATAATCCATTTATAGTCGGCTTCTTCTCCATTTGTTGGTGGTCGAATTCTGCCCGAGTTATGTCCGATTTCCTCCCACTATAAAGATGGCCGCCGTCGTAGAAGTGGAAAATGTTCTGGAGTACGAAGTAAAACACCAATCAAATAAAATATATGTATTTATACCATTACAGATTATGTAAAATTATACATTATAATTGATGAAATATTTCTCTTATATACGATTGCCGCCAGTTCATACAGGCTGGAGCACACTCTCCCCAGCCTACTGCCTCGAGAACAGTCATGTTGGTAGCCAGGAGTCTAGGAGACTGGCTGATGGAGTGGGTCCCAAGGACACACGAAAGAACCGCTCAATCCCGGCTGTGGCTAGGGATATTGTGAATTCTTTGGTTCTCATACACAATATACTTTCATATGTGGACCTTGGCAAGAATGAGCGTTGAAGATTTGTCTTCCAACAATGTATAATATCGATAATCGATAAAACTGAATTGGCTGTGGAAACAAGGGGATTCATACAACACCGGATGAAAAAAAGGCGAACTGCTTCCAAATCAGTGGCGTCTAATATTAAATTGCCATTAAACTCACTGCATTTTTTTTTAATCCAACCCTGATTAAGCTATATACTATGGCGCATGCATCAGTCGCTACTGTTCAAACATTTACGTGAAAGTTTCATATAAAACACTATCTAAGAGTAGACAAAAGGCCGTCTTTCAGTGGTTAGGTGTGACCATTTGCTACCTATAACAATGTCATCCCTGCTATGGATTTCGCGCTCAACTACATACGGCTTCACTAAAAGTTTAAACTCGGAGTCAAGTGTTTGTAAGTGTTGTGGCTGAGGCTTTGGCAACTCGCTGACCAGAGATCAGTGATAGTACATTCATGTTTTCAGTTAATATATGTTCAGTACGTTATAGAGCAACCGCTATTCATCGCTTTCATGTGATTGCTTATTAAATAAGATTTCAGTGCAGCAGTTGGTATTATCTAACACCAGTGACCTCTGATAAATTGCAGTTGACATTACTGCATCTTTTTGAACTACAAGGGCAGTGTAAGTTGCTAAATAAAACCCAAACTGAGGTAACGGGCTACGAGTGACCTTGTGCCAATTATCACAGTGTCGTTGATACTCCGGTATACTCTCTATACTGAAGTCTTTGATATTATCTGAATTATTCCACCTGAAATGTTTGTCTTATTAACTCATATAGGTACTCATCCACTTTATTTTCTCTTGAAAGAAGTTCTACCTGAATCTAATGTTACGGAATGAATAATTTATTTGTTTATTCATTTGATCAGTGCTATACGTCGTGCGCGAGAGTATTTCACTTATCCAACGGCGGTCAGCACTGTGGTGGGAGGAAACCGGACAGAGCCCAGCGGAAACCCTGACCATCCGCAATTTGCTGGCAGATCTTCCCACGTATGGCCTGAGAAGAAAGGAATGATGGGAAATGTGGTGTTATATCGTATTCGTATTATAACATTAATTATTCATTAATTATTCGAATAATTAATTATGCCTTAATTTCAGAACCCTCTAGATAAGCTTCTTCTTCGTGTGGGTGTGCAAGTGTATGTATGCGGGGTTGTATGTATATGCGGGCGTGACGATCCGACACCATGATTTACCTCCCTTTCATAATGCACGCTCTTTCTTCAAACTCGTGTTGCACTATAAAACATACATGTATATACCGACGACAGCGATCTACCACGACTTGGTGAGTTATTTCTGCACTAAAAACAAAGAATCGATCCCTTGAACGCGTATGAATCAAAACTGAAAACCCACTGAGACTGGGGTGATGTTCACAAGCCGCGGCACCCACGGCTGGGGAAAGTTCTACAGAACAGGGAAATCGTATGCTTGTACACGCCTGTGCATTTCAGGGGTGTTGCTTCTCACAAGCAGATTTGGACGGCTAGCTAAGCCTGCCTCCGTCATAAGACATCACCATGAGTTCATAAAGACATGACTGTCTATTTATATGTATCGGTTTTATTACCAACGCTGATTCAGTTCTAGGGGATGTGTAACATCCTGTTATGTAAGTACATGTACTGCTGAAATATAACTGAAGTGAATCAACAAGAGGTCGTATATATTTCACAGGCTGTATGCAGCGATAAGCCAACTGGTTTTACTCTCCAGGTTGAAGGCTTTTATATTTTGAAATAAATATATGTGTTGACGCAAAATAATCGGTATCGATTGATGGGCCTATATAGTGCGTTCAGTGCGAATCACTGTCTGTGGGGCATTGATCCGCATTACAGGCGTATCAGGCGAGTAGCGGCAATATAGAGAGGTTTATTACGGATGCACCGGGGATGGAATATTATAAGCATGGTGACTGATCAGGCACCGGCGAACTGCACCAACACGGTGAAATAGGCTTCAGAACGTATAATTTAAGAAAATACACTGAAATTCCAACATGGCTACAGCCTCGACTGTAAATTGGGTGTATTGGGTTTGCTCTACAACAAAATAAAGACAACAGACGAGTTCGACCATGCAGCGTGTCGCTTCCCTGGGCAGGTTATTGCATTGTCATGCCGTGACAAATAAACTCAGAAAAGGCCATGGGCCGATCGATGCTAGGCCTGTGTGCACACGTCCTGAACGTTCCGGTCCCCACTTGTTAAGATGTTAATGGTATTCGTTAAGATACACATGGCAGTGTGGACATTCGCCGCTCGTCTGTGGTGGGTGTTACATGCATAACGATCACACTAACACTAAAATTCAACAACAACCGTAGCCGAGCATACAACATACCTGATCGGACGAAGGCGCGAAGAGAAACAAGGGAGGTAACTTGCGTAAACAACACAGAACATGACTGAGTCTTAAGCCCGGGTCTGTAGAGGCTGTTCATGTATCGTGCTAAATCGCCGCGTTCCATACATGCATAGTTGTTTCAAAGATCAACTGAGACACGTGTTTTTTCATTGACGACAAGTCATAAATAAGCATGGTATACGATTTGCATACTGATTAAATGTGCGCTCCTAGAATTATATACCACCTCGTGCATCTGTTCGGCATCGTTAAAAATGTTATCTGTTTCTCTTCACAAGATCGTCTTTTGCATTTCAGATTGGTTTCAGATTGGTATAGGAACTCAGTTATAATGACAACAGGTCGTATATCACCAGGTAACTTCTGACCATATGCCAACGATCACACTGTCGTGGATGATTTGGTTTAATCTTTATACTGTAGTTTTTTATGTTGTAAACATGAATAAACCAGGATTCTGCTGGTTGACTGAGGCTTAGCCCCTTTGTATTGTTTTCATATTATTGTTCCTTAACGTGACGAAAACACAGCAGTGAGTAATTCTAGACCAGCGACATCTAATAAATCCACATTTTATTTGTTGTCTAGAACGCCATGGTGGTAGAGGGGGTGTAAGTTGACACTTCTTAAACACTTACATGAACAGTTAGAATAAAACCCTAACTGAGGTAATTCACCAGAGGCCGGATTTCACCAGCTGACCGTGTAACCATGTTTCACACTGCCGTCACTGCTCTGGTTTTATTTGCTATGCTATTATTGATCATATTCGTCAAGTGGGGAGTTTCGAGTGCGAACTTTTTTGTTGTAGAAAGTATAAAGAGTTCAACTGTGTCATGTGACTTGTCAAAAATTGCAGGCAATTTTGTTGACTTCAGTTTTCCCCTCACCTGTCTTGTCGTACAAATGACCTCTCCTGCAATCTGGAGCTTCTCAAATTAAAAGCCTCCAGCTCCGCCACTTTTCCTATCGTACGTCTAGTCTAAATAGCTTTCTTGAAACTTTTCTTACACGCCCATGTTACAGTAAATGTAATCAGAAATAGTTGCCTGACATTTTTTACAAATCACATGGTACAGTGAAGCTTTTCTTTTCTTTAGCAACAACATAGTTCGATTTCGAAACTCCCCTATAGGGTTATATAACGTAATATATTACGGTTGACGATTGCATGGTGTAGGAATGGCTGCTTTGACGCCTATGTCTTGTAACATGGGAACTACAAGGGCTTGCATATTTATAGTGCTGCTTTTAATACTTGAGGGGGCCTCCGTGCCCCAACAGTTTAACGCGTTAGGGCAGCATAATGTCCCAGAAGCCTCCCAACAATGCAGCCGCTATGAGTTCAAGTCCATCTCATCCTTTCTTCATCTCTGGTCGTACGTGGGAAGGTCTGTCAGTAACCTACGGATGGTCGTGAGTTCCCCCCGGCCTCTGCTCGGTTTCATCCCCCAATAATGCTGGTCGCAGTCGCAAGTCAAATTTTCCTGAGTACGGCGTAAAACACCAATCAAATAAATAAAAAACTTAATACCTGAGTCATAGATGTGGTACTATATAGGAGATACCAATCATGCCATATGTATATTTTCTTTACACTAATGCATTCATAGCTATATGCGAACCAGGGGCATTTACACACAACGAGACTCCGCATGTCTGGTTATCTTACTCAGCTCTTAAAAGATAACAGTATGAGCATCCTTACCTATACATGTTTGTCGGTTGCTCGACCAAATGCTGAAGATCAGAAGATGAAACAAGAGCACAGGTAAAATAAGGCATAGAGAGTAAAACCGGAGTAGCGACGACAGTGTGATTGATATATATTGTTCACAAAATCCCGGTCTCTTGTCAGTTTAGCTGAGTAGGAGTTTTATGAATTTTAAAGCATCGTGGCGTAAGGAAAAAGAAAGGAAAAAAACCCGGAACGATGTTAAGAGTAAGTTCTTAGACGTCAGTAGATAGACGGCTAGAATTACCGACATCAGAGTGACGGATTTCCTAAACACATACACGTAACTGTGATCTGAAAGCTGGTGACACATCCTGACATGCGTATATAATGACATGCCGAATTCCACCAATAAGGTGTGACCATTTGCCAACTATCATGCCGTTGTTGCTGCTCTCGTTTTACTGTCTATATACTGTAGCGTTATATTATACAATCACCATAAATAGCATAATGAGTTTTTGTAGTTCACCTTTCACATTTTTCTAGACAGTGCACTACACTCAGTATTGTAGCTATTTCAAAGTCTGGACTTCTTGAAACTCTCAAACAAAGTTTTTGCTTTTTTACTCTCTTGAAATAAAACAAATAGCCTATTTTATTATCGCGTTGACTTTATTAACCGTAAATTTAATGGTTCATAACTTTGACGCGATGTCATATAAACACATAACATAAGCCAGCAGATGTGGTACAATAACATATCTACGCCGATGCTGTCACAGACAGCCGCACGCTAAGTCCGCACAAGACGTCTATCCTCTGACATGGACGGTCCCAAGCGCCAAATCCTTGCCTTCTGTCGGACCGGACACAACACACCTGTAAAACCCGGAATCCACGGAGCGATAACCTGTGAAAGAGAAAGAGTATAAGATTTCACCATTCAACGCGCTACTGATATTTATTTATTTATTTGATTGGAGTTTTACACGATACTCAAAAATATTTTATTTATACGACCACAGTCAGCATTATGGTAGGTGGAAGACGAGTAGAGCCCCGGGGAAACCTCGCGATCATGGGCAGACCGGCGACCAGATTGGTGGGAGGCTCCCGAGTCATCGTGTTGCACGCTAACGCCCTCGGCCATGGAGAGCCTAACCACTTTTGTATTCGACATGGAAATTGTTCACGGGCTGCTGGTTTGAAATTTGAATTGCATCGATCAAGGCTGTCTTCGGGGCATCGTCGAAAACAGATGACTACTTCACTCTGATACGTTAAAAGCTTTATTTATTGTTCATATGTCCTCTCTTACACATTGCTCTGAGGACTGGTGTTTTATATTGTTTTGGAAATGGTCTTTTGACCGGTGAGGTATTTTAACATTTGAGGTATTTAAAAAACTGCGTTTTTTAAAACCTAGTTATCGGCGAGGGGGTGGAGTGTAAATAGCTACTGTTTAATGAATGAGTGAGTGAAAGAAATGCAGCCGTTGTGAGTTCAAGTCCCCTCTGCCTGCGGATGGTCGTGGGTTCGCCTGAGCTCTGTTCGGTTGCCTCCCACCATGATTTTGGCCGCCGTCGTATAAGTGAAATGTTCTTGAGTACGCCGTAAAACACCAATAAAATACATGAATAAATATATCCCTAATCGTAAGATTGCTGGCTGAGTGTAGGACTTGGTTAAGGGGCACTATGGGTGTTATCATATCACACCAGGTGTCGGACTTACTCCTGAGTGTGAGGGGGTACCATGAAGTGTAATCCCCGGGTATAAGGCTGACCGAGATACCCTCCAGCCCCGGTGAGACGGTAAGACCTCGGCTGATCGTATGGAACTCCCCACTGTTGGTGTGCCGTCTCTCCCAGCGGGCGAACATCGGATGGACAATGATACCGTAGCCGGGGATGGCGCAGTTCAATCTCAACGTCCCGCCCACCGTGGCCGTCACCGGTGACTTGTCCACATGGACCTGCACTTGGGTGCCTACGTAAAAGGGGAGACAATCATTATAATATGCTATATATGTCATGGAATTAGATGTGACCAATGCCTGTTAGAGGTGACCATTTGTCAGTTATCATAATGGCGTCGTTGCTCTGGCTTCAGTCTCTTCGCCGAAGTCTGTTATGAGGATAACGCATCTTGAATAACTCTAGAGTGACGTTAAATAATTTTCAAAATGCGTCACCGTACTTTTTACCTAACTCTGTATAGGCCTTGCATGATGCTGTGGGCGGAGGTATGCATGCATTGTTGCTATTTAAGCATTTACATGGACAAGATTAGAACAGGTTATATCCGAAATATATTGACAGGAGGCTGGTTGTCATCTTTATGACCATTTGCCAGCTGTTGAGCTAGTTGCACTTGCCATTATATTTCAGTCAATCTATATGAATTTGGATAAAATCGAACTACTCGCCCAGTGACACTTTATAAAGATACTAACAGAAGTGCACAAGTACAAGAACAATCCAGCCATAAAACGGGGCTATACTTGAAATGAAGTCGACCTGTGGTGTATTAAAGTTCTACCTGAAGTCTCCTTGATATAAAAGACAACGCACGGTAGTATGACGGTTGGAAAATGGCTATTCACCTCTTGTGAATTCACCCGTTCACCAGTGTTTTATTCTAACTGTTCGTGTAGCAACTTACACCCCTAGTACTACGACGGAATTACCATAGTTAAAATTATTGCAGTGATGTTAAATGCAATACACTAGACGAAATGCCTAGACTGGACTTAAGTCCAACAGGCTCGACGATTACGTGAAATCCGTTCCAAACCTACAATAAGTTTATAAGTTTAAACGCTTCTTGAAATGGGTTCCTTATCTCCATGACATAGTTTAAACCTATGCCTGAAATTGACTCCCGTGGAACCTAATGTTAATTCATATAGCCTGTGTGACATTTGTTGACTTTCACCGAGCTAATTCAAGTCCTTGTTGAACTGGGCTCAAATCCAACCTGAATGAGTTCAAAACCATCCTATCACATTTACAAAACACATACCTGTATGATAGGGGCCTAAAGGGTGTGGTTTCAGCTGCTACCTGAAAAGGGCTCGCGTCCAGCCAGTAACTGGCTCAAAATATATGTGGTGACAATTGGACATCTACACAAAATTGGGTTAGATCAAACCAAAACTGGATGGAAGTGCAACATAAATTGAGCTGAAAACCATAAAGTTCTTTATGAAATGGGTTAACAAGTTGCCTGGAATGATTCCAGTCCTACCAGGAACGGATTCCAGTTCTTCCAGAAATGAATTCAGACCGAAGTGAAATGAATTCATATAAAGGAAGAATCCTATCAAAAGTGAATTCAAATAGAAATTAATTGAAATCCTACCAGAAATGTATTCAAATCCTATGTAAGATGGACGACAAAGTTTTACCTAAAACCAAGGTAATCGTGGCAAGACAAAATAGCGTCAGATATAGCGTGGACATTTTGACGGAACTGAACAGGTGTTTTTTTTACTTCGGGCTGGCCATGAATTCGTGATAACAATCTGGCACAGATCTGACAAACAGTTGACCTTATTGTTGTTCTTATATGCGACATCTAGGTCGGCTTTACAGTAGCCCTTCAACATGCTTCGGAAGGAAATTGGTACGTGTTTATTTACATTTGAAATAAACCAGGTTTATGGTCTGAAAAATTATGTATGCCATTTCTTTGCCCCAGTCCGCGAAAAAAGCCTATGTCTCCTCATATACAGGCCGCTCGTTAGGTGAGGTGTTAAAAGATATAGGTCCTCTCCGGTCATACGTGGGAAGGTCCGCCAACAACCTGTGGATTGTTGTGGGTTTTACCCGGGCTCTGCTCGGTTTCCGTCTGTACCATAATACCGTCGTCGTATGAATGAAATATTCTTGAGTACGGAGTCAAACGCCAATCAAATAAATAATCAAAAGATATGGGATGTCAAAGATTTGATCGACCAACCAACCTACCGACAAACAAACAGATAGACAGACAGATGCACAGGCAGGAAACAGCCAAGAAAAATATGTGATGTGGACTCCCATGAGCTCCGCTTTGTTTGTTTCATCTTCATACTTCAGAGCTGTCGTATATAAATTTACCTCATATATATAGGATAAATAAAAACTATTCTTATTTGATTGCTGTTTTACGTCGTAGTGAAGTAAGTTTCACACGTACTAGGACCATGCAGTCACACAGGGCATGAAAACAGGGACGGGCAATAGAAATCACCGCACCTCCTTAGGTACACCAGATAAATTCACTGACTTGATGCCACGATCAAATCTTCATTGGTCAAGAGTCTGTGGTTAACGGTGAAATATAAATAAATCAATAGAATGATTAATAAGTTATAGAACAGTATTTAGGTATGAAACACTAATGCTGTCAATTGTTTACATATCGTTGGTTACTTCAGGTTAGCAAAAGCTCTCAGATGTTACCATAAAACCCACTGTTACATATTTATGTCTCTGTTATTTCTTTAATCAATGTTTGATCCTAAAAGAAATGCAGTGCTACATGTTACATATTTAGCGTTACCGGTACGCTATATGTTACGTATTTAATGCAAGCTGATCCGTACTTTATGTTATAGTAGCGACACATTTAACTCACATATATGTTTTTAATGTTATTTGTTTGATATTTAATGTTAGATGTTATATATTTATAGGTAGCTGCTGCATATTTAATGTTAATTGTTTCATGTTTCACCTTAGTTGGTACATACTTAATATTAGTTGTTACTTATCTAAAGCCATTGGTTGTTGCATGTTTAATTTGACTACTTTAAAGGCAGCCGCTATGTTCGATCAATATCTGGCCTTTAGCAAATTGTCAAGTAATTCATACAGCTGGTGTAATATATATATATATTGGTAAATTAAAATGTTATATTGTTTGCCCTAATTTATCGCCATACAATTGTCATGTACAATTATGAATATGGTGTTGGTGTATTGAAAACAGTGTTTCATAACATTTCTCCTCAGACTAAAATATAAATGTGACCTGCTAAATGTCCTAAAACCTACATTATAGTTTTTCAGTACTATAATAGCTCTCACGTACATTAACCTGTGACGGCAGGCCTTTATATATTGCAATACCGGATTTATGTGTTAGCAACAATAGGCATTGAGCAGTGGTCTACGAAACAGCCATATTTATAAATTGCTCATGTTAATGATTGATAGCTCCACCTATGAGTCAGCGAAACACACAACCAAGCTGCCACAGCGAGGGAGGTTGCTGCAATGGGTTTCTTGTGAATTCTACATTGCCTACATGTGAAGGGTAGCGGTATTTTTTACAGGTAGATATTCATACTGTCCCAAGGAAGAATTGCATAATTAGAACAGGTGGGTGACACCAGATCTCCCCTTGTCCACAACAAAGCATGCAGTTGTGGCCCGATGTCATGACTGAAAGAGATTCCGCTGTATATTTCATGATTGTATGTTATACATATAGGACCATTTTACTTCAGGAAGTTTCACCTATAATCCCCTTACACCCTGGTGAGCACTATACTTGCAGCACGTGCTGAAGTGCTGGAAATAAGTGGATTGGTGGGTGAATCCTATAACTTCATGACATCTACTTACGCGTGATCACATATGCAGACTGCAACATGAATCGTATATACACCGGTTGCGTGTGATTAGATACCAATTGGCGCACTGCAATATGTAACATCTGCTTCACTGGTTACGTGCGATCACGTACGCACACTGCAATATGAACCCTGTAACTACATGTAAAACATTTACTTTACCTGTTACCTGTGGTAACATACCAATTGGTGCACTTCCCCTATGAATCCCCTAATTCTATAACATCTTCTTCAACGGTCACTTGTGGTCAAATATCAGTTACTACATTGCTTTGATTGATTGAATGATTTAACGATTGATTTATTTGATTGGTGTTTAACGATATACTCAAGAATTTTTCACTTACACGGCGGGATCAAATCTATGGGTGGATCATGGCACATTGATTTGGTTTAATCTATTTGTATAAAGAAAGGAATCCCTCTAGATCTTTGTCTGCTGTTCGATTTTCTCTACAACCGATCCACATTACACTTGTCGGTTGTATTACTGGGCGCTTAATGAAGATACAATGTATACGAAAAATTGCTTACTGCGTAACCGAATTTGGCAATGATTACATCACAAATGGGCCTCGACTAGTTCACTTACACGCACACATTCTTGCATTATAGATATGACATGTATCCAAGGATAAAAGTTTTAATTTAATAAATGATATATTGTATTCTGTCCCAGAGCGCTAAGTAAATTCTTCTGAACTTTGAATAACTATTATTTACCTTAATATATGCCTTCTACCGACGCTTCGTGCATACATAGGCGGGCCGACATCGTCTGTTGACACAAACGTCTGTTATTACAAATGTTGTGTAGGTTGTTAAAGAAGGCGTGGCGTTCTCTCGGCTTTCAGATGTTCGAGAAGTCCTTGAAAAAAGATGAGAAGGTTATCGATGTTTCCTGTGGGAAAAAGCGCCGGGAAATCTCAGGAAAACATCGGAATATTTGAAGTTCGCATCTCGTATAATCAATAACATCACGTGACAACGCACCACAATGGCGGCGCGCTGCCGGCGAACTATTCACAGCTGCATTACGTAGGTTTCTTCATCGGCGAGATACCTTAAAACTTGGATTCGGTTGCTCGAGCGGAAGCAGGATAAAAATTGGATTTGATTGATAAGATATCCAGCCTTTATTGATCGGAATTCCCGGCAAATAGCTCCACGTCCGACACAGTCGTGTCCATTACCCGACTCTACATATATATGGCTTACCGGGTCTACTTTTGAAATATAATGTGCGTCAGATTTTCACACAAAGGATATAGCATCACGTGGATTTGAATACCAGCCGGAGAAGCTCTTTGTCTTCCGGCTCCGTCTATCATGTTGAGATCCTCTGTTCCTGGAAATATGGTTTCTGCTCTTTCTATCTTCTATATATGTAGCCGAGCTATGAGTTACAGAGTCATCTACCGTATGAAATGAATCGCAGTGTTCCGCTTAAATATGCATCCTCCAACGTTCATAATCCTTTGGTATTGAAAGGAATGTTCTGTATAAAGTTTTTCGACCAAGAGAATATGTTAAATCTCAGGGAATCGATGTAATCGATGAGGTTGACCACTGCTGGGGTTGGTCTTAAGACGTACTGGAATAGGTTGGTCTTAAGACGTACTGGTATAGGTACGATATCAGTTGAATTATAGACCCATTATAAGAATCAATTAGGCCTGTTAGAAATACAAGAGAATGTATCATGGTGATGTATAGCCTAATTCAGAGATTTAGCGTGTGAGGAAATGGGTGATGTACAGTCGGCGTTAGTTTCCTTACAAGTTATATAGACATTTTGCACAGTGTCTTCGTCCTGATGAGAAAAAAAAATACGAATGACACTTCAGCTCTGCGACGTACATTATGATACGAAGTGAAGCTACCATCTTCGTCTCGAAATGAGGATATGAAAGAATGGCCCCCCAAAAAATAGCGTTGCCATGGTAACCATTTAATAAGACCGGTGAAACTTTGGCAGAAATATCTTTGCTCTTACCAGTTAAGAAAATAAATAAATAAATAAAAAATATATAAATAAATAAATAAACAAAACTTTAACAGCCAGCTATGTAAAAAAGTAAATACAAAAATAAGTGTTTATAGCTAAACACAGTTAGCAATGTGCCGCCAAGATCGCTTGAGGAAAGCCAACACTTCATGGCCTGACTGTGATTTTTAGGCGGATTCTCTGATTGATTGATCGACGGATTGATTCGTGTTTGACGCCGTGCTCAAGATATTTTCCCTTTCTATGGGACAGCAGTCCGGCGCAGGGGTGGAGAAAACCGTATTGCCTGGAGTAAACTATAGCAACCATTGCTGAGTACCTGACAAACCCCTTGACTTGGAGTCTCATCTGAAACAGCGAGAGCTGTATTCGAACAAACGATCAGAGGTCTGATATTTGACTGCCTGAGCTGGCGATCCCGCTACTTCTGGTTAGCTTACCAAAGTATTCAATTTATTTATATATTTGAATCAGGCTTTACGAGTTACTCGAGAATATGTCACTTGTACGACGGCGGCCACCATTGTATGGTGGGAAACCAAGTAGAGCCCGAGGGAAACCGACGACCACCAAAATGTTCTACGGTATAAAACTTGGGGTTGAAACCGACATTCGTATACGAGCCGTCAACCAAAATGGGCTTTCCGGGTCAATAATCGCAAGACCAGTTTCCAAAGAGGACAAATGAGAGTCGCCACCAAAGAACTAAAAAAATATCTAAAATATCAATATTAGAACGGATTCATGTAAAGATAAGCAGTCAACAGTTTTCAGTGAAGACGAAAAGGCGTGATGAATGTTCTAGGCGGATGAATAAAATCGGTATCCAAATCGTGTGCCATTTTAATATATATGGTGTCGATAATAAAATATGTATCTCAGATAAAATAAATCTTTTCAAAAGCAAAACCAAAGAATCGACATCAGTGTGACATTTTTAGTGTTTTGTAGAAACATCAACATAGTTTGAAAAATGCTACACAATAAAAAGAATGTGAACTATTTAAAAGTGAAACATCGCCATACAGGACATTAATGTGACATTTTGTGTTTTTCTGAAATATTTATGTGTCTAGAAAAGCATCTAAGCTGAAAATAAAAGGCGACCTTTATGTGATCTCGATGTTGTCACTTAAACCAGCGTTTTTACGCTCTGTGTCGTGATATTTCTTAATATATTTGTCTCTCAAATATGTATGCCACTGCCTGATTAACATTTTCATTTCACTTTAATGCTTACTTTGGTTCCGGCAGAAAATGCCGTGAATTTTTAGGTTCTGTAAAGGATGTCTTTTACACATAAGATCTGACACCATCAAAAACAATCAAAGAGATTTACGGTGTTAACAACCGTTAGGTGGATATAACGTACCCTGTCTTCGCTGGTTCAGTCCATCCCGGTGCTGTCTTGCTGCAACTATCATGCCCTTGATCAACGAAGCTGTGCACATGTTCGAACATGTAGTTTGTTTTTTTTTGGGGGGGGGGGCAGGGCGTTTGTCTAGAACTTTCTCCACTACATTAAACTTGAACGTATTTGTACGAGTGGCAATTTCTTGAGTCCGGTTTTAAACACCAAGCAAATAAATACATAACTTAAATGGATACGTCAGAAATGGCATTTAAAAACAAAATTTTGAGTTTCGTTTTTTTTTGTTTTTATGAACAAGTTTCCTATTGTGACTGGAACATACTATAGATATGATACTGAATGAGGAAACATTAAATCTTACAACCAAATCCATTACAAAAGTGTATATCCGTTGCTACACTTCAGCATTGGGTGTCGAGTTGTTTTGCTTCTGTTCGACATAAACATCTTGAATTCATTTATATTATTCATTTATATTATACATTTCTTGCAAATTTCAAAAGAAATACAGCAGCCTACTCCTAATTATCTCAAACCGCGAATGCTTTGGAATTTGTGTAGCTCTTTACAGTTATTCAAAACGTCATCTGATATTCTATAAACCAGGGGTGAACGGAGGAAAGATAACCATTGGCATATCTTTCCCGTGGATAAATTTGATGAGCGATGAATTGACCTGACTTATTTTACACACTAAAATCTGCAAAAGAAAATTGTACACTGTCACTTCGAAACATTTTTGGGATTAAAACCGATCTCAATAAACGTACACCATAAGGAACCAAGCAGCCAATGATCACCTTTTCATTAACGGTTCTTCTAAGTGGAACTTTTTCGAACACAAATATATTTTGTAACTTGTTAGACTTCAAGAAATGCTTTTACCATTCTTTTTATATCAAACTTCATAAGTAAACATAGACCCTAATGAAATTACCTTCCAGATATATATTTTCGAAAATAAATAAAACCGGTGGCATGTAAAAGAGAAGCATTCATTAGTTTTCAATAATCCGTGGAAGGCAGCCGATATTCTGGGCATGATATATATTTCTAATTTCAAACTCGTAGTCCTTGGATAATTTTGAACCTAGGCGTCCAAACCGACGTTCGTGCACCAGCCGACAACCAAAACTGACGTTCCAGGTCAACAGTTGCAAGATCAGTTTCCAAAAACAACAAATAACACACACCACCAAAAGACTAAGAAAGTATATAAAGCAGAAAAATTAGGACGGATTATTGTAAAGAGAAACAGTCAACGTTTTTCATTGATGACGAAAAGGCAATGGATGTTCTAAAATCAGTATCCAAACGGCGTACAATTTTAGTATATATAATCAAATATTTATCTCAGCTGCGTTTTGTGTTGTTGCCCAATGTGGCCATCATACCCAACACGATGGACATATGGACCTAGATCCGGGTTAATCGAAATCAGACACAATTATGAAGCAGAGTCCCAGAGATTCTGTTGGTATTTACTCATAAGAAAGGTGTACTCATTGTAAAATTAAAGAAACTTAGAGAGAAGGCGTTTGATGGAATATCCTTGACACACTAGTTTTTGCAGTAATAACCTATGACGTTGAATGAAGACCGTCGACAATCAGGTCATGGCATCCAAGTCTATTCTCTAACTAGTAGTCCTTGGATAATTTTGAAAACACTTCATGTGCACGGGCCTACAACGGCCGTGTTCTCATCCGAATAGATTCCATACGCCATCGCGTTGACTGATGAAAACAAAACGCTGGAATATAGAATGTCGCAGGCGATAAGCTGTTAAACGACAGCCTAGTTGAAAGGTTATCATTTTTGCTTTATGTTTTGTAAGCCCTACCCCTCAAATGACAGCCGTATCACACAGCGCTAGGACAGACGAGGCGCGGACGCGGGAAATCATGCGAGCAATATGGCGGTATGGCGGTCTAATAAACACGGAGGAAACCTTACGACTGCGGTTCTTTTTGAACGGGGAACATGATATCGGTTTGCGGTAATCTAATGGGGGAGCCTTATTGAGTTAGTCAACGGCTTTGCCCATTGGACGAACCAAGTCACTGGCTCAGAGAGGGAAACCTTAAAATTTCTATCTAGGGGAACATATTAAATCATGGCTCCCCAGCGTCTCTGTTAGATAGATAGCCGCTTTTAACAGCTTCCAAATTGCATTTGCATGGAGACTTGATTTGAGTAAAAGAGCTATATCTCCTTTTAAACGTATTTTCTGGGGGGTGCCCATAAGCCTTAACTTTGTGGAATCTATCAAAAAATTTGTTAAGCAAATATGGAGAAATCGAGTTTCCTACACGGTAGCCGAGAGGGTAGGAAAACTTCGGAGGAAATGTCGTGTGGTGGTCCCGAACTGCATGATTTCCCTCTACGGCAGCTTCCAGGGGCGTACTCCATAAACGGACTCTTGTCTCCCTCGGGGAGCAGTCCCCCAGGCCACAGTCCGGCACACCTGCAGGCCGGTGGCCCCGGGACGGGAGGGCAGGTGCAAGGCGGACCAGGCATCACGGACCTGAGAGAAAGCCATCACCATCCGCAACAATCGCAACAACAACAACCGCAACAGCATGGCCAGCTCTCGCATGCGTTTTCCAGCAAGTATCTAGGTAAGACTTCGCCACCGTCTTCTCTTTATATAAACGTGTCACCTTGTAAATTAACGGGCCTGATGAAGAGTCATTGTCCGCGCCGTAATCTAAGTCAATCAGCCTCTCTTCTAATTAACCAGGTTAGCAAAGCACACCTAAATCTCATTTAGCGCAGAGAGAGAGAGAGGCTTGAAAACATCGCGTATCTCAGCAACAAATTAACTTACCGCTACATACCCCTGCGGCAAACCGGACATGCTCTCCAGCAGATCTCAGCACGCCTGTTTTCCTCGCCCGTAAAACTCACCTCCGTTTTGTTTCAAAAATATCCCCTCCCCCTTCTACTCAAAAGCTATAAATCCCCACTTTAATGAGTTTATCTAATTACCCAGTGCCTTCTTTATACCAACTTGTGTGTTGTTCAGGACGTTGGAGTAATTAATGAACAAACACTGGCGGGTTTCCCATCAACAAATTTCCATCACCAAAACTGAATTACAGATCCAAAATCCATGCCGGAGAATTGAGTTAGCCTAAATTATATGTTTGCGACTTTGCCCGTGTGTTATTTCATAAGCATTATTTGCACTGATCATGATTTATTTGACATAATTTGAAACACATCTGTAAACGAACTTCTGTCACTGTTCACAAAAGACCGCCTGTTTTACAAGACTGTACTCGTAAGAGCTATGAGTTTGATAACGTGTTGTTGTAATTTTGCACAACTGGCGTCTTTATTTCGGTTTAATAATTGCACATGTCACAATTCCAAAGTACTGTGATGTACTTAAAAATCAAGTAAGTACAAAATGCAGCATAGAGAGTAAAATCAGAGCAACGACGACAGTGCGATAGTTAGCAAATGGTCACACGTAACCGGTGAAATCCTGCCTCTGGTCAATTTAGCTCAGTTAGGGTTTTGTTCTAGCTTTGCACGTGGATGGTGAAATAGCAGGAACTTACCAACCATGGCCTAGGCAGAATCAAGTGGAAACAGTGCCGTGATATGAATCACAATTTTTAGTCGACACTGGTCTAGAATGACCCAAAACTATGACTTGTCATCGCACTGAATAAACAATGACGTGAAAAATCCATAAGTGTGTTGATTAACATTCTGTACAAAGTCTTCAACACAACACGCCTACCGATTCCTTTGCGGGTCATATATAAAAAAAATTTAATGTCTGTATTCGTTCAGTTTTACAAACACGTGGATTACAGAAAAACAGAAAAAAAGATTGAGTTGCCAGACACACATTTAATGGGAATTTCGCACTCAGTTCATTTATTTGTTTTTATTGTTTACCTGTTTATTTTTCGTTGCATAATGCAGCTTGCAATAAATGCGTTTAACAAATAGGAAACGATATCCAAGTATATTTAATATATTAACTTTTATACCCAGTTGCAGGAGATTTTCCTGTAGTGGCCCTTCATGAAATATGTAAATCTACTGTGCGTGGAATCTAACGTGTTAAAAACACCAAATGTTTGATTGATTTCTAAGTTGAATCTGAGGATATGATTAATTGTCAGTTGTTTCACTCTCATCAAATTCGCAAAAAACAAAGATTAAATAAATTAAATTAATTTAATCATCATTTAATGCCTGTAGTAATTAAAGTTAATACAATCATTAAATGATTTTCTATGACCGATTGACAGATACAGAAATTCGGTGAAAAAGGATTCGTGTAATACGCTGGGTAAATCAGTGAAATATTTTTTGTTAATTAACAAACTGGCAATGCGATGAAATCCTTTCATGTCTCGTCTAACTTCATCTCCAGCGGGGAAGGAAATGCGAGTCTTTTGATGACAGTTCCCATATCATAACAAGACAATACACTATAAACTTCACTTCCACTCATCTAATCATGCAATATTCGCTCAGACTCAGAGTCATTTGTTAACGTTTTAAATATTGTGCACAGTGTTAACACTCTAATCTTATTTGGTGGTAATAGATCGGAGAAGCCCACATACAGAATATCTGGCGATCTGTTTCATAGTTTACTCATGAATTCTAGTCGGCCTTTCTATTGCTACACCTATTTCTTTCTTAATTCTATCTACTTCTGTCCACGCCTTGGTGCTAAGGGACGAGGGAGTTGTTACTGTTGGCGTATTTAAGTGAACAGATAGAATATCACCCGAAATGAGGTTCACAGAGATTGACATGAGGCCGGATTTCACCAAGTTACGGGGTAACCTTTCGCGAACAATGACAAGGGTGTCGGTGTTGCAGGTGTACCTTCCACAGTGTAGTCTTTAATATGTATTCTTGCCTTATCCAGGATTCTGCTGATGGACTAAACATCCTCTCCGGCGCGGTCAATTTGATTGTTTTCATGTAAATGGTTTTTAAATGTGATGCCAGCAAGATATTTTACGCCATTTTGGACCAGTAGCATTTAATAAATTGCCATTAACATCTCTGTATTATATCTTTTACATGTACTTCATTTTGCTTAACATTCATGCTCAAGGGGCATGTACGTTGCTACTATTTAGGCATGTCCAAAAACAGTTAGAAAAGAAATCTGATTGAGTTAAGGTAACAAGAGGCAGGATTTCACCGGTTACGTGTGACCTTTGCAATCACATGGACATCGCTGGTCTGGCTTTTAGTACTCTTCATGTTGTAGTCTTTTATATTAACTTGTCTAGACGCTATGTAATAACTATAATGTTGAACGCTGTTTTTATTTTATTGCTTTTTAACTCATGTTTGTCTTACAAACATGTTCGTAGACTGTATGGCCACTGTTATTGGCTGCTATATCTTTCAGTTATGTAAACTATAATCTGGAAACTTCAACCTATATATTTTTCACTCCGTGTGCCGTGCATACATGAATGTTGAGTTTTGGTTTGAAAGAGAAAGACGGGCGCCATATTCTTAAATTACCCCCTACTCCTACACGAGTTTGTATACAAAGAGAGAATGACGGAATGATCTCGATGATTTGAGGCTTAAATTTGTATATTTTCCAACTTTCCATTAACGGGAAAAACAGAATCTAGAACTCGTGCGCCTGAAATGTAAAAGTCAAACATTTCTTTGTTTTGGGAGAAATTTTTAACTCTCCTTTAATGAATTTCACACTACAGTATAGTATTGGTTGGAGATTATATATTCATCTATGGATGTTTTGGGTATATATATATATTTTCAAACAACTATATATATATATAGTTGTTTGGAAATAGATATTTATCACTGTTTCTTCTGGAATATATTTTTCCATGGTTGTGGATAAAATTTGAAAATGAATTGATGTCTCAGCTCTCGCTTGCTGGCAACAAACGGCGAAGGACGTGCGTGTTCATTTGTTACGATTGATGAATACCATCTGTCTTGGGCAGATGGTATTCATGCCAGTTTTTCCATCACACAATATTTGTGCCGTGTTTAAAATTATATTTTCTTACAACGTTTTATCTCCAAGAGTTTAATATCTGATGCATAAAAGTATTTGTGAATTAAACTTTATAGTGTAGTAGGTTAGGCCCTAAGTTCACTGATTTTCTTTTCATTTACAGGGTATGACCAAAACTCTCAAGCCAACAAAGGTGTGTCCCATCACTCACCAGCGCCCCCTAGCAGTGACTACGCGAGGTATCCAGGGGAGACAACATCACTACAATCGTTGACTTCTTTTGCGGACGACTCGAGCATGCCACTTGGTAAGGTGGAAAAACTGTGTTTGTAATTGTTTCCGATCGGAATGCTTGGCTCCCATAGTCTTTGGCGACAGGTGCAGTAAAGGTTCCTGACTGATAAATTTGGGAATCGGAGAGGAGGGGGAGGGTGAAGGTCAAAGGTCGTGATAGCCAACCAAATGCTTGTTTATTTATTTATTTATTTGATTTTACGCCGTACTCAAGAATATTTCACTTATACGACGGCGGCCAGCATTATGGTGGCAGGAAAGCGGAGAGAGCACACTGGAAACCCACGACCATCCGCATGTTGCTAGCGGACCTTAACACTCATAGGCCAATGAACGGTTAACAACACACCATCGAATAGGGCAATGAACGGATGATAACGCCCGACCAAAGAGGACAATAAGCTTTTTTGAACACCTGGTGGTATAGGACAATAAACGGTTGACTTACAGGAACCTCTATATTTCTTTATTCGATTTGAGTTTTACGTCGTACTTAGAAAATGATGAGAGGAAACCGGACAGAGCCCACGGGAAGCCCGCGACCCACCTGCAGGTTGCTGACAGACCTTCCAGAGCTGGACTTGAATACACAGCAGTCGCACTTGTTGAGAGACAAATGAAATATTCTTGAGTATAAGCGTACAGCGAAACTTTACTTATTTATTTGATTAATGTTTCAATGTCATATACTCGAGAATTGTTCATTTATATGGCTCCTCCCTGGCTTATAGGTCAACAAGTACCACATCTTTCCTCAAAAATATATATACACAACTAAGTTAATTAAGTACCCCCTCCCCCCTCCCGCGTTTTCACTGTGCAGATTTTTACACCTGCGATTAATGTTCTGTATCAAAAGAGTGTGAAATGTCATTGGTTGTGAACTGTGTGACCCTTTGGGTAATGAAAAAACGACAAAATGATTGGAATCCAAGTCTTTCCAAGTCTATCATCACTGGTTTTGATGTGAAACAATGGCTTTACAAGTATGGTTCTGGACTGAGCTGTGTTGAAGCAGTGGTTGAAATTACTCAATGAAATCGTCGTTTGGAATCCTCGTAAAGCATTTTATGTCATGGGCTTCATCCGCTGTGTGCCTGGATGACAATCTGAACCCTTCTCCGCATGTGAAATTTTAGGCGCCCCTGTGTATAATCGTATATAATATATAATAACGGATCGGATGTCATAAAACCCTTACATTTACTTCCTGATCTACTTCAGATTTCTTCCAAATTATTTACAACATTCATAATGAAAAAAACCCGTTAAAGACTACTTTTAAATGATATGGAGTGCAGCAAACATGAGTGCTTATAAAATGAAATATTACGAAACCGTCTCTAAAACAAAAAGCCCTTGCACTCAATGAAGAAAATAAAAATATATATCATTATATACATTGGTCACGATTCAGTGGAAAGTTTTACCACATACTCAAAAACTATGTCAGAACATATTGGAAACTTGAGTAAAACGCTTTTTAACCTAATTTTTCTTTATACACATAGGCGATGAAGAATGCCACATTCGGTCTTCAGAAAATCTTTCAGAAATCGCAACGTGCTTCTCCTAAACAGATGTCACAAGCTAGTTCTGGCTCTTTAGAGAGACATTACCCTTGGATTTTTGCCGCACGACTGCACAATGCTCAAGCCGTTTTCGTAATTGGCTTGGAAATCAAGCGAAATCAACTCAAGGGTTTTATGTAGGCTTCACAAGGCATTTCTCTATTAACAACGTTTTTCAGGGATGCGAAAAATTCGCTGATGACACTTCTAGGTCTTCTTTTAAGATTGTGTTCTGGGGCTCCCATTTCGTTATTGCATTAGCAATTATCCAGGTCTGATTTAGGATGGTTTTCAGATTTTAAGACGAAGACGCGAGGACGACGTTTAGAGGTCTTCACACAGATTTGCCGTATGGCGCTATGCAGAGACTGGCGAGTTTCTGTATTACGCGTGTAGTTCTGGGAACAACTTTTGGATTTGAACGCAGACTTTCGCTGGCGTTTGCAGGGGAATGTGAAATAAAACTGCCAGTGTTTATTAATTTTGTTGCAACAGCAGTCATAATATTCCGAGAGGTGACAACAGAAATAGCTTGAGAACTTCATACCACGTGGCATTGAACAGATTATCTAATATATGAGGGTTGGTCCAGACATTTAAAGGCAAAGAATGCCCGAAAAGTAGATAAGGGTCAGAAAAAAACACGTTCTCTTTCACTTTTTTTTTGACAGAATGAAATAGAATTTTAAATTAATTAATTGGCTGAACACATCAGATTTCTTCCAAAAAAATCAGCAAAGCTCGTTCAAAAGGTACCAAATGTAAAACATCCGGTCTTCACATCACTGGTGTCGTATATGATTACTGGAGTATGGAATCAATGCAGATCAATTAACCATTTGCTTTATTCATTCATGCCCGCACTTAGCAGCTCGACGGGTAACCTGATCGCGTATTTAAGCACTTGCCCTATCAATCAGCCAATAAATCAGCCAAACAATCAATTAACCCAGTTATTGATCCGTGTAACCTGTTGGCAAGTCATTAGGTCAATTCTCCCATTCAGTAATCAGTCACACGCAAATCAAATCAATCAATCAATCAATTCATCAATCAATCGATCCTTTCAGGTCACCAGATGAAGAGGAAGCAGCGCCGTTATCGCACAACTTTCACGAGTTACCAGCTAGAAGAGTTGGAGAAATCCTTTCAGAAAACTCACTACCCGGATGTCTTCTGCCGGGAGGAACTTGCCCTGCGCATTGACCTCACCGAGGCTAGAGTTCAGGTCAGTCTATCAAAGGGTCACATGAGACTATAGGCAAAATGTACGTCCCGTTGACAGAATTGCCTTCGTTTTGTAGTTTTGTAATGAATTAATGTAGTTGTTGTTTAACACCATACTTAAGAATAAACCTAAACCGCGATGGGTTTATGGGAAAAAGAAGCAGATTAAACCACAGGCCATTGGCAAGTTACTAATGAATTTTCCCACACGTGGAGTACATAGTATATTGGTTGAAGACAAGTGGTCTTAAACATACTGTAAACGGCGCAAACGGCCACACAAGTCTGGTTGACTAGACAGCTTTACAATGTTATCACGTTTAAGGTAACGTAAAAGCAATATGAGCAGATTTATATCTCATTAGAGGTATTGTTGATTGAACAATTGATTGATTGCATGATTGACTCATTCGCAAAAATATCGCTGACCATTAATTATTTTACACCGGTGTAAAAATATGGAGAGATGTACATATATCTCAGTGGCGATATCTCACGCAACAGTTCCTGAAAGCACCAAGTTGATCCGAAATATAGCTACTCCTTCATGATGTCTAATTCCGTTTAACTTGATGCTATTGGATGTATATACCTCTTGTTGAATAATAATGGCCACGTTGGATATATAAACACTATGTGAAACGAAAAGAGAAAAAAAATAAATAAAAGCAAAAAAACAAAAAAAAAAACAAAGAAAAAAACACCTATAGGAAACACCGTAAAGCCTGTTTGTTTTTTTTTTCTTTAGGTTTGGTTCCAAAATAGGAGAGCAAAATGGCGGAAACAACAGAAACAACAGGCCAAGGACACGCCGGGACAAAGTCAAGGTCACTCTTTGCGGTTATTGAAAGGGCCTTGAGCAAAAAGATATTCCGTCTAAAACCTTGACATTATCATATCCTGCTTTTTGCACTGCATTTAAAACAAACACTGCTTACTAGTATTAACGTTTAGGCATCGATGGTCTGCCTTGCTTGCGACGTCTTTTTCTTCCGTGATAAAGACAAGTTCTGATAATAACTGCTTTGAGGCCTTGAATTATTAATTGTTTTGTACATATTTTGCGAAGGTCCTTAATTATGGTGCTTTGAATTTAACAAAAACAGAAAACATTTGCAAATGTTTCCACACGTGAGAAGGTCTGAACAACTTAATTTAATTGCAGATGGCCGTGGGTTCCTCTGGCTGTGCTTGGTCCTCCCCCCCCCCCCGCACCCTCACAATGCTGGCCGTCTTGAAAATAAGTGAAATATTCTTGAGTACAGCTGGAAACACCAATCAAATAAATAAAATAAATCAAATGTTTTCATATTTGCAGTGTTGCCCCCAAGTTCGAAAGGTCACTTGTCTTCACCGCCTCCGGCCAACACCACGTCATCGGGACTCTCAAACCTCGCGCTGCCCGGGATGTCGGCCATTTCCAGCATGGCGCTGCCCGGCATGTATTTCCATGGCAACCTTAGCGTTGATTGGCCACAGACATTTCCGGGAGCACATGCGTTGTCTGGTGCCTCTACTTCCCCGAATTATATGCCATCAAATATTGGCAAGGCCGAAAGTAGCAGAAAGGTCACGAATTTAAGCAGTAAGTTGGAAGTCGACGATTTTGAGGATTTATAATGTCACAAACCACTGATTTTCAAGTAACTTACGATCTATATTTTAATAAACTATCATCATATCAAACTACCGTCTAGATCTTCAACACTGATTTTCAAGGAGATTCCTTATATGCCGATTCTTTGTTTAGTATTTCTACCGTTGTTTGACTAGTGTTTCGCATTCGATAATCTTTTACTTGAATGTCAGGTTTATGGGTGGATAAAAACCGGAGTGTCCAGTCTAAATCTCCGCTTCCTGCTAGGTGCTTGACAAAACACTAGAGTTAAAGCCGCGACCGAGCAGGATTAGATTGTTCATAGGCCGGTTGGTTGCCCTGAGAAGCCAGGGGATCAAGCGACTGCCCTACAGGCTTTGAATTCAATCTTAAACCTCATTTCAAGATGTCATAGGCCTACAGAATATTACTGGATCTGAATGCTACCATTATCAATCAATCGAGCCTTTGCAGTGTGTATCCCTGTACCGCCCCTGTGTGCTTTATCATGCCTGTACTATACTAATGTTCATGACAATACTTTCACTTTCGGTTTCCAGACCCGTTGTGCGATGGGATGTCCATGGGATCTTTGGGGTGTCAGTCCCAGGATGGCATGGGAGTGAATGGAGACATGAGAGCGAGTAGCCTTGCTCAACTCCGAATGAAGGCTAAAGAACACTCCGCCAACCTTATCCTGTCACAGTAAGGCGGTTAGGCGTGTTCTCCACTGTTTGATGAACAAGGGACTACGCCATTTGACTAAACCAGGCCTGACGCTTTGAACGACGTCATTTCGCGAAGTTGTTCTTCTTTTTTTTTTAATGTTGGACAAAAAGAGCGGTCTATTTCCGACAAATCGCCGTTAAGAAAGTGCTATAAAAAGTGCGCCATAAAAGTGGCGAATATGCATGCATTTCTGTGTTTTCCTCCAGGAATTAGAAAACAGGGACGTCTTTGTTTTAAAGAATCCATCAGTTGTTTGCCCATTGTGCACACATGGTAAATATTACTCGGATTATCCCGAACAAACCGCTAATCGTTTCGAACATCCGGGTACCTCGCAAGGAGCGGAGGTGAAAAATAACATAGGGCTAAATGGAAGAAATGCTGGATTTTTTTCCGATTTCTAAGATTAATGAACTGCAGGTTAACTGAAATTGTCATATCTGAAGGACAAACAAATTCCGATCACCTTTCCAGAGAAATGTCTCGTCTAAAAACTTTACTTTTCATTTTTTTTTGCTATGGCAAATCTGAGTTAAGGCTTATCTCGCCTGGGTTAAATGTCGTTTGTTTTCAACTCGCCTGCTGTAGTCACGTGACCAAAGGCAGTGCTGCCGATTGGCTCGGAGCTGTTATCACACCACTGCAAAACTACGAATACATGTACATCTGTTCGTACGTTGACATTTGGCAAGTGGCTTCGGAGGGGGGGGGGGGGTTGGAGGGTTTGGGGATTCGGGCTATCGCTAGGGTGCTGATGCTTTGGCGGCCAACCTGATGGAATTCTTCATATTCTTTAATCGGTAGAAACCTTTTACCTTCTGCGACGGCAATTAGGTTTATGGGTAAAGGAATCTGGGGCACCCTAATAAACCACCGCACTTGGCCAAGTACCTGTCTTAAAGCCGCAGCCGAAGGCGAGCTGCATGAATTCGAGCCTGTCGCCTCGTTGATCAGCGACGGCTCCACTGAAGTGAGGTCATGGTTTTGGGTGAATCAGTCAGGGTGGACAAATTTCCCACAACACGCTATTCCCACAACACGCGATTCTCACAATACGCGATTCTCACAACACGCGATAATCACATCTTGCGACACATCTCTGACATTGTACATAGCTTCAAGCTGACGTTTTCCTCTTGGAGCCTGTGACTGATTAGCATTTGACTTCAAATCAAGTTGAATGTAAATAAATATATATGTATATATGCTTATAAAATGAAATCTGTATAAAAAGAAAACATGTTTATAATCTGCATATGTTGAATTTGTCAGTGTGGAATAAACGCTTCAGTGCTTGTTGGGTGTTTCTTCGCTATATATTCATAAACGTTATTGTGCCTGTATCTGATTTTATTGGTATTTTATTGAATATTATATTAAGGTACGAAAAAATGGATTCACAAATCTTTGTGAAAGCGCATGTGTAGGAGCGTTTGCAGTGCCCAATCAATGAAAAAACATACAGGCCTACTAAATGTATATATATTATTTAGCAATGTACAATGAACCTTAGAACAGCCAGATAAAAATATATGGTATTTATTTTATATTATAATGCAAAATCTTTAAGCCATACTTATATTCGTATATTGGAGGCTTCGTGGGCTATAGTTGTTAGTGTACTAGAGCAGTACAATGACCCAGGAGCCTCTCACCAATGCAGTAGCTGTGAGCTCATGCTGGCTTCCTCTGCGCCCATACGAAAGACGGTCTACCAGCAACCTGCGGATGGTCGTGTGTTTCCCCTGGACTCTACCCAAGTTCTTCTGACCACAATGCTGGTCTCTGTCGTGTAAGTGAAATATTCTCGAATATGGCGTAAAAACCAAATCAAAGAAATAAAAAAACATTTCTCGGGGAATATTTCAACCAGAACATTAAAGATCCTCCCAATATAATGCTGCTTGCCGTCGTACAAGTGAAATATTCTTCAGTTAGGCGTAAATAATCAATAAAACACAATATATGCGTATACATATGTCTTGTTTGTCGGCCAGCCTGAAGAGTCTGCATCCATTAAGCCCTAATGGCACGTAAGACAAGTATCTAAAAAACAATTGTGGCTATCAGGGGCGGTAAAACAATATTCAAATTCAAATTCCTCATGACCAAATTCATGAATAAAATTATCATCAGTGTATTAATATATATGTATATAAAATTTTAATGGCTGGCACAGAGTTACCGGTACTTCGAGGTATAGAAATCAGCAGTTTTCAATGATGTCGGAAAGACATAATCCCATAATACGTATGTAAAATTTGATGTGTCAGTTTCTATCAGAACATTGGGATTGAAGAACTATAGATTCGAACATGTGAGCACGACCACGGTTAAATGATAACGGTTTTATCAAAAAACCTGGCTAGCGAAATGAGACAGGTTCAAAGCAGTAAAACGACATTCACTCAACATTCTGACTTTGTTATATGAAAATAGGTGCACTGGCATCGTCCTGTGTGCTTCGAGTAATTTAGCCTACCGTCGTTAGACATGTTAAACAGCTCCTGACTGAAAAGCCACGGACTATATCCACCGAGAGGTACTCTCGATCCTAAGACCTCGCAGATGATCAGCGTCATACACACGAGCCATGCAGAGAAGGGCGTAAGCTAATGTTGCATGCCTCATGGATGCTTCCTGCCATGTACAGAACTATTGCTAACACATTACATACAGACAAATAAGGCCGATCATGGCTTTCCTGTGTCTGCATAAATTGGTAAACAAGAAAATTATCTATAGTTTCCCATCAATGAACGCTGATTCGTCTAAAGTGTTGATTTTCGCTCAAGGCAGCTAGCCAGTTCGAATCCCTGGCTGCTTCAAATGCGGCTTGATGTCATTGTTATAAGTACATGGCCAGTTGAAGTGGATTCCTCGATCTCCACCCTGACAGCCATCGCAGCCGATGAGATAGATATTTTCTTATTTGTATGCGTGCAATTTGTGAAATATGAAGAAGGAATAATTCAAATTTCTGTCACACATTTCCACTCATTTGATTGAGCGGAAGCCACGGCTAATAATGTTCCCTGCTCTCTTCAAAAGTTTACTGGCAGGAAGTTCACGTTCGTATATGAGGCCTTTACTCTGTAACATCATTAAGCAATTTGAGTCCCACAGAATAGGCATAACGTTCACGACAATACGATTAAGTCGATCAGCCAAGGGTTTCTTGACGTGACGAATATAGCCTTACTGACTGATTTTGATTTTATTTGATTTGTGTTCTTCACCCTTCACTCAAGAATATTTCACTTATACGACGGTGTCCAACATTATGGAGGAAATAAAACGGCCAGAGCCCGTGCAGGGAAACCCAAGACGCTCCTCAGGTTGCTGGTACGAACGCAGAGGTAGCCATCCTAAGCTGGACTTGAACTCACATCGACCGAATGGGGGTGTGGGTGGGTGGGTGGTGGGGATGGAGGTGTGCTCCTGAGTCCGTGAACTGCGCTAGCGCGCTAAGCCCTCGGCCACACCCTCAAGTCTTCTTGGGTCTGACAGCACAGAATGACTTAATCACGACCACAGGATTAAGTCGATCAGTTATGGGTTCGTTGGCCTGAATACCGATTTACCGCATGAACGAAATAACAGAACTACAATTCTGACATTCTCTGAGACTTTTTATTTACAAGTTAGTGATAAAATTTTTCGCACTGATATTCTGTACAAAGTTTACAGAAGTTTTCAATCTTCTGACAGCACTTGATTGTATTAAAGACTGGAGGAGGCCAGCCCCCTGTTCAAACATCATTCCGAACTTATACGTCATATCAACAAACACATACCAGCAATGGTCAGCTGTTCAAGCCATAATGGGATCACTTCCCGCCTAGCAAGTCATTCGGGTCCAAGCTGGGTATCGGCTTTTTTTGCCTTTGTCATAACGTTTTGTGGGCAAACTGGTGACGTATTACGCATATGTCACTAAAGAACAATGCTCAGTCCAGCTTGGACCCGATTCGCTAGCACGCAGAAAAAAGTAGGCTACCTCATTCTTCTGGCACTTTATTTGAACAAAACCCACATCTTGAACATCTATTCAGTCTATGTGGCACAATGATGAAGACTCTCTCTACTTTTAGGGCGAAATGATCTGACTATCTGGTTTCAGGTAAACGGTTGGAGTTCAATACAATATACAAATAAATTTACTCAAACACTGTGTCCACTGAAAAAAAATTAATCCGACGTGTTACCATTTTGCGGCACGTTTACACGGGGAACCACTTTTGAATAACTCTGAATGACGTTCTCTTTTGTGTGTGTGTGTCTGTAGATACCGCCTTTGTCGTCTTTACAGTCAAAGGGGGATGGACGAAAACATTTAGCTGAACACACAGTATCTGTTGCCTAAAATGTTACGGCGTTAAACTATGGTTTATCCCTGCCCATTACAGAAATAACACACGGCATGGTCATATAAATAAGAACTTAAAACAAAAATATAATTTAACTGGCCCATTCGATTATGAGAAATGCAATTTCAGGTGAGGCCGAGCTTCCTACTTCCAACCTCCAACAATGCCTATAAATATTTGAAACTTCACCCAAGTTAATCATAATTTTTTGACAACATACGGAGTCAGTATGAAGCTGTGTGTGAGATATATATATATATATATATATATATATATATATATATATATATATATATATATATATATATATATATATATAAATAACAAAAGTTATGTAGCGTAGTGAAATAGATTAGAAGATCATAATGATTATAATGGACGTTTCTGTTTTTTTTTTTTTAACAAATCGGCAACTCCATGGAATTATGTTTCTCAAAAGCCCGGGACAATTTTCATAACACATTGTTTAACAGCATTCTCCTCCTTCAGTGTCACGGTCCGAAGAAGCCTCAACTCAAGTAATGAATACAAATACACGGAAAAAATCTCGCTAGAGACACGCTTCAATAAAGGTTATAATAGCACATCTGTTACAATGGATTTATTCCTTTACTTCAGTGGTGTTTAAAGTCGTCGGCCCACTTTCCCCCACCGCCGGAAGGCGGTAGAGGAAGGTGGATGCATTAGCATTTCAGAATCTGTATTGGAACCAATTTGCTACCTTGATTACATGTATTTGCATAATCGTTAAAGAGTTTGCTCCCTTAATGTTTCTGACATGTTTCACCTGTGTTAGAGTCATATTAACTTCATAAATACCATACAGCGAACATAGGTGCATCTATACGAAGTCCTATTTTCACAAAACTACGCTTAATAAAAAATGGGAGATTCTGGGACACAAAGCGGTCCTAACCAATGTAAAAACAAATCGTTTTCTGTCGTAGCTTTGCCGTGCGTGTCTACAACCAAGGTGCTTTCAGAAACACATACACCGAAAAGTTTGAGTATTATAGGATAGGGCAAAAGAATTCACAGTTTTACACGGCTTTGCTACAGGTGGGAAAAGAGTTTTCAGAGCTTCCCACTTTAAGACGTCAGCATGATGTCGTCGGCCTGTTCACCCGCATCATCGCCAAAGCTCAAGACACGGGGAAATTGGACCACGAAAATTTTTTTTTTTTTTTTTTGTGGTGGTTTGTGTTTTTATTACATCAGCAAATTTGCCTCGCTAAACTCCTCATCATTGTCTCACCGCCTGATTTCAAGCAGAATAAATATATATATATTCATCGGTACCATTTGATTATATACACGGTTGAGCACTTCTCTTATTTTGACATTATCCATAAATAACAGCTATTGATGCGGATCTGCAGATTAAACTTTATGGGTGAAATTTAACCAAATAACTGAGAGAAAGACGAAAACTAAAATTAAGACTGTTTTTAACTTGTTACTTTGCGAAAAAAAAAAATTTCATTTTTTCGCACTTTGTTGAAATGAGTAAAACATTTATTCTCTGAATCTTTTATGTAAGATACAGAGACTCAGAACAGAAGATAACATGAACAACCTTTTTATACCTTCCTACAGAAGAGCCACACTTCTCAACAAATTCTAATAGCCGGATTGCCAATGCCCATAAGCATACAGAACACAACCTAAGACACGCGGTGAGCTTTGCTTTCGTGTAGAGCCTACCAGTGGTACATCAATATCAAAACGTAATAAAGCATTTCAGTTTAGCATGATGAAACCCGCCTCCCATAAGCAGGAGGAAACCTGAAAGCAACATCACAGGTGACGATATATAAACAAACGTAGGCTACATTCTTAGGCAGTGCGAATGAAATATGAAGTCATTGTAATCGTACAGCCTCTCTTGGGCTAACGGAATACGACTCTTCCCTGTGACTGTACACAGACAAGGCAGGATATGCAATACACGAAACTACAATGTCAATCCAGCTACTGCACGTGTAGGCTTACGTATAGGGTAAGAAACTCGCATCGGCTATACAGGTACTGAAAGTACCTATAAACTACTCTACGGGGCATCATTATAATACGAATGTCAGCAACACAAAATCTTCTGCAGCTGATTACGTATAAAAAAAAGATATACTCTGGTTGGGTGTAAGATTAAAGCACTGATTTAGCCAAATAAAAAGGGGGAGTAAATGCAGTAAGATTCGGCGATAAATACACTGGACATACAGCAATACAGTCAGGTGTTCGAGAGTCCGGTAATCTCAGACTTCTGGTAACAAATTTCAAATTCATCTTTCCCGGTGAGTACAACACTAGCCTGCATTTTGTTTTACCCATTTAATTTAATTGCACAATGTTTCTGACGAAATACTTGATCGAAATGCACCCTGAAATAGGAATGGGAGATAACACTTATTCGTTTACTAACCACCGTGGTTTGGACCATTAGAGATAATACACATTTGCTTGCTTTCAGGGGGGAGGTGATTTTATTTTTTTTTTACATTTTTTTTTTACCTTTTTTTTTGCTTTGACTTTTTTACTCAACAGTGTTCAAGGCTTCAAGGGTTGTGCTGTGCACGGAGCGGTGGGCCATGTTCCCAGCTTAACTTCCATATTAACTCATGCCTTTCTGAACGCTAAGCTGGGAAGATTAAAGGTGTGCTAAATTTATGTATTAATATAGTCAATGTTTAATGCGGTACTCATGATTACCTTATATGACGGTAATCATGCCGACGGTTGGACTTTACTGGTGTGCCCAGAGTAACCACCGTAAGACATCAGACATATCTCCTTACGTCATAACCACAAGAGGGAGAGCTGGACAAGAGTCGGCCAGGGGCTGATTGACTTTCATGAGAGCAACACGTTGACTGAACAAGGCAGCATTCTGAGTGAGCTGACATGTGCCCACCTGGCTGCTTGAAAGGAACAGACTTAATGGTTCACAGCAATCTTACTTGATAATGAGTTACTCCCCTTTCCCTATAAAGCTTTGGTGGAGGGGAGGGGAATTTAGTTATTTATTTATTTGATTGGTGTTTTACGCCGTACTCAAGAATATTTCCCTTATATGACGGTGGCCAGCATTATGGTGGGTGGAAACCGGGCAGAACCCGCGGGAAACCCACGACCACCCGCAGGTAGCCGGCGGACCTTCCCACGTACGGCCATAGAGGAAGCCACATAAGCAGGACTTGAACTCAGAGCGATTGCATTGGTGGGAGGCTTCTGGGTCATTACGCTGCACTAGCACACTAGCCAAATGAGCCACAGCGGCTTCTAAGAGGAGACGGGAATATGTAATGGCTAATACACAGGGAACAAACTCTGAGTCACCTCCTCCATGGACATTTCCCTTCTGCCAACTTTTATTTGTCTGCCTGCCTACCTGCCTCAGCTAGTTTACGGAAAAATCCAAGCAGGGATTTGAAGGAAGTTTTGTGGACAGGTGCAGAGTGTTGTCCTTTTGTCTGAGCTGCTCATGAATTTGTTTAATTAGCAGCACTCTCGGAGTGAGAATCAGTCAATCTGAATTTTATAATTTCAAGGCAAAGTGCTGGCAGAACAGTTGCAGCTGTTTCTGTGGAGCTGAAAAAGTGCTTAACCTCCCTCTTGCTCAACAGATAAAAAAATAATAGCACTTGCCAACTGCCATTTCCCTTCTTTCTAGTCCTTAACAAAAAAAAAGAAAAATATAGCACATCTGCAAAACAACCTGTACAAAAAAAATAATGAAAGAGAGATACAAATATTATCTCTTGCCATGATTCATAAGAAGACTCGGTTTAGTACAATATAATTTCAGCAATAAATAATAGTTGGCTTTGACAGCATCAGCCCTGAACAGGTCGGGCTCAACCAGGTGTAAATCCATGGGTGACCGGTCACAGCTATAGATGTAGAAAGACACGACAGATTCCAGCACTCAAATCCAGCTGCCAAAATTTCACATTATCCTTTCTGGTCTGATAAAGGAATCATTTCGACGAAGGCATCAGCAGGCATCCATCTGTCATCTTTCTTCTGGCCAGCATTCTTGTTTCTTTCTGTCTTTTATGTTTTCTTTCCATCATTTTGTTTCTTCTTCCCCTACGTTTGTTGATTCCTGCACTACATTCACCAGCCCATGGCCCGGTATGTTCCCTGTATCCTCAGAAAATATAATCAGCCAATCAGAAGGCCCTATACATTAGTATCACGCTACGTAGCTGTACTCATCTGTGGAATTAGCTGTCCTTTCTAAATATTGCTTGTCTATCAATGCCTCTATGCACTTCTTAATCATGCTTATACTTGGAGCAAATCTCGCTTTTGATTGGCTAATAACCTGTGGAGAGAGAGAGAGAGAGGAAGAAAAAAACAAAGCAATCATTATTAATGAGATAGAGGATGGCCATGTTTGCCTGGTTAACAACTTTGGCAAAAAGAAGACGAATCGATCAGCCTGAATCAACAGAACATATGATTATTATCACTTTAGTTAGATTTCTACAGAATATCAAAATGCCAAATGGTCAACTCTGTGGACACATGCTGCAATCACACACAAGCTTGGATGAAACAGAAATGATCAGATTTTCTTCATGTGTTGTTGGCACTGTCTGACAGGATCCCTGCTGCGATTTTATGGCAGTCTTATACAATAATTACCATAATTCTTCTAATTACTGGGGCATCTGTTCTGTTACCCTTCAGCCAAACTACTGTAAATCTTCAACCTTTTTATTCATTAAAACCTTTTTTAAGCGTAATTTATGCATACAGTTATGGTAAAAATAAAGCCATAAATGACTTGTTTGTGCCACCACAGGTGTAAGCTTCATAAAACTATAAAAACTATTTCTCAACACCCCACAGTTCTCCAAGAAAACAATATTGCTTTCAGTGGTGGTTGAAAAGGTTGAAGAATTAGTGTACATGTAATCAGAACAGGAATACACAGTGTTTTTTCTCATATGGTTAGTTCATCTAATGAAAAACAGATCTATGTATTTACTTTGCTGAAAAACTAGGAGAGAAAGATATTTTTTTGCTTCCAGCCCTGCTGACATGGCTGTTCCGAAAATGAGAAGCATTACGATAACAATATACGTAACTGATGACATTTACTATCTGAAATATTTATTTTAGAGAATTTGGAACCTAAGCCAGGAAAATAATGTCCTATTCTGTGGATAATTTTAACCATGGAAAATAACCACCCATTTTAAAATGCATTGATTAGCCCTTGCTTGTGATAAAGCAAAAACGTAATGTCGTAAAGGGACATCAACATAATGTTGATCAACTCGAATCTCCAGTACTGACAGAGAATAGAAATGGCCTTACTTCCTGTATCAACATGTTGTGTTTTAGGGTTCTCCTGGCCTTCATGATGCGAACAATGGCCGCCTGCAAGTACATCTTCCTGTCCTCATCCACAGCGCTGTGGGTCTGCTCCACCTCCTGTAACCATGGCAACAACAAGAGAGACAGGATACAGGGGCTGTCATTGCCAGGAGACAGTTGATTGTTTAATTCCTAAGCCACCAATGTGATCATGATCAAAACACCGTGATACCTAATAGGGCACAAAGGGAAACCTGGCAGAGTTCAAGGGGAAACCTGACAGGGCCCAAGGGGAAACATAACAAGGCACAAGGGCAAATCTATCAGGGTGAAAGAGGAAACCTGACAAGACCAAAGAAAAAGCCTGACAGGGCCCAAGGGGAAGCCTGGCAAGGCTCAAGGGGAAACCTAGCAGGGTCCTAGCAGGAAGTCTGGCATTGCTAAACAATAAAAATGGCAGGGGTCAAGACTAACCTTGGCCCGGTCAAAGACAAACCTTAGCAGGGCCTGTTGGGAACCTGTCATGGCCTGAAGGGAAAACCCAACACGGTTTCCCAAAAGTAAACCTTGGACAGAAAGAAGTACACATAGTTGACCAACTTGATGACGTAATGTCACGTCTGGATAGAACTGGACTTTGATAACATAATGCGAGTCATGAACAGAAATACTATCTTCAAACATTCTAAACATTCTGAAGTCACAGACAGCACCCACCTGAGGGGTTTCCTTCTGGATTGTACTGGTGATCTTAAACTTGGTCCGCTTGTTGGAATAACCAAAGTTTAGAGAAAATGTACTGGTGTTGTTCACATCTCCCTGTAAACAAGACAGAGGGATATGTCAGGAATTCTCGTCATAATATATATTTGCGTGTACGAGTGACACATTTTTGCCAATTCAGCTCCATTCAATCACCTTAACATAGGGTCACTTGAAGAGTTTCTTTAAGGTTAATAATTTATCAAAATTTCGGCAGGCCAAACTTAACCTGAAATACTCCATGTCATTTGCAGATATTACATCATTTGATGGATGTTTCAAAGTATAACTAGAATGTGGATGTCCAAAATGTCATCCTTCCCTCCGTCTACATCTTGTCTGTGGTACAAGCACCATCAGGCTAAATATTGAACTGTCAAGAAGAAACAGGAATTCATGCAGTAAGTTCAGAGGAGTTTGCGGGAACACTGAAGTATTACGACAAGAGGAAAGTGGAGTTGGCAAAATTAAAAACAAGTCCAGTTCTGGTAAATCCAGTGAACCTGCTTCTTTCATGTAAACAAGATACATACAGATTTTTTTTCAATTCATTCCTTTTTATCAGCTGCGTTACAAAAGATCAGTGCGACATTTTGAGAACACTCATACGGAACAGTACATACACAAACAGTTATCTTTCACACTGACCCATACAGAACACGTAGATGCATAGGGGGTTTTTCTGGCCACTTTCTCACCGTGGTAACCACAACAACAAATGTCAGAAAACGGAGTTTCAGATAAATTTTGCTTTGAGTTTTCATGAAATATGCTCAGCTTTTGATACATTGGTGATAAAAAAAAATACAGAGTTCTCTGATTTGTTCAAACTGAGTTTCTAAGAAGAAATTGGCCAGAAAAACCCTGTAGGTACACATACATTCGCCTTTTGTCCAAGTAACGTACTTCAAACGGAAACAGATAAATGTATGTTTGTACTTTGAGTATTACAAAACGCCAACGAAAACAAAGACTGTCACTAAGCATATCTTACTGTCGTTATGATCATTTTTGTTTCCAGCAAACCCTGCAGTTGTTTCATCAGCTCCTTTTCCGGCATCTCGGTATTCAGAAGTATCTCCTTAAATGCCAGAGTCTCTGATTGGTTGAACAGTAACATTATCGCCATGTGAAACGTTCCCATGGTGACGAAATATGGCCTCTTCAAATAGTTGAGTTTTAACTCGGCTGAAAACAGGAACAAACTTTTCTGAAAACATGTGCAAAGTGTTTGTAAATTAATTGGAAAAGGTAAATAATCCATGTGTGTCTTTTTAAGCAGCATGAAATATTTCACAGCTGGGATGAGTTCAATAGTGTGCTCCTAATTCATGGATAAAAACAATTCCCATTATCATAAACAAATCCTTTAAAAAATCGGTCGATGTCCACTATGAGGCCACGCTATATTTGTCATAATTAGCAACATGGTATTGCCCAGTAGCTACTCTTGCCAACCGTAAACGGTGTACAGCTGCACTTTACAGCTGCACTTTACAGCTGCACATGTTTATTTCTTCATTACTCAATTCTTCAAGATTCCTTCAATGTACAAAACAACACAACATACCGCTACAAAAGCTGTGCATCCAGGTCAACTTTCTGCCGTTGAAATTCTCGCTGTAAAACAGCTCAAACTGAAAGGAGGGATATAAGATTGGTGTACTTTAGGCGGCTTATGCACTCAAAAGTCATGTTAAGTTTCTTGTGTACTCAAGTTACATCCAAGTATCTACACAGGAGTTAATATACTCAAGTGTCATGTTTACTCAGGAATCTTTACAAGTATATTCAAGTGTCATGTTTACTCAGAAATCGGCACATGTATATGCAAGTGTCATGTTTACTCAGGATTCGGCACTTCTATATTTAAGTGTCCATGTTTACTCAGAAATCGACACTTGTATATTCAAGTGTCCATGTTTACTCGGAAATCGGCATATGTATGTTCGAGTGTCATGTTTACTCAGGAATCAGCACTTGTATATTTAAGTGTCCATGTTTACTCAGAAATCAGCACTTGTGTATTCAAGTGTCATGTTTACTCAGAACTCGGCACATGTTTATTCAAGTGACATGTTTACTCAGGAATCGGCACTTGCATATTCAAGCATCATGTTTACTCAGAAATCGCCACTTGCATATCCAAGTGTTCAGGTTTACTCAGAAATCAGCACATGTATATTCAAGTGTCCATGTTTACTCAGAAATCCGCACTTGTATATTCAAGTATTCAGGTTTACTCAGAAATTGGCACCTGTATATTCAAGTGTCCATGTTTACTCAGAAATCGGCACTTGTATCTTCAAGTGTCCATGTTTACTCCAGAATTGATATTCAGGTTTCCTACCATAACCAGTGACCAGCACTCACCATCTGTACACTTTTCTCCAGCTCCTGAGGGATAGCAAAGGCTGGCAGGTTACTCTGCCCTATAGGCCACGCCCCTGCCTGGATGACAAGACAAGTATGTGGGTAACCATTTTAATATGTTGTTATTTTCAGGTAAGTTACACAAAAAGAAAGTCAGACTTTCCATTTAGTTATATTGTTGGTGTTTTATGCCGTACTCAAGAATACATTAATATACAACGGCGGAACGTATTATGATGGCAGGAAAACGGGCAGAGCCTGGGGAAACCCACGACCATCTGCATGTTGCTGGTGGACCTTCCCACGTACGACAGGAGAGGAAGCCAGCATGAGCTGGATTTGATCCCAAGCCGACGGCATTAGAGAGAAGCTCCTGTGTCCTTATGCTGCACCAGTGCGCTAGCCCCCTTGGCCACAGAGGACCCCAGAATGTCAACAATCAAACAATAAGCATCAGACACCAGGTGACTGGCGGATCTATACCTGGCGTCACAACCGTGGGATTGTCCTACAAGTGCCTTTCAGTGATTATATTTGCTAAGAAGATACTTAATGCCATATTCAATAATTTTTCACTCATATGATCGTGGTCAATTTCATGGATGGAGGATACCAAAGTACCACGCTAAAACCACTGACACCTATGGCAAGTTAATGAAGGACTTTCTAACATGTGACAAAGCTAACACAAAGTTTACCTGCAAACCAGCATTTCAACAGTTAACCCAAAACTTACCTTAAAACAAGCATGGACATGATCGAGAAGTTAACAGGAAAATCACCTTAAAACAAGCATTGAGATGTTTACCCCCCAATTCACTTGTAAAAACTAGCTTTGAGAAGTTGATCTCAAACTCACCTGTAACACTAGAATTGAGAAGTTGACCCCTACCTCACCTGTAAAACTAGAACTGAGAAGTTGACCCCTAACTCACCTGTAAAACTAGCATTGAGAAATTGACCCCTAACTCACCTGCAAAACTAGCATTGAGAAGTTGACCCCTAAGTCTATTTCCTTGTCCTTGAGGAATCTACTAAATTCGTAACTAACTCACCTGTAAAACTAGAACTGAGGAGTTGATCTCTAGCTCACCTGTAAAACTAGAATGAGTTGGCCCCTGACTCACCTGTAAAACTAGCATTGAGACTATTGACCTCTGACTCGCCTGTAAAACTAGAATTGAGAAGTTGACCCCTAACTCACCTGCAAAACTAGCATTGAGAAGTTGACCCCTAAGTCAATTTCCTTGTCCTTGAGGAATCTGCTAAATTTGTTGTTGAGGTCTGCACTGATACTCATGTCCGTGAACATCCGGTGTAACTTGTTGGTGAACTCATAACCACAGGCTTGCTGAAAATGCAGAAAATTACACGGCTCAAAACCCATTAATTCCCGTGCAGGTAACACTATGAAAGCTTTATTAAACCTGTCCTTAAAATTCTGAAAAACAGATAAACCATATAAATATAAGAGAAGAGCTGCAGGCACGAACGCTGATGCAGAGGTAAGCCAAGTAACATAATCCAGGCAGACCAACATAGATAACTACCAGCTGGTGGTAAGCCATAACAATGCCTTGACAGGTTTATTTCCGTAATCTGGTCTTTTGGTGCACAAACACATTCTTCCAGAAAGAATACAAAACCATGTGTGCACATTTTTGTGTTAAAGAAAAAACCTTGTGGACTGAGTAGTACTGTTTCACTTTATACACTCTAAAACCACTGCTTTGGTCCGTTATGGAGGATTTTTAGTGATCACTTGTTAAGTCACTCAATTATTTATTTACTTGATTTGTGTTTTATGCTGTACTCAAGAATATTTCACTTATACCGTGGCGGCCAGCATTGTGGTGGGAGGAAACCGGGCAGAGCCAGGGGGAACCCATGACCATCCGCAGGTTGCTGGCAGACCTTCCCATACGACTTGAGAGGAAGCCAGCACGAGCTGGACTTGAACTCACAGCAACTGCACTGGTGAGGGGCTTCTGGGTCATAATGCTACGCAAGTACGCTAACCATCTGAGCCACAGAGCGTCCACTGTTAGATCACTATTACGCTGAATCAGAACACCCAAAATAATCTAAATCAGCATGAGCCCATAGGTTTTTACTTTCCACCATGCAGAGAGTATGCGTTACCATTGTTACATGTAGTGAAAATCATTTCAGCTAGGGCTGACTGCTTTGTGGAATAGGACACTGGCGCCCAAGCACAACGGTCTCACCCAAAGACAAAAAAGTACTCTTATTCACTGCTGCATTCTGAATACAGCACAGCGTGATACTTAACTTACCAAAATCAAGAAACTTCAAAAACTATAGTCATTTTTTCAAGTTGTTTGGAATTTTTCATACAAACTCAAGTAATTCACTGAAGAACCTCTGGGAACCCTGCAGGCACGTGTGCATGTCGTTCCTATTATTTCACCCACTTCATATTAACTTTTTTTTTGCTCATGTCTTCTTTGGTTTTTCTTGTCTGGGTTCCAACTGATTTTCAGTAACATTTCCGTAATGCTCAAAAAGGTAGTGAGATCCAAACGCTCCTTGTTATGTAGGAGTGGTTTGCCAGATAACTCCGCATTATCAGCTGGGAGAAGGTGACTTACCTTCAGCCGGTTAATCATGGCTTCCTCTGCATCCATGGAGATAGACTGGCTGTAGATTAACCTTTTGGCCAGCATTCTGGCATAGAACTGCAAACACATGACACATTGAATATTTATTTATTTATTTACTTGATTGGTGTTTTACGCTGTACTCTAGAATATTTCACTTATACAATGGTGGCCAGCATTATGGTGGGAAGAAACCGGGCAAAGCCCGGGGAAAACCCACAACCATCTGCAGGTTGCTGGCCGACCCTCCCACATACAGCCGGAGAGGAAGCCAGCATGAGCCGGACTTGAACTCACAGCGCCCACATTGGTGGGAGGCTTCGGATCATTGCGCTGCATTAGCGCGCTAACCGACTGAGCCATGGAAGCCCCGACACAGTGAATAATTTGATCTATTGAAGCGACAAGTATGACATATGTACACCAGTCACAAATCATAGAACTGAAAACATATGGAAACGAAAACATTTGATCAGAGAACTAAAACACATGGGCCAATGAAAGCAATCAGGCAGAGAACTTAATAATAATGAAAAAATAAAGTATTAAGAGAGAACTGAAAAACATGAACCAATGACAGCTCTCAGGCAGAGAAATGAAACACATAATTGAATGTTTATTGCTTGATGCCATGTCGGCAATATTTCAACTGTATCATGACAACAGGCAAACATGAAGAAATGAAAGCAATCGTTCATAAAACTGTAAAACATGAACCAAAAAATCTATCTGACAGAGAATTAAGGAAAGTGAATCAATGCAGGCATCTGGGTACAGATCTAAAAAAACTGGAAGCAATCAACGAATGCACATATTAAGCTGATAAAAAACCTGAAGCAGAGATCAGGCATGAAACAATAAGAAACATCAACCAATAAAAAGTGGCAAAACTTTTTTGATCAATCAAACTAGAAATGAAAGTCCACTCAGTTTAGCTTGGCTAAGTTTCAGGCTAACAATGATGACCGTGTATTTGTATTTATACTGTCTTAGCAAAAAAATCACAAAAAAGTACTACTTGTAATACAAAAACAGAAACTTTAAAAATTATGTCTGGCAGAGCAGCACTACTTAAGAGTTTTCATTTTCTTTTAAGAAGCAGAAATATACCAAAGGTTGAAGACTTAGCCTCTGTGGGGGTTCAGTGGCATATACTCACCCTCTGGTAGATGTCTTTGTCATCCAGGTACTTGAACACAGTTATACAGTTTGCGAGTTTGTCATCCTGCTCAGATTCTGACAAACCTTTGGAGCTCTTCTTCAGCAAATTATCACAGTATCTGGCTAACTGCAAACCAGACAAAGTTATCACAGTATCTGGCTAACTGCAAACCAGACAAAGTTATCACAGTATCTGGCTAACTGCAAACCAGACAAAGTTATCACAGTATCTGGCTAACTGAAAACCAGACAAAGTTATCACAGTGTTTTGGCTAACTGAAAACCAGACAAAATTATCACAGAGTTTGGCTGAGTGAAAAGTGGACAGAACTGTCACAGACCAACTGAAAACCAGACAAAATTATAACCACATTCAGTTAATAACCAAAACCTTGACAGTCTTTGGCTAATGAGAAGAGAGGGGACAGGATTTGTGAACTTTAACTGGAAAAAAGGTTAAATTATCCTACTCCTTCATTATTATTCACATTATTATATTTCATGTGCCCTTGCTGTTTAGTTGTTCCTTGGAAACGCCATCTTTTACCATGTACAGATACACTAAACATGAAGTAGTTGGCCCTAACAAGGGGGGATAACTGTAACTGACTTACCCACTCTGGAGATCGACAGCTTTGCCTGAGGCTAGGTTTATAATTAATAGCAGCTGCACAGGCCTACAACAGTGACAAGACACCAGTTCATGTCAGTGGTAATTTACACATTCACACAGCATTAGTCATTCCGAACTTCATTACTGTCATACCTGTACATACATGTACTGTAATTCTTCAATCTTTTATTGTTTGCATTGTGTTTAATCAAGCATATTCTGAAGGCATCATTCTACCCTGACTGATAAAACTTCACTTCTTGTTAAACCCTGAAACTGGCCAAATCCAGCCAATGTAGTTTTGTCTCCAATATCAAATTAAAAACGTGCACAATTTGCACCGAAACTTGCTCTTTGATATGCAAAAGGTTGAGGAATTAGGATACTCTGTTTCCTCAACTAGGGCACATATTCTAATTTGTTTATTAATTTCATTTGTGTTTCACCACCAGTAGGAAGGCAGTCTAAAGGAAACTGGAGTACACGGAGTAAAAAAATTGTGCTTTACAAAGTACTCGACAAATCTCTTGACAATAACCCAACAGCCAAACCAGGGGTGTGCTTCTCTTGACGCAGGGTATGGCGTAAGGTGTGCCTGCTCTTTCTACAGGCAAAGCCCAAAATTTGTGCTGCCATTTTCAGCTGTATATCACTCATGAGAATGTTGCAAAACCTATTTCTCACCTTGTCCAAGGCACCGACAAACTGCTGGTCACTGTGGAAGACATCCTGTATCAGCTCTGTGTACTTACTATGAACGTCTAACAGGCTCTCCACGAATGTACACGGCACCTGGAAAGTGGAAGAAGACAGCAAGCGTTGCGGACTGGTGGACAGGTGAGAGATTCCATGTGTTATAATGTTTCACAGGTGGACAGGTGAGAGATTCCATGTGTTATAATGTTTCACAGGTTGACAGGTGAGAGATTCCATGTGTTATAATGTTTCACAGTTACCATCACTAGGATGCAGCCCAATGCCTACTGAGAAAACCAGTAAACAAATATTACTACTAAGTACATGGCGACCTGTACATATCAAAAATATACAATTGGGCCCAGTTTAATGAAGCATACTTAGTGCTCAGTAATCCTTAGCCAAGCGCATTTCCCATCTCTACAATGTACATGTACGTTGCTATGGAAGTTAACAGAATACTTAGCTAAGTGCCCTTCATGAAACCGGGGCATGGGTCGACTTGCACAAAGCCCTCTTAGCGTTAAGAGCACATAACCATCGCAGCAGCCAGCGATGCAGGTATGGTAGCTAAGCGCTCGTACGTGTTAAGACGGCTTCCTGCAGATGGCCCCAGAATTCTATTTCTGTCATCCACAGGGATCAACTTTTTATGCAGAAAATAAATCGCAAATATCGCAGTTGTATTAGTCACGCTTAATAAGCCGCTTATTCTCATGATCATTTGTAACCAGTTATCGGCTTAACAATCAAACGTAGTTACGAGTCCATGGTCCCTTTGCTTTGTTTGTTTGCTTGAGAATGGCTTAACGCCGCTTTCCTCATTATGTTGGTCATATTATGACGGTCTCTCCTTGTGGAAGACCAGACCCAATACCCACATATTTATGGCCTTGCCTCACTGAAATGCCTTGTAGAAGACACCATACATGATGTGCCACTCTGTCACATTCTACTGACACCATGATGGCCAGTACTTGGCCTACCCTAAATGACCTAAAATTTCGTCTTTGACTAAGTGGTTTCTTTTTCATTATTCTGAGAGCTCTATTGATTTTAGTAAGTTGTTTTCAGGTTTCTTTGAAATGTTGGATAATACCTTTCTGGAAAACTGTGAGTTCCGACGTCAGAAAAGGTATTTGATGACATTCATCTGCCTTTAGAGATGGATTTTTTTGACACAATTTTAGGCCATTTACAGTTATAAATGTCTAAGTCCTACATACATGAATGACTTTATTTGGAAACCCCAGGCCTACCATTTAGATCTGGCAGATACTTTATCCACTATGTCTGTGCAGCTGGTGCCCCGGGTAGTACTGACGTGACTTACGTTATCTCCCTTGAGAGACTTGACGGCCTCCAGACCAGTCTGTTTGATATGATCCTCCACATCCTGAACCAATACACTCAGGCCTCCATTGATCGGCTTCAGTAACGTGTACATGTTCAATAAATCTGGGGTGGAAAAGAACACGTAACATTTATGGTACACTCAACGAAAACTGATTTTGGAATTTCAACATTACACTGCATCACGGCACGTCAGCAAAGTAATACATTCTGGTAAGCCTCATCGACCAAAACAACAACAACAAAAAAAATTTCACTTTGGGCTTCATTTTTACAATAATTGTATGCATACACTACCCTTTAGAAACTGCATTCATGATTGGGAGAATTATCCAAATATTACCTGCTACCAGTCATTAGAAACTGGGGAGATTTATCAAAGTCTCTCCTATAGGAAGAAGCTCACACCATGGCTCAAGGATTTTTTATGAATGACACAATTTAACCACTATAACTGAAGATTCCTCAAAAAACAAAATCCTTGACTTTGTCTGTAAAATTTTCCTGGTGTGATCTCATGATATCCGTTGCATGGCACAGAATCAGGCCAACAGGATACTGACTATGACAAATTATGCTAGGATGTTGTCATGACCATTTGAAAATGCAGCGCCATTTGTGGATACACAGCAGCGATCAGTGAAGTCATGTGCTTGAATGTGACATCACACCATGCAACACAGAAAGGACTGACAAGTTTTGTTTCTGTATTCTCCAAAGAAACATATAACAGCGGTCCAAACACATCCTACTTTTTTGCTCAGAATTAAGGAAAGCTTCGGGCTATCTCAAACTTTATTATTTCACCTTGCATTTTCATAAGACACAGAGGTTTTGACGCTTGGGACTTGGTCTTTCAGACTGGTCAATGGAGGTAATAAGTCCTAATAGATAAGAATGACATATTTATCTACACAGTCAAAAAAAAAAAAAAGTCCCAGCACAAATGTAGATGCCGGGTATTTAGACACATATTTTCTTTAGCTCCTCTGGGCTGCCCTCTTTCATTCTGCTTGCTGGGTGGCGGCCTTTTGTAAGACAGGCTTCAAAGTTTCATTCCAGGTATAGATTTGTGTGTTTTAGTGGAAATGGAGGCAGATGTACACTAGGCAAAAGTAGTGATAAATCAGGGTTCACTGAACTCTGACTGGGTGAGTTTGACCCCTGTCAGTTGTTTGTCAAATCTGGGAATATTTTCATTGGTCATGCCCTCACAGGAATTGGACTGGAATTTTCCTAGGGTACAATGACTATCAGGCCCAGAGGGTTTAGGGCTTCAAGATTTATTGACAGTGCTGTAAGGCCAAATGTTAAGATGTAAGTAAATGGGAAATTAATTGTGTTGTGTGAGCAGCATACTTTTGTTTTTCATGTTTGATTAATTTTCACCATTAAGTTTCTGGTGTTTCATGACAGAGTGGCACTGTAGTACACTGGTCTCAATGTCAGCAAATTATATATGATAACTTACTTCAACAAGGAGTCAAAACAAACTATAATTTCTTGACAGATTTTCCTGTCACAGTGAAAAGTGTGTAATCGGATAAGTTTTAATGAAGTTATACTAGACATACATATATTTAGTTGGTTGTTTTTTAAAGGCTGTACTCAATGATTTGTAGCCCATATGTAGGGTATGGTTCTGGATGATGCCTCAACACACTCGCTGGCCAAGTTGTGATCTGGACCTACCTTTACGTTTTTCCTGCTGGACCATCTCCTTGCACTCGCCATGGAGGAACTGGAGGTGGTCAGCCACCATTTTCTGCTGACATTCGTTCGTGACCTTGTGGTATGAGCTCGGGTGGAGGAACTTCCGGCTACGGAAATTCTCATTGTCCAGTTTCTGTATCACCTGAGATAAAAGCAAACAATCACATGCAGTTTTCTTCTGGGATCATCACACCAATATCACACAGGAAAATCACTGCTTTAAATCACTATAACATTTTTATCCAACAGTTAGCAACAGGTCTAATCCACAGTGGCACATCCATCATGCAAAATACTTGGAGCTCCTGTTAATCAGTTCAATGTGGCACTGTATGAGTGCATGTATCTTAACCCAAGACTGTCAGGGTCACACCTCCTTTGCTATTGGGTGTAAAGTAAGAGAATTGGCTAGTATCAGCATTGCCCAGTATCTCATTACAGAATATTTGAAAATTGAAATTTTGGTAGGTATTCGTTTCAAAAAATACAATATTTACAAACTGTGATTTTACAACCAATGGGGGATCTTTTCCCTGAAGTAATTCATGGCAAGAGAGGTGTAGTCAGTTGTCCAGTCCTGTCTTTTGTGATGATGTTCTATGGTCAAACTCATGACAGTGGTCAAACTGACTCTGGCCCAAACGGCCACTGTCCTGGAAAACATACCTCATTATTACAGAAGCATTTTTTAGGAGACCATGGTTGCCTCTCTATTAAGTCAAGTTTCCTGGTGTTTTAATTTTACGAGTTATCCCCAAGAGATGTTTGAACTCACCTTTTCCATGTACTCAGAGCAGTTGCACTCGTCCTTGAGCCGGGCTGCTTCCTGTTTGTAGTACTCTCCCGTCTCCTCCAGGAACTGGCTCTCAAACAGCTCTTCATATAACTGAAAGGCGAGGAAAGCTATGTCTGAGACTTCTGAGAAATTATGGCATGAAGCAACAACCAAACAGCTCTTCATATAACTGAAAGTTACAGAAGGCTATGTCAGAGATTTCTGAGAAATTATGGCGTGAAGCAACAACCAAACAGCTCTTCATATAACTGAAAGTTACAGAAGGCTGTGTCAGAGATTTCTGAGAAATTATGGCGTGAAGCAACAACCAAACAGCTCTTCATATAACTGAAAGTTACAGAAGGCTATGTCAGAGATTTCTGAGAAATTATGGCGTGAAGCAACAACCAAACAGCTCTTCATATAACTGAAAGTTACGGAAGGCTATGTCAGAGATTTCTGAGAAATTATGGCGTGAAGCAACAACCAAACAGCTCTTCATATAACTGAAAGTTACGGATGGCTGTGTCTGAGACTTCTGAGAAATTATGGCGTGAAGCAACAACCAAACAGCTCTTCATATAACTGAAAGTTACAGAAGGCTATGTCTGAGACTTCTGAGAAATTATGGCGTGAAGCAACAACCAAACAGCTCTTCATATAACTGAAAGTTACAGAAGGCTATGTCAGAGATTTCTGAGAAATTATGGCGTGAAGCAACAACCAAACAGCTCTTCATATAACTGAAAGTTACAGAAGGCTATGTCTGAGACTTCTGAGAAATTATGGCCTGAAGCAACAACCAAACAGCTCTTCATATAACTGAAAGTTACAGAAGGCTGTGTCAGAGACTTCTGAGAAATTATGGCATGAAGCAACAACCAAACAGCTCTTCATATAACTGAAAGTTACAGAAGGCTATGTCTGAGACTTCTGAGAAATTATGGCGTGAAGCAACAACCGAACAGCTCTTCATATAACTGAAAGTTACAGAAGGCTGTGTCAGAGATTTCTGAGAAATTATGGCATGAAGCAACAACCAAACAGCTCTTCATATAACTGAAAGTTACAGAAGGCTGTGTCAGAGATTTCTGAGAAATTATGGCATGAAGCAACAATCAAACAACTCTTCATACAACTGAAAGTTACGGAAGGCTGTGTCTGAGACTTCTGAGAAATTATGGCATGAAGCAACCACCAAACAGCTCTTCATATAACTGAAAGTTACAGAAGGCTGTGTCTGAGACTTCTCAGAAATTATGGCGTGAAGCAACAACCAAACAGCTCTTCATATAACTGAAAGTTACAGGAGGCTGTGTCTGAGATTTCTGAGAAATTATGCCATGTTACTTAACTGGTGACAACAAAATAACAGTGGATATATTTAGTGCTTTTCAAGATCCCAACTGCATCCAAACATATTAACAAGGGACTTCAGCGAGGAGTAAGATTGGAACAAGGCATCTCTTTGATACAAGCACTATAGTTTGCACCTAGAATACTGCCTTGAAGAACTTATGGGCCTTGAGGTTTTTTTTCTTGTTGTAATTCAAGGTTAATGTTTTCAAGATGTTAATTCAAGCATATACTGAAGGCATTATTCTGTGTTGTCTGATAAAATTATACTTTCTGTGAAGCCCTGAAACTGGTCTATCCAGCCAATGTAGTTTTGTCTCCAAAATCAAATTAAACAAGTGCGCAAACTGCACTGAAAGTTGCTCTTCATATGTGAAAAGGTTGAGGAATAAAGTATACATGTGTAATAATAGTAATAATAATGATAAATGTTTAACAACAGTAATCATTTTACATCCAAATGAAGTTGTCAAAGGGTAAAAATGTATTTAATGGGTTACCTGGACTGCTTAAGCATTTTACTTTAACAAAATAATTATTCGCTCAATATGTGAATGATCATTTGATGTATTCAAGATTTATTCTACCCCGCGTTTGTCACGCAACACACGTTTACCTCTCCGAATAATATTCCGTCATGCTGTTTATTTCTGTAAATAAAACGATTTGAACCTGTATACTTACATGCAACTTGTAGATTTGCTTTTATCGTTTACAGAATTATTAGGATTTTCTTCAGTGATGAAAGTGTCATTACTTTTGTGATTGCGTTTTTCCGCTTCAAACCCAAACGCCATGACATCAGAAAAAGAAAAAATTATGTTTCATGACGTTCCAATCTGAGCTCAGAGGTATGCCATCATGACACATGTATAGTATGTATTCCTACGTCATGCAACAACAGGACACGACGTCATACACATGACGTCACTGAAATATCTAGGTCAGCTGCTGTGGAATAAGCTTACCACTGACTGGTCTAAACTTCATGACCTTTGCAGAGGAAGTAAAAGAGGTCGGCAACATGAAAAATGTTGTTTTTTCCACATTTTCTTCAGTTCGGACTCAGTATGAAACAAGGTTCTGCGGTATGGGGTTACACAACACGCACCACTACTGCAGTGTTAAACCCTTAAGCTCTTTTAAGGATTTTTCACTTCATACACAGGAGTAGTCCAATTTATGGGTAGAGGAAACCAGCGAGCCCTATGATAAAACAAGTCCCGGCTTACAGCTTTGAGACAGAACTGACAAGCCTGCACACAGGAGTCGGACATTTTTTAAAAGACCCCTTGATACGGATTGGTATGACCATGTCCAAGTTATCTATTACGGTACAAAGGTCTCTTGGGCCATACCACTTTCACCACAGTGGTGTCTTTAAAAATATCTGGCACCTGTTTGCAGGCTTGCACTGATTATACCTTACCTGAAGAGGATATTTTTTCTTGTAGTCTTCGACAGTAACAAAGGAATTGATCACCCCGTGGATAACTGTCTGATTCACGGAAGGACCCCAACGGTCACTGAAATAACAAGTGATAACAGTAAGTATTACCAAAAAGTTTATGTTACATACTATCCAGCGCAAATCTCTAATAGTTACAACCCTCTTCACACTGGGTAGTGCCTTCCTTTTTCTGGTGGAAATTTGATCACCTTAAAAGCCATCTGCATATTATGACATAAATTTTGAAAACTGAAACATGCAGTTTATAAACAGTCTGAAAAGTTAATTTTGGCATTTTTTATCAATTTTCTGGACATATAAATAAAGCCTGTGCACAAATTCCAACTTTCCAATGCCAATTTTAATGACCAACTCCGTGACTTTCAAGGTTTGCCACGGCTGCATGAACCCTGGTTTAAAGCTCTCAGAACCCACCTCTTGACCTCTGTCAGTATAAGACCCCATACTGAGAACCCACCTCTTGATCTCTGCCAGTATAAGAGACATCATACTGAGAACCCACCTCTTGATCTCTGCCAGTATAAGAGACACCATACTGAGAACAGACCTCTTGATCTCTGCCAGTATAAGAGACACCATACTGAGAACCCACCTCTTGATCTCTGCCAGTATAAGAGACACCATACTGAGAACCCACCTCTTGATCTCTGCCAGTATAAGAGACGCCATACTGAGAACCCACCTCTTGATCTCTGCCAATATAAGAGACACCATACTGTGAACCCACCTCTTGACCTCTGCCAGTATAAGAGACACCATACTGAGAACCCACCTCTTGACCTCTGCCAGTATAAGAGACACCATACTGAGAACCCACCTCTTGATCTCCGCCAGTATAAGACACCATACTGAGAACCCACCTCTTGATCTCTGCCAGTATAAGAGACACCATACTGAGAACCCACCTCTTGATCTCTGCCAGTATAAGAGACGCCATACTGAGAACCCACCTCTTGATCTCTGCCAGTATAAGAGACACCATACTGTGAACCCACCTCTTGACCTCTGCCAGTATAAGAGACACCATACTGAGAACCCACCTCTTGACCTCTGCCAGTATCAGAGACACCATACTGAGAACCCACCTCTTGACCTCTGCCAGTATCAGAGACACCATACTGAGAACCCACCTCTTGACCTCTGCCAGTATCAGAGACACCATACTGAGAACCCACCTCTTGATCTCTGCCAGTATCAGAGACACCATGCTCTGCTTCAGAGGCTCAATCATCAGCCGTTTCCAGATGTCCAGAGCAAGCTGCAAAGACAGCACAAACACAAGCTTTTATTACAGGATACATGAAATATTTGGTTTTCACTTCTTAATGCCTAGTTTAGGATGTGTTCCAACATGTTAAAGTACAAAAAAGCCCCTCAGACTTCTTCTTGGGGTCAGAAAAGAGGGTTTTAACTTCAGTTTTCGTAAACCCCAGTTGTCAGTCCAGAAATCGAGTAGCCCTCAGGCAGAAGTGATAGCTATCAAAACAACTGTTTAAGTAGGGAGTCTCATGTTCCCAGTAAGTTTATAGGTCACATAATTACCGAAAACTTCCTACCACTGACAGAATACATGCACAAAATACAGGGGTTATTATTTTAAAGAGATATAAGTTATGAATCAAAACTATTTTTTTTTTTTACTGTGGCATAACTTTATTTTAGAGTTCTACTTAATTTGGTTATGATTTGCCTTGATCAGTGTTTCCACACCACACGCAAGAACTGTCCATATTTACGATGGCACTGAGGTTTACAGTGGAGGATAAGGGAATGTCCTGCTGCGTACCTTTGTTGCCTTCAATGGCAGTCAACCATCTTCTTCATCTTTTTCAATGTGTTTCACTTACAATTTAGCGCCCCATTACGCCTTCCTCATGTAACAAATTGTAATCAACCTCTGGCTAACTCTTTTACCTCACTACACAAATGAGTGATACATTGTCAATAGACAGGCGGCCTTGATTTCATAATCAGTTTCCAACGAATCACAAGATCTCATTTAACAGGTGGGTGTGACAGTAAAAGGAATATCACCTTCACACACCTTCTTTACGTCACACTTAAGAATATTTCACTTAAATGGCGGCAACCAGCATTATGGTGGGAGGAAACCAGGCATGGCCTGGGGGAACCCATGAACCATGTGCAGGCTGCTGGCAGACCACCTATCATAGGAGCATACATCATCTTAGCATTTAAGGGAGGTGATGAGATATTACATAATACTTTCAGAAATACAGGACATTTGTTAAAACTTCCTCTTTATGCTGCTTTATGGCCATCCCATTATCCACTGCCCTCTGATACGCAAAGGCTAAAGAATGTAATTACCTCCCCTATTTCGAGCATCTGCTCTGACAAGTCCACCACAAACCCTCCGTAGTTTAGATCTGCTGCACTGTACTTCTGCTTCTTTATAAACTGTGAGTTAAGGTAGCTGAAACATATAACAAATACAAGAGTGTACCCAGATGTAGAGAAACCAAGAGTCTCAACATGATCTCTGTACATTTCTGTATAAATCTTCATGTTATACATGTATTATTATGTAGAAATCACATAAATCATTAGCGTAATTCATAAAGTTAAACTGACCTTTGACATGAACAACTTTTCTATTCCTCGGTGTCATATAGTACATGTATAGGACTTCATCCCGTATCAGACAAAATACTGTTTTCATTGGACAGTAATGGTCATGTGGGAGATGCTATGTTGGTTCAACTGTAGGGAGAACGCCATGACGTTACAAAGTGATGCAACAATGACACCAACGTCAGAACGGAACGTTCACACAACACTGTCAATGACGTTATGACGTTCTAATTCCCGAATCACTTCTTGGTAATTCAAAGCTCCTGAATGCAACGGTTGAAGCTGATTTGTCTTTTTTACGAAACAAATTTCAGTCCAGCTTTAAAAGTCTTCTGTGGGATAAATTCCCTTCACTCAGTAACAACGTAACTAATAAAGCACATACTACTGGTGCATGTTTAGGACTAAACACATATCCATGCTGCATGTTTAGGACTAAACACATACCCATGCTTCACATGTAGGACAAATGCCAATGGCAACATATATATATATATGACTAAACACGTATCCATGGCAACATGCATGGGACTAAACACATACCCAGGGTAACCTGTGTAGGACTAAACACATATCCATGGTAACATGTATAGAACGAAACCCATGAACACTCCAGAATACATGGTACATACTAGTACAATGAATCCGCAGCATTTCCTTTTATAGTGCTGCTGGTTGGACATGTGAACATTAAGACTCGGACGGGATTTTAATTACTATACTGAACAAAAATATAAACGCACCACTTTTGCTTTTGCTATATTTCACAAGATAATGATGTGATTCTTGTGAATACAGAAAATGAGGCATGGCCAAGAGCAAAACCCCTACACCTGTGTACATTTCAGTCTCCCAAACCAAACTGTTGTGGATTTCAAGCCTGTTCACCATTTTCACCCGTCAGATAGGTGTGGCCCTAACTGTGGTACTCAGTGATCTGTCAGGTCTTCCATGGCACTCTTTACCTTGAAGTGTGCAAAAGGCCACCTGTACAATAAAAGTTCTCTTAAAAGGCACGATGCCAGAGATGACACAAAACCAACAAGAGAATGCCTTCGTCAAGTTCGACAGTGGTATGACCCCTAGAGCTGTCACTAGAGCCCTTACCGTTAATGTGTCAACAATCAGAAGACATCATCAAGAATTTGGCATGACTGCTAATCGCCCACATGCCTGCAGAACACATGTAACAGTCCCCGACCAAGACTGCCATATTCGCCTCCTCCACCTCTGCAATTGTTTCAGGCCAGCCACTACCACAGCTAATGAAGCAGTATGGCTCCATATCAGCCCGATTTCCGCTCAAAGCGTTTGGAATCGCCTCAGACAAGCTAATTTGCGGGTCTGTAGATCACCACCACGGGTTAACATTTCTGCATCACAAAGCCTGTCCTGTATTCACCTGATCTGTCGACAAATGACCACCAGTGGGATGTCCTCAATCGGCATGTTCGTAGGCGACTTCCAGTTCTGGCAAACATCGCAGAGTTGTGTGTGGCCATCACACAGGAGTGGAAAAACTTTCCGCAAGTCACAAATGACCATCTCATCAGGTCTATGTGTCAACTACGCGTAACAGTGCAGCAGGCAAATGGTGGACATAATCAGTACTGAAGTATGGAATTTCCCAAACTGACCCCATCCTAATCTGCCTCAGTGTTACTGTCGGTTGTCCGTTTCCATCAGTTATGGAAATGTATTGCTAAGAGTCCATTTTATATCCTTGTAAAAAATGGCATTGAAAGGAATTTGGTAAACACAATTAATTTTATCAAGACATTGGGTGTTGCGTTAACATTTTTGTCCAGTATATTTTACACAAACCGAAAGCTGGAATAGTGAGATACATTTACCTGAGCCTCTAGGGCTGAGGGGGTCAGTGGACCAGTATGGCATCATGACCCTGTGTCTCTCAACAATGCGCTTGCTGTGAATTTATGTCCTGCTCATGTTGGCTTCCTCTTTGGTCATACGTGGGAAGGTCTGCCGGCAACTTGCGGATGGCCGTGGGTTTCCCCCCGGGCTCTGCACGGTTTGATCCCACCATAATGTTGGCTTCCGTCACGTAAGTGAAATATTCTTCAGTATACAGTGTAAAACACCGATCAAATAAATAAATAAATAAATGAACTTACCCATAAAGTTGATCGAGGTAGCTAGAGCCAATGCTGTACTCCTGCCAGTGGTAGTGATATGCAGAGAGTAAATTCTCATCTCCACTGTCCAACACGGCCTGATCAACACCAACAACAACTTGTGCATTAAAAAATGTCACAAAAATATGTGCCAAATATTTGTTAGATGCAAACTGTAAAATTGTCATCCATTCAAACTTCTTTCTTGAACGACAAAGGTTTATTTTCTCATTCACCTGATCCATGTTTGATGCCACTCCCAGGAAGACGCCAGAGGAAATGTACAACTGGTATTTATTCATTTATTTGATTGGTGTTTTACACCGTACTCAAGAATATTTCACTTATATGACGGCGGCCAGCATTATGGTGGGTGGAAACCGGGCAGAGCCTGGGGGAAACCCACGACCATCCACAGGTTGCTGGCAGACCTTCCCATGTACAGCCGGAGAGGAAGCCAGCATGAGCTGGTCTTGAACTCACAGCGACTGCATTGGTGGGAGGCTTTGGGTCATTGTGCTGCGATAACGCGCTAACCGACCAAGCCACGGACGCCCTGTACAACTGGCAAGTGTTCCACACAAGATTTTTCACTGACAAATCAAGCCCAATTCTTCCCATATTAGCAGAAGGCAAAGGGATGGCCAACAACATTTTTGTAGGACAATGCAGATGACCCCATGAGCGATGTCAACTACTTTTGCCAAAATATCAACATGGAAAAACGTCCATGCTTCCTTTCCTAGGTTGGAATGAACTGACAACATCATTCAAGACTATGCCCGGGATTCATTTTTGAATCCAATTTGACAGGTCTTTAATGTCCCATTCAAGAATTTTTCACTTTAATATACATGTAAAGCTACAGTCAAGCTTTTGGGTGAAGGGATAAACTTAGGTGTATGTAATTGCAGATCTTACATGATAACATTAGGCTTACACTTACCTGATGTAGGGTTTTAACATGGCACTCCAGGAATGCCTTGGTTTCTTTGTACAGTCTGTCACCTAATGGTTCTGGGTAAGCCACACAAAGGGCGTACACATCCGTGACACAGTCAAGGAAGGTAATTGGGGCAAAACTGAACATACGATTTATGGACAGTAATTCTGATTCCATGGTTCATGTAAAAGGTAGCCTATTTTACATACATTTAAAGGTAAGACAAAAAGTGATGTATCAGCAGCATGTCACACACAGAGAGCAAAGCAAAAAAGAAACACATAACAAAACAAAACCAAAAAAGAACAAGACAAAAATAAAAACATTTCTCTGGGTAGGATTTCCTGCAGGTTAACTCTGCAAAATTGGCTGTAAATTATACTTTCTCATATCAGCAATTTGATTTATCTATAAATTACAAATTAAAACGCTTACAACTAATGGTAATGGATAAACGTATTTACATGTAAAACTGTGAGCTTCAACTTGTATGAAAATGGTGCCAGCTTCTTGAACAGTCCGGGCCAAGTCCAAAACAGGCAAAATTGATCTCGTTATGGTTACATGTTTCCTGATCAGGAGAATTTCACGTATGTTGCCTGAAGTGGAAACAGAAACCTTGTTGCTGTTGAAAGGCTGACTCAATTCTGCATTTAATACTTGGTGTGCTCATTGCTGTCTAACTGGAATGTAATGGCGAAGACACCAAACACCTTAGCCTCAATCATTGAAAGCATATTCACACTGATTCCATAGAGCTTGGTCTACTCTTTAGCTGTGACAGTGTGGCTAACACAAGACAAGAGCATTGTGCCACATCTTACAGTGTTGTACTGGTGCTCTTCAAACCAATTGCAATTCTGCATGTATTTGAGGCAGCCAATGATGAAAAATACAAAAAGGCAAATCTACAAATTGAATAACACATATAGCTATTATTATTATTATTATTCCTAATTTTATATATTTTTTTTGTGGATGTTCTGTGTAGGTGCACCATCGTGAGTGTCTGTCTGCAAACTGTTTATATGCAACAGCTAGGTGCTAGCAAACTGACCACCATTTCTCCTGAATGTTATGCTGGAGAACTGTGGCACAGGATCACCAAGATTTTTTAGCCTGAAAGTTCTTTTCCTATGGCCCATTTGGAAATAATTCAAAATATGTGTGTTGGACATAAGTCGACTGACTGACTGGGTTGCATCCAACAAGGAGTTTTTCAGGGATGGCTTTGATGGATTAAGCCCGTGATTGTCACATTACACGTAGTAATATCATGCAGAAAAGGATATGAAAAACGGTCATTCCATACTGCTCTGGGAATGCGATCACATGTGATCACAGATTTCACCGTCTCCAGTAAGATCCCCCATGTAGTATCAAAGTCCACACGTCGTGGTCTGAGAGACATGCCTCTCGGCTAACTGATGCCTAAATAAATGATAGGACTTTCCCACTCTGATGATATTTTTCCTGTAGAACATGAATTAACAGACATTAAGACAGCAAACTGTTTGTATGCAACAGCTAGGTGCCAGCAAACTGACCACCATTTCTACTGAATGTTATGCTTGTGAGGCATATTGTACAATCTGCTGATAGACGTGAAAGAGGTTGACTAGTCAACTGCTGCCAGTGGAGACTCAGCGCAGGCTTATTTGCAGTTAATAAGTCACAGATAACTACATGTGCCTTTACACCTTAATACTTTAAAACCCCAATGTGTTACTTTAAAAAAGTGTAAGACAATAACTGTTTCTGTCACATCTGCAGGTCATGCTTGGTCAATTAGATGTACATTACAACTCCAGATTCTAAAATGAGTTCAATTTGTTTAGCTAAATGGCATGACAGGGAAGGAAAACAGTGACCATGGCACAGATGACAACATGATACTGTCACAGTGTGGTCAGTCACTGACTGGCATGCACATACAAGAGGTGACCAGTAGGTTGTTCAACTAGACATTGAACGCTTATGTTCTGTTTTTCATATCAAAATAAAAAATGAGGGAACTGGGAATACAGCTTGCTGATAGCAACCTCAATCCCTACTAGGTGGTGTTAGCGACGCCAGCAAGCGAAAGCTGACGCCGCTAACATCTGTCATAGCACCAAAGTGTTACGACCTATACCATGAAATGAAGGCGTATAATTTCCCCAGTTTTGAACCTGGCATTCAGACAAAGGGTGATATTTTACTTTTTTGACATATCAGTCCCAGAGATGCTCTAAGCAAGATCGTGGATGTAAATTTGTACGTAAGTATTGATTAAATGTCAGTTAATCTGTTTGACGCCGAGGAGATATACCTGGAATTATTATCTAGGGTCAAATGTACCAAGAGGAGTTACCTGCCCTTCAATGCCAATAAAATCAGTGCGGTGCCCCGAAGACTGAATTTTTTGTTGAGTTTTGTGTATTTCACTCCGCTGTGAATAATAAAATATATAAATAAATAATATTTATAAATGTCTTATTTTAATTTCGTGAGGGCACGCTACTGCTGAACTAACGGGTGAGAAGTGCATTTCAGTTAGAGTTCAGGCAAAGCCAGGACACACTTTAGTACTCAACCATTCAAAAAGGTTTCTGTCATTGTCAAGTGGACTTCTCAATTACAGGTAAGCCTTATTACGTGGAAAGAATTGCAACAAACAGAAGTTCAGGATGTAGATGCATTGATGTTGTTGTTGCACACGAGATTTAGGTGACGAAAATCAGTCGGCTCTTGGATACCGTAGTCATCAAAATAGCGAGTTTCACACTGTTTGGGCTGATGAAAACTGGGGATTACACATGGAAATAATGCTTGCGTGTTTCATTTGTACTGTCACTATTCCGAAGTACTTCAGCTCTCAGGGAATAAATTATTCATCGTGACTTACTTTGACTCAGTTCGGCATTTCTTCCAAGTCATATTCCATGTCTCGCGCAGTGCGAGATATGACGAGAGTGCCACTCGTCTCGACAAGTTCCCGATAAAAGCTGAGAAAGGCTTCTTTGGAAACGAAAGTAAAGGCTGCAGATGTTTTACTTCTCGTAGCGCGTGGCATTTGTTTCCTTGGCCTATCCAAGCAGACTCGTTTAAGAACGCACAGGACGGAGTTTGAAGCTGAAACAACGGGGAAAACTTCAGGCAAGTACCTCATGTCAACTTTGTTTAACTCGTATCGACAACAACAACAACACACCTGAAACGGGGTCGGTCACTACACATATGCAGGCCTACACTACAGACTACATTTTCTTGGCGGACGTCACAAAATATGAAGATGCGGATATTAAAAGTGTTCAGTGAAGAATTTGTTTTTCAAGTAATGCTTGTTTGAAAAGAACCTCGCATGTTGGTTTGTTTAGCAGTTTATTTGCGTTTATTTTTTCGAAGTTTCACTTTGGGAAGAAGGTTTCATTTTCACTAAGTAAGGGACCATCACAGATTTATCATCTTCTTTACATCAATCCAGTCAATCCCTGTATCGCGACATGTTTATGACTCTTGTTTTCCGCCTTGATCAATCTACTAGGCAAATCCAGCCGGAACTTGAAAAGTCGTCATCATTATCCAATCAGATACTTGCCTGCTCGAGATGGCGATGAATTTATGCATGTAGTAAATTTCAAATGCGTCAATCAAATGTGCTGAAAACTCTTAAACACGTGCTGTTTGAACTCTATGAGTTGACAGAGCCATTAGGATGTAATTTCTGCCTGCTGGATCAAGGCAGAAAGCATAGCTATAGGCGAATTGCCTGACTGATAAAATGAAGATGTGATTTATGGGATTGTTTGGAGGTTTCCATGCTGTCATTGCTTCTGAGGCCTGGGTGACAAGAAGTGTCTATAGGCCTTCACATTTCAGGCTGTGTGCTGCAGCACCTCAACAGGACAGCCATGGTCAAATTAACCCCCACTCACGGGGGAGTGCCCCTGAGTTACCTTTGAAGTTTGAAGCTAAAGCTGCTGTCTACAGCTGATAAAGCTGATGCATTTCAAAGTAACACTTTTTACTTGGTATTTTTAGTTTGCCCATTGTTTTTGCTGTAAGTTACCCTGAACGGGAATACGATTTGCAATGGACCGCCTTGGTGGCCTGATGGTTAGAGCATCCGCTTGGAAGTCGGGAGATCCGGGTTCAATCCCCGGCCGGATCATACCAAAGACTTTGAAAATGGTACTTGTTGCTGCCTCTCTTGGCGCTCAGCACCAAGAGGGTAGAGCAAGGAAACAGGACTGGTTCATCCCGTGTCAGGATAATGTGACTGGCTGGCATGTCATGTCTGATGTCCTTGGCATGATGTTCCAGTGATGATTCCACTTTTAATCATTGTTGTAGTTCAATTAAAATAAATTTGATTTCATTTCCAATAGCTGCCTCGGGAACTACTTACCCTTTTCTGAACATTTTTTCTAATACCAGTGATGAATGTACGAATATTGACTTTGTTTCTTGTGGTGTCCCAAAATCCTCAACTAAAACCACAGTGTCACTAGAATGAGTATCACTTTTTGAACACCCATTTGTGGATATCATGGATTTTCGGGTGACATTTGCATCATTATTTACTCGAACAAATGTGTGTCAGTTGCAAGTTGTAACTCGATTCATCCTTGCTTCAACTATGCCATATGCATCATGACACATATCGTCTGTCCTTCCTGATGGAATTAAAAGTCATGTTGCCATGTGGAAGTGTTAACCGCGACAATATTTAATGGTGTAATGATTTTTAATTTATGCTCTTTACCAATATCTGTTTTAAATTATAGTTGAAACATAGGCAAAACTACAAAAGTGCAGTTTAATAGAGCACTTTTTGAAGCAACCTTACCTCAAGGGCGTGAAGATGGGCTTATCAGTTTAACACCAGCATGTGTAACTTTACGTCAGGCAGTGGTAGGACAACAGAATAAGTTTTTCGAAGTTTTCTCAAATTAGAATGTTTATTGGAGAATTAGATATATGCCACAATCTGAAAGAAGAGAAGAAGAAAAAAAAAGAATCAGTACTGTTACTGATTTGTCTTAGGATAAATAATAACCTTACTTTTTTTCTTATCCAATAAGTATGGTGTACATGAAGCTTTTCATTTATTTTTATTCTGTATTTTGGAAGCTTTTCTTTTTCTTTTATTCTGTATTTTGAAAGCTTTTCGTTTATTTTTATTCTGTATTTTGAAAGCTTTTCATTTATTTTTATTCTGTATTTGGAAGCTTTTCGTTAGTTTTTGTTGTGTTTTGTTGTCAGGATGGCGGACATGTGCGGAGCGACAAGGACAAGGAAATATGACATCCCCTTGTCACACCTGGATTACAAATACATCGAGGGCTGCAGTGATGTGAAGGAACTGGAGAAAATCCTCAAAGTTTTACGGTAATTTAGTTATTTTATTCCATTGCTGTTTAATGTCATTCAAAAGAAGCTTTAATGCAATGGTTTGATTTGCATATTTCTGTTATAAGCTCTAATGTAAAACTTACCACCTGATGACTGTTTGTCATTGGATGGAACGAAATAGGTATCTGTTTGTAGATGAAAATGTTTCTCATTTATCATTGCTCATCCATAACATGATGCCTCCGTGAACTGAAAGTAATTTGAAAACTTGCCTATATCACCACAAAATGATAACAAAATAACAAATCACATATTATTTTGACTGTTAACACTTGCGTGCCCTTTCAACAGATCAGGAGAAGAGGGAAGATATCCAGACTTGGAGGAGACGTGTGAAAGGAAGATTGAACGGCTGAACCCTGACAGGTGAAATGCTACAGGGGATGTAGTATTGTTAACGAGTTTGTAAGCACTAAATACATGTACTATGGGTTTTGTGTGGGTTTACATGTGGTAATCCTGAGTATGGTGCGAAACACCTTTCAAACAGATAACTCTACGTGTACCTTTAGCCAGTGAGCCGTTCAGTGCCCCAGAGAAGTAGCTCTCATATACGTGATGTGTGTGGAAAATTCTTAATCTCAGAGTTCAACAGCAATCAGTTAATTGATGCCTTTCTTTGAGACACCCGGTTCTGATTAAATTAGCTGACAGAGATAGGGAAAAGAGCAGGAAAAATGCAAATGAGAGGCCCTGGTTACAAAGTCTGGCTAAATCTCAGGTTAGTACATAAACTCAAGGCTTCAGTGTATGCTTCTTTTGAGTGTTTTGGATTTCTCATCCAAAATTTTCCTTGATAATAACGGCTCCTTCTTATGAAAACTGCTTTATGAGCATTAGGACATATCAGACACATTTATTACGTCAACAGTAAGGAGAAGTTGTAACAGATTTCTCAACATTGATTTCATTTTACTAGATTTGGCAAAAACTATCAGGTGCACAGGGTTTTGGTTATACCTGTCGTACTTGCCCCCTCTGTCGTGTTTGTACAGGATCTGAAAATGCTGGTATTGGGGTTATGTGGTTACGGCTCTGTTGTCAGTGGCTGTAGAATCTGTTTTTCTTTCCAAACAGTCGAGTTTTACGGAAAGCTAAACCTCCAGCTGAGCCGGGTGATTTGGATAAGGAGGAGTGGGAAATCATCAGTGACAGCATAAAGGTGAGTTAGAAAGCTTCGCAAAGCAGACGAACCAATGAAGTGACAAAAAATAGGGTTGGTAGGTATAGATATTTCTTTTTTTTTTATTCATGCAAATAAAACAGATAAGAATAGATTTTAAAGAAATTAACATGGAGAGAATGATAAAGAATGAAATTCCATCTAAGACCCAATAAAAACTTTAGGAATAAGGCAGGAAACACCAATGAAATCAAATAATTACAAATTTTGGAGGAGGACCCTTTTTGGGAGGGTCGGTTAGGTTACAGGCAACAAAATATTTTAAATGATGGCCTTATGTTCGCTTTGTAAAATAAAATATATGTATGAGTAATGCAAAACTGTTATTGCAGCAGCCCTTCCAAAACACGGTTTGAGGTGCAGTGAATAAGGACAACTGAGCTTGCACACAGTGCAGTAAACTGGTCAAGATGTGGTACAATGGGATGTGTTTTATTTGCGTAACTGCAAAACCATGTTAATCTTCATTGATTGTAAACTCATTTGATGTATTTGAAAAGATAAATTTTGTCAAAAACATCAATCGCGTAAATGAAATAGATGAATATATTGGAGATCATTTTTGGTATTAATCTTGAAAAGAAATTAACATTATGAATAGTGTGAAAAGAACACACTTTGTTAAATTGAATTCCTTTTGTGTGTGTAGGACTTTACTACAGAAATGAAGAACCGTGAGACCTGTGGACATTCCGAGCCCTGTGAGAGCGGAGATAAATTACCCCCAGTTCGGGGTACTGGAGCTCAAATCAACACCAGTGTCAAGGTAAGGCAGAATTAAGCTGAATTATTTGTAAAATGTATATCATGATATTAAGAGATTAAGTGAATATAAGTCAATCTGACAATACCGTAGATCCATGGATACAGGACGTACCCTTTTGTTTGTAAATCACTGAAAAACACCTGTGACTAACAATAAGCCGCACTGTAAACTCGAACCTGCCACCAGGGCGATCACATCACCCCAGCATGTAAAGCCAGCGAAGGGCCAATGCTGTGAACGCCTCGGCTCAGCATGACAGATGTGAATAAACACTGTGGACAATGCTGACAAGCTGGCATGGACTGTATTAACCTTTATGGCTTTGTAGTTTAGTCTTTCATAAAACGAATAAGACGCATCACTGGGCTTTGATTGTAATGGCTACATGTACCAAAAAAAAAAAATGGCTGAATGTATTATTGTGGTTATAGAAGTCTTCAGTGGCTTTGATTCCTTATGATGGAAAAGTTGTAAAAATGATTGACGATTCGTAATGCAGATGATTCTGAAACCACAAACATGTCAGAGATGTCAAAGGGTGACAGGGTAGTGAAGTAAGGGGAGTTAATCCAATCAACCTGGTAGTGTGCAAGTAGACTTATGCTTGGCGGAAGTTGTGAAAAGTAAAAGAAAGAAAAACCAAACAACTTATTATAATATATGAAATGTTTGTATTTTTCTTAAATAAATATGCTTTTTGCCAATTGAGGATATAGATATGAGTTTGTTGTCGTCAATGTTGCTGTCTCTTGTCTGCCGTCTTGTTTTTCTCTTGAGCCCCAAGATGACTACCACATGCTCTTCACCTTGTGTTGAGGATGAATTAAAACACCATGTGTCCACGGATTACCTATAAATTTTATCCCTTGCAAGCAGGTCAATTTTGAGGGGAAAATATGCGGCTTGTATCCGTGTGTCTACCGTAATCACATGTCAGCCATTAGTTGTAATACTTGGCCTCATTTGACATTGAGGTAGTATAAAGGTAGATCACAAATAATAGGGACAAATCAAATCACCTCCCTTGATTACTTGGTTGCATAGGTAGATTCTACCAAAGCTGGAAAACATCAACTTCATTTAAGATCTCTGGACATCTCTGTGACTCACTGGCTGATGTCATGTTGTCATTCTCTGTCCTAGAAAATAGTTGTCTTTGTTGTGACATAACCTGTATGTAAATACTGTATGCTTCAGTAAGCGAGGTCCAACTTGCGTTACATCTTTGCTCCTGCTGCCTGAAAAGGGAGGTAATTCAGATATGGCCTATTCAGATTAGTGTAAATTACGATGATCGAGGTAATCATGTTCTCAGCTGTGCAGCAATCTCAACGCTAGTTATTTGGGGAATTTCGCCATGGTGTAAAGCACGAAATACTGCTAATATGGCAATAAACTCCAGGCTTTCATTTATTTACTTGATTGGTTGATATTACAATGCAGCCTTCTCGTCTGAAGCACCGGGTCCACTTGTGCGAAGCCCTCTTGATGTTAGGAGCGTGCAACAGCCTTCTCAGGTGGTGGCCATAGTAGTTACATGACTAATCCTGATAGGTCTTTGCGCAAGCAGGTTCAGGTTTTTAAACTGAGTTGCCATGGTCACACATGCGGTCCTGTATTTTTAGCTCACCTGTACAAAGCACTTGCACATTTGTCATACACATTGGTGTCTCAACATGGTGTATGATATTAATGTTGACAAAGACAGTAATAAAAAGTGATGTTATAATCCAAGTGGACTGAAACATATCTCCAATTCCAATGTTCTGTTATTACAGCCATCAGGAGACAGTACAGGTAAACAGAAGACTGCCAAATCGGTGAAGCCGAGGGATTACAGAGAATGGGACAAGTAAGTTGATCGGTTTTGCAGATAGGGCCCCTCCCCCGTCCCCCTAAAGCTCCACCCACTGACTTTTTACTGCAGATAAGTAAAGATGCAGTGTCTCAGAAAATGGCAGTGGCAATTGGCTATGTATATGTAGTGGTATTGAAAGCTGCCCTGAGCACACCGGTTTTATGATTTGAGCAGATAGTGTGAGAAGGATGCAAGTGAAGCCGAAACTTGCCGAATGTTTATGCACATGGCCCTTATTTGGAGGCTGTGGTACATGCACTATTAAATAAACTATTGTGCAAGTTTGATACCATTCTGTGTTGTTTTTTTTTTTTGACTTTTGGAAACTGCCTTTGCTGTTTTGTTGTGTGGGCGAATTTTGCTGTTTAGTTGTTCGGTGTAATTATAGCTGTAGCTGTGACAATCCTGCTAAATAGTATTGAGCGCAGCATTTGATTTTGTCATCTCATGATCTGTTTTTAATTCAATCAGAAGTCACTGTGGGGATACTTACCACAGTAGATGTCTAACTTCACACAGTCTGGGGAGTGACGTCGTTATGCGATACATTCCTGTTCAACTGTTGTGAGCCACAAAGGAACACAAATATCAGTAAGAATCTGCTTTCCACATGTAATGGTTTGACTGAAAGTCCCCAAGGAAAAATCTGAATGGCTCAAATGTCAAGTGTCCTGGCGTCTGTTTTTCCAAGAACTAAATTGTTTCGGCCTTTGTACGAATTGTTTCAGGATTGATATTGACAAGGAGTTAGAGTCTGTGGAGAAAGAAGAAAGCTCTTCAGTGACTGGAGTTAACAACGCACTTAGGCAGTCATCTCTCCCACAGAACCTCAAGGCAGATATTGACGTCTCAGGTTAGTGAAATCAGGGTGCTTGAAATGTTTCTGGAATCTGGATGATGTTTGTTCCATTTTACTAAACCTTAGGGATTAAAATAATTACTGGAAAAAGCTAGAAATATTCTGATATGACAAGGTGGCAACTTTGCCGAAAATATTAATATTGGGTGACAGTGTGTCTGGAAAAAGTACTGTTGTTTGGTCGTGTTCTTGACCACAGGCCTAGAATCTTAAATATAGTGTAGGGAATAGAAAGACAGTATTATATAGGTTTAAAGCTGCAAAATCATTAATACCAGAAGTACATACTGTCAAGGTTGAATTAAGTATTCTTTTTGCTAAGGAGTAAATAGTCGGTAGAAATACCAAACATATAAATATTGTTAGTATGTGGTTATTTTTTATATCTATATTTTGCAGGATTAAGCGACGAAGAAAGAACGGTGAAAGCTAACAGAGAAAAAGACAAGGGGAATGAGGTTTGTAGGCAGCTGTCTCCATCAGCTGAGTCAGGAAATGTGGTCGTTGCAACATGTGTAAAGAAACTCATTCTTCTGGTGACAGATACAATGTCTTAAAGGGTTGACTTTGAAACCACCATCCTTTGATCAGTGAGATCACTTGTTCCAAAACTGATTTGATTTGATTTATTTATTGGTTTGATACTTTCGCCATATTCAAGAATATTTCACCTGCATGATGACCGCCAGCATTATGGTGGGAGGAAACGCCATCACCATTCATAGGTTGCTGGCAGACCTTTCCACATAAAACGGGAGAAGAAGTCTTAGCCAGCTTGAGCTGGAATTGAGCTCATAGGGATGGCATTGTTGGTAGGCTTCTGGGTCATTGCCCCCCACTGGCACTCTAACCACCTTGGCCATCCCAAAACTGAATACATCTACCAAGAACAGTGCTCTGGAAATCAAATTGATATTTTCAGCCAATATAAAGCATGATAAAAACCAGTTCAACATTTTACAAGACATCTATGTGCTTTAGCAGTATTATTGTTATTAGAGATTACACTGTCTAGATGTAGCACAGGTTCTAGTGCGGAAAATTGGCTGATACCTATTGGGGTTTCGAACCAACGATCTCAGAGTCAGACACCAAATCGCCAGCAATACATGTCAACCATCTAGACCACTTGATTAACCAGCCTTCTACGAAAATAGAAGGTAGCTGACCAGTAGACTTTGCAGCAAACATGCACTACCCCTCTGATGATCAGAAATGACGCAGCTCTCTTAGCTGAACATATCAGATTGGCAGATGTCATTCAGAAAGTGAATTTAAGTAACATTATTATCGTTGTTACAGATTACACTTTCTAGATATAGCACAGGTTCTAGTGCTGTAAAGTCTACTGGTCAGCTACCTTCTATTTCTGTAGAAGGCTGGCTGGTTGAGTGGTCTAGATGGTTGACATGTATTGCTGGCGATTTGGTGCCTGACTCTGAGGTCGGTTCAAAACCCGTATAGATCTCAGCCAATTTTCCGCACTAGAAACTGTGCTAAATCTAGAAAGTGTAATGTGTAAGAACGATAATACTGTTACTTGAAATTCACTTTCTAGACGACATCTGCCAATCTGATCTATGTGCTTTGTTTACATTGACTCGACTTACCACAAGAAGGCACAGATCATTTTAAGGGCCTCTCATCGTTATCTGACTGAAGATTTGTTGAGTAGGGTGTACATGCATACTTACGTACAGAAATTAACTATCCCAACCCTTGTAGTTTGGTCTCCAAAGTAAAATTAAATAGATGCATAAATAACACTGAGAAGTGCTCTTTGATATGCGAAAAGGAATTGAGTGTCATTGAGGAGTTGTGTTAATTACTGTTTCTGAACCAACTTGTATAGATTTGCCCACTATCTGCACTCGTCTGTTGTTTCAGGCGTTCCGCTCCAATGACTACTTAGAAGCAATTGTGTATTACACTCGCAGTATACAGTGTGTTCCTCTCCCTGCCTCGTACAACAACAGAGCTCTGGCATGTAAGTACACCATCCACAATAGATGTCTTGATTCATAGGACATAAATTCATAACTGGTTTTTTTAGCATGTTGTAGTATGAGAAAAATTGGGAATGAAAGAAAAGAAGGAAGAAAGAAAAAAACACAGAGCCACCATTTCATTGGATAAGCTGCCTGTGTTTGGACTGAGTGAGACGCCAGGCCTGCTGTCACAGTCTCTCTGAGCTCATGCATATTTTTGCCGCATATTGCTTTCTTAATACGGAAGTGCTGCTTGTTGCCCAAATATCAAAACAGTTTAACACAGGATTTTTCAGACAATTGTATAAAGCATTTTTAAGTGACTTAGTTGTACTTTAATAAGGATTCACGAGTGGTTAATAGATATTCTCTGTTCCAGATCTCAAACAGTCAAAGTGGTCAGAGGCAGTCGCTGACTGCAATAAAGTTCTTGAAGAAGAAACGGACAATATTAAAGGTAAGTGGTTAACTAAGAGTTTACATATACTTGGAAGAAAACTGGGACAAAGTGCAGTGGTTTCTTGGGCTCCCTGACCAGTTTCCTCCACGCATAAACAAGACTGAATTGCAAATCACAGTCAAATATTCTTGAGTATGGTACAAAACCTCAATCAGAGAGCAAAACACTCAAAAGCTTTACAAACATAAACATCTGTGACTGATCGAATAGTTATTCCTGTAAATGTAATGTCTGGCATTTAATGCCAATGCTCTAAAATTTGTGCGATGTGTGTGTAGATTATAGTAAAGGCTCTCCAATTTTCTTCCACCATTGTGTAAGTGAAGAATGCTTGAGTATGTCACCAAACAGCAGTCAGTTAAATCATTATTCTGAACTTCACACAGTTTTGTATTTGTATCAGTTTTGTATTTGTAACACTTCTGTATTTATACAAACAAGCAGCCAGAAATCTTTGGTGTGGTACAAGAAACAGTGGGCTAACAGTGCTAGAGGTCATTGGTTTATTTATTTATTTATTTATTTATTTTTTCGTTTGGTGTTTTACACCGTACTAAAGAATATTTGACTTATACGACAGCAGTCAGCATTATGGTGGGAAGAAACCAGACAGAGCCCGGGGGAAACCCACGACCATCTGCAGGTTGTCATTGGGCTAAAACCTTATCGGGGTTAGCAGCGTCTTGTGAAGATTTTTTTATTTGCATCAGTGTTGTATTCCACATGACAGGTTTGTGATTTTGTATTTGTAGCCATTTTACGCAGAGGCACAGCATACAAGGGGTTAAAGGATTACCACAAGGCTCAGAGAGATTTTGAGAAAGTTTTACAGTTGGAGCCAAATAATAAACGTGCCAAGGTAAGTTTTGAACGTCGGAGCTGCGTACATGTACACAGTGTTTTTGCTTCTGTGTTGGCAATCAAAATATTTTGGTTCAATTCTAAGCCAGTTCAAACCTAAGGCCGTGAAGGCTGTCTAAGCACATGTACATTTTTTTTTAATCTTTGGTCCGGTTTAAAGGCATATGCCGACCCTAAGCATGCTGTAGTGATACTGAGCAGGTTTTCATGTCTGGTGTCCTACCATGGTGTCCTAGCCATGATGCACCAGTCTTGTGGAAGTATTAATATGTCATCGTTAAGCCCAGCGTGTTGCAAAGAAAAATATTTGTTATGTTATCAAAATACTGAGAATGTGAATGTGACAATACACCTGTAACGAAGACACATAAACAATCATAATGGTACATCATGTGTTTGGCAGAAATCTTTCGAACATGTTAAAATATGTGAATGTGGTGGATAAGTTGTTACTCAATTAAATTTCCACAACATGTTAGTATCTGAATATTAAAGAAATGTCTCTATAAATTGCACCTCGGGAACGTCAAAAAAAAAACAAAAACAGCTTGCCAATGGGAACATTTGTCATTTTAGGAATTGTTAGAAGAACTGGGAAAAGAGAAAGCAAAAGAAGAGCAGGAGAAAGAGGAAAGGAAACAGAAAGGACGTCGCATGACTATAGAAGAGGTGGAAGGGAGTGAATCGGAAGAGGAGGAGCCTGACAAAATTACAGCATTGAATGAAGAAGAAACACAAGAGGTGGGAGCCGACTCAAGTCTTGTGAATGGCCATGCTGATAATTCCTCAACAGAGACAGAAAACAAACCCGAAGCCACAGAATCCACTGATGCAGCCAAATACAAAGCTGAAAGTGAAAGTAAAACAGAAAGTGAAAGTGAAGTGGAAAGTGAAAGTAAATCAGGAAGTGAAAACAAGGTTGAAAGTGAAAGTAAATCAGAAAGTGAAAGTAAGCCAGAAAGTGCAGGTAACTGTGAAGGGAAAGTACAGATTGAACGTGAGGCCAAATGTGGGTCAGCGAATGAAGACACCAGAGACGGTAGTGTGTTAAGCACTGGTGAAATGACTAACCCCAAGGAGCTGTCATTCTCCCGACCAGTGCTCATCCAGCACCCACTGCCTGCTAAAGCCGGTGAGCTGAGGGAATTGGGCAACTCCTTGTTCAGAAGTGGCCAGTATGGAGATGCCATCGTAAAATACACAACTGCCATTGATTTGATTGCTGAAGGTAAGTATTCATATGTCTTCACGGGTGTTATCCTACAGTTTTGGCATGTTAATACAAAAAATGAAAGATATTCTGAGCCGCAAGGGAGCTGTGAAAATCAAATTTTCCGAAGATTTTTCACTTTTTTTTTGAGCCCTTGAAATTACCTTAAAGCTTTTTTTCACATTGGTTAATATAATAAAGATTGATTGTCACACAGATGATAAAATAAAATTATAAAATTTTCAAAATGTTTTGTAGACAAATAATGGACACTGTTGTAAAGAAAGCGATGTGACTTCACATAGCTTACATGTAATTGTGATTTGAAAAGGACACCTTATCCTATTTTAAATGCGTTTAATGGTACAGCGACAAAGGAAATACATGTACTTGTAGTGTTATAGGTCTGTTGACAGTTTTTGTATGAGCTATGAATGGCACTTTTTATTAGTCCAATTGTATAAGTTATCTTTAACTGTGCAATGGACTGATCTGTTGAAAGCTGTGAAATTTGCTACACTGCTTACCGCACCTTTCCTTTTGTTATCTTCCACACTGTATTGTCACATGTTTGTTTTTCCCAACATGGACAGACAGCACAGAGCAAACCGTCAACCTGTCCTTGTTGCACAGTAATAGAGCTGCGTGTAAGCTGAAGGTTGGGGATTGCACAGGGGCAATTGAAGATTGCACGGAAGCCCTGCGTCTGGTGCCTCACTCTATAAAGCCTCTGCTGCGGAGAGCTCAGGCCTATGAAACCACAGAGAGGTAAGGCCATCACCAGAGGCAGAGGCAAAAGTTATTTTGTAGGCTATTGCGTGTTTCGCATTAGCAAATAATGGATAAATCTCGCATGCTGGATGTCGCACCGTTTTTTGTGACAACATTATTTTCCATTCCATTTCCGGGGAAAGCTATTATGATGCTATGATGTCACAGAAAGATTGAACATTGTAGCTAATGTGTTGACATTCGATGGACCCATTTACAACAATGCTGGTTTTTATTGGTCCAATATGTGTTCTTGATTGACATTGTGGAAAAGTCTGTCAGGTGTCCAAATCGTTTCATCTATTCAAATTCTGAATAGATGTATAGTAACAGCTCATAAATTATGTCAGTCAAGGTAAATTGCATTTCCTCCATCTGTGACATTTATGAATTATTGTAAATTTTGCCTTCAAATAACATTTGTTATTATCATTATGGCCTTCTCTTTACATGTATTATTTTGTAACAGTCTTACGTCAGGAAGTTTGTCTTGTACCTGGAGATTGGTCCAGTGTGTGCTCTTGAAGGATCAGTGGTTTTTTCTGACATGTCTGGGCTATTGTACTTTCTCCACGCTAATCATGACTGTTTTTGTATATTAAGTGAAAATTTTCAACATGATGTTAAACATCAGAATTAAGTAAAAAATAATTAATAGTAACTGCAAACAGTTGACACACTGATAATTCTTCGTGCTCTTGTTTTTTGATGCTGTAAGGCATATCTATACTTCAGACCTTTTAGTTCCACGTGTTTTTGTCTAACAGTTTTATGTCAGGGGTTGTCATGTAACTGGAGATCAAAGGACAGTGGTTTACTCTGGCAGGTCTGGGCTCTCCCCCACCCTAAACTTGACTGTTGGTATAGAAGTGAAAATTTTCAATATGCCATTAAACACAAAATAAAAGAACTAAATAAGTAATAGTATGTGGCAGCAGTAACTATACCCGTAATGCTTCTTGACCTTGTTTCAGATACCGTAAGGCATATGTGGATTTCAAACATGTCCTCAGTATAGACAGTAGTTACGATATTGCGTACCAGGGGGCCGGTAGGTAAGTGATACATTTATGATTCATGAGAAACTGGATCTCTCATTTTAAATTCTCAAAATCTGCTGAATTGGGGTAAACTTGCTGGCAAATGAACCAAGGCTGTGTTTTACTCAGAAGGGTAGACATGGAAACAATTTAAGAGCTTGCACATAAAAGCTGAGAAGTCTGTTTCATTATTAGAATTCAAATCCAATTAAATATTGTATTAACCAGCCGTTTTTTAAGGAATACATACTTCAGAAGATAGGTGGAAATAATTTAAATATCAGATTTATGAAACTTCAGTATTTTTTCAATGTTTTGCTAAGAATGGCGCTGGCTTATCAGCTATTGTGCTGGAACTTTTCGTCCCCCAACCCCCGTGCCCAATTTTTTTCGTTTTCAGCTTTATCACATGATGTAATTACGTACATTTTATTTTATTAAAATGCTAATAACATCATTAAAATGCAGGTATTATATTTCCTATTTATCAGACACATATAGGTGTTAGAAAATAACTGACACAGTTGAAGTTAAACTTCATTTCTGTATGTTTGTTTTCATTTTCCATTGTAATCATGCCACAGGAGTAGTCAAATGCTCCAACAACAAGATGGACCAAAATGGCGTGAGAAGCTTCCAGAATTACCCAGAGTGCTCTTGTCAGATGTTCCAATTATCCAGAACTTGTCCTCTCCATCTTCACAAACCTCGCCTTCCACCAATCAGCCTCCATTCACTCCACCCTCCAATACAGACCCTAATCCAGGAAGTACAACCTCTGCAGTCATGGCGGATAAAACAGCGGAGAAAAAGTCCAAACCACAGAGTCCTGAGGAGGAGTTTAACAGCAAAAAGGCTGAAGGGAATCAACTGGTTCAAAAGGTATTGAAAGATCCACATTGTATATCTACAACTCATTGAATTTAGCATTTCTTGCATATTTGTAAGAGATTTATTTTCCGTGTACTTTTATTGTTTTCTAAGCAAATCTAGGGATTATTTAAGACTGTTCATATGTACCAATGGTCATGAAAAAATGTTGATATTGTCACCGTTGGTTTCTTCTCTTGTTTCTAAGTCATGAGAGAGCATTGCTTGTGTATAGGCGCACAGTATCATTTGGAGACAACAAACTTATATGTTTACAAAATCGAGTTACGTTCTACCAGATCATCTTGGGCATATATTTATTCTTTGCATGAATTTTGAACCATTTTGTAAATATTTCACAGCCAGATCCTTTCAGTTGTATTTATTGTTAAATTATTACCACCGTGGCTTACAATCGTAGTCCGTGAATTCTTAGTTTGAGTCATAAAGATTGATATCTCTGTAATTTACAATTAACATACTTTAATGATCCAGTGTGAGATCAACTGGTGTGCAACAACAACAGTCAGGACACACAGAACTTGGTAAAATTAGTTTCTCAAAGCTTTTCGCGTAAATCATGTCACCTTATGGCCCCGTAACCTAGGCAACGTCTTTTAACGGAAAAGTTATGCAAAAAGCGACTGATGAAGTTTTGTGAAAGTGGTCCGTTGTGTCTTTTTAATGAAGAGCGCTATATGAAGGGGACATCACTCTGAACAGTGAAGCATATTAAATTCAGAATATCTTGCTTGTGTGTAAGTATGTAATATTAGTAGCCACCTGTGCTGAAGTAGTCTCCCTTGGTCGTCGCTCTTCAGGGTGAGTTCCGTCAAGCTGAGGAGTGCTACAGCGTCTGTGTTCGACTGTTTCCGTCACGAGCCGTGGGCTTCACCAACCGTGCCCTTTGTTACTTGAGACTGAACGAGGTAAGAAGTTGTGGGATAGTAAAGAAGATATCTAGAACACTCTTTTATCCAAAACACAATTTGTTTAGGTACTAGCTCTTAAAGCATGCAGATGGCATACTCTCACCCATTTCTAGCGGTCTTACCTCTGGCTTTAGGTCAGAAGGGTTGGCAGGTGTTGTCAGGCAAAGGTCGATGGTTTACCCTGAGCACTCCGATTTTCTCCACTTACAAACCTGACAGGCATCTCGTCAATGAAAGCTTCGTGAGAACAGCATTAGACACAGATCAAATAAGTAAACCAAAGTGAGCAAAATTGCAGTAGGCACTGCTATTCATACATGTAGTTACTGGCTTAGCACAGGTTTGTAGGTGATCAGGCCTTGGTCAGTGAGGTTGCTTGTTTGGCCGTGTTTTGACTCGGCCTGAAGCACACGGTCATGACTATGCTTAGTGCTGTAACATGAAAACATTGATGCCAGGGGAAAGTTTTCATGCCGTGTTCACTGTCATTCTGGTAGCGACATCAGCAGAGTAGCCTCCCTTGTACACGAAAAGGTGCATTGAGAGATCATACATGCAATTACCTAATGGAGATGTACAGGTAGCAAAAAGTGGTTGACAACTTGTGTTGGGTCGATAAGGTGATGTTTGTTGAAGTTTGCTGGATATCATTTGCCTTCCTCTAAGGTCACTTACACATCAAGCTCATTCTGCAGGTGAAAATCTGTTTGTAACATGCATGAAAATGCAGTAATTACTTGCAAGTAGTTTGATATTTACTACATCCAATAAAGTTTGTTTCCTCCATCCTTGCAACATGGTTTCCTCTATCCATGCAACATGATTCCTCTGTCCATGCCACATGGGTTCCTGTGTCTATGCAACATGGTTTCCTCTATCCATGCAACATGGTTTCCCCCAGCCGTGCAACATGGCTTCCTCTGTCCATGCAACATTGTTTCCTCTATCCTTGCGACATGATTTGCTTCCTCCATGAAACCTCTTTACCTTCATCCCCAAAACCTGGTTACCTTCATCCCCAAAAACCGGTTTCCGCCATCACTGAAACCAATCACCGTCGTATGAAGTGTACATATCCATTGTGTTAAATGAACTATTATTTACTTTGATCTTATGCTCCAGTCATTTAATCAGTTAACTGAAGTTCTAGAAGTGCCTGACTAACACCATGTCCTTATCCTTCTCTGCCTTACCTTGATCAGGCAGCCAAGGCTGAAGCTGACTGTACCACAGCCCTGGAGCTGGAGCCTCAGAATGTAAAGGCTTTATTCAGGAGAGCTCAAGCTAGGAAGGTAACAGGTCTCTGCTTTCTTATGACAAACCCTGAAATTTAACTTCTTTTCCATGTATGTAGGAAGGAGAGGTCTGGCTGTGAAGGTAATGGTTTGCTGTTTTCTCATCACAAACCCTAAAATTTAACTTCTTTCCACCTATTTAGGAAGTGTTTCTGGGGGAGCTAGTGACACTTCAGTAAACACAGGTACTTTATTTCACTATAGAAGTAGTTATGGTATTTCCCCCCAAAATTCGCATGGAAAAATCCATTTCAAAATTGTAATGAAAAAATGCATTTTACAGGTTAATAGGAGCTCATAAAATGTTTCCCTTGATACTAAATCTCACATTTTCATAGGATATCATGCTACCTTCACGGCTTCTAAACAAGCAGTAAAGCATTCTTCTAACATGAATAAAAATGGATAGAATGAGTACATGTAACTTGCATGTTGTCATGTTTGAAATTTTAGATCAAGTACGGTATGTTTAATATTTGACAATAAACTGATAGATATTGTTATATTTTTGTGGCAGTCATCTCTGTAATAGTGACACATTTGCAGATGTCCAAAATAGCTACTGATTTCTTGTTTCCACTTGGTCACTTTTGCAGATGTGCAAAATTGTTACTGATTTCTTATTTCCACTTGGTCACATATGCAGATGTGCAAAATTGTTACTGATTTCTTATTTCCACTTGGTCACATATGCAGATGTGCAAAATTGTTACTGATTTCTTATTTCCACTTGGTCACATATGCAGATCTGCAAAATTGTTACTGATTTCTTATTTCCACTTGGTCACTTTTGCAGATGTGCAAAATTGTTACTGACTTCTTATTTCCACTTGGTCACATATGCAGATGTGCAAAGTTGTTACTGACTTCTTATTTCCACTTGGTCACTTTTGCAGATGTGCAAAATTGTTACTGACTTCTTATTTCCACTTGGTCACTTTTGCAGATGTGCAAAATTGTTACTGATTTCTTATTTCCACTTGGTCACATTTGCAGATGTGCAAAATTGTTACTGATTTCTCATTTCCACTTGATTACATTTGCAGATGTGCAAAATTGTTACTGATTTCTCATTTCCACTTGATTACATTTGCAGATGTGCAAAATTGTTACTGATTTCTTATTTCCACTTGGTCACTTTTGCAGATGTGCAAAATTGTTACTGATTTCTCATTTCCACTTGATTACATTTGCAGATGTGCAAAATTGTTACTGATTTCTCATTTCCACTTGATTACATTTGCAGATGTGCAAAATTGTTACTGATTTCTCATTTCCACTTGGTCACTTTTGAGGATGTGCAAAATTGTTACTGATTTCTTATTTCCACTTGGTCACTTTTGCAGATGTGCAAAATTGTTACTGATTTCTCATTTCCACTTGATTACATTTGCAGATGTGCAAAATTGTTACTGATTTCTCATTTCCACTTGGTCACTTTTGCAGATGTGCAAAATTGTTACTGACTTCTTATTTCCACTTGGTCACTTTTGCAGATGTGCTAAATTGTTACTGATTTCTTATTTCCACTTGGTCACTTTTGCAGATGTGCAAAATTGTTACTGATTTCTCATTTCCACTTGATTACATTTGCAGATGTGCAAAATTGTTACTGATTTCTCATTTCCACTTGGTCACTTTTGCAGATGTGCTAAATTGTTACTGATTTCTCATTTCCACTTGATTACATTTGCAGATGTGCAAAATTGTTACTGATTTCTTATTTCCACTTGGTCACATATGCAGATGTGCAAAATTGTTACTGACTTCTTATTTCCACTTGATTACATTTGCAGATGTGCAAAATTGTTACTGATTTCTTATTTCCACTTGGTCACATTTGCAGATGTGCAAAATTGTTACTGATTTCTTATTTCCACTTGGTCACTTTTGAGTATGTGCAAAATTGTTACTGACTTCTTATTTCCACTTGATCATATTTGCAGATGTGCAAAATTGTTACTGATTTCTCATTTCCACTTGATCATATTTGCAGATGTGCAAAATTGTTACTGACTTCTTATTTCCACTTGGTCACATTTGCAGATGTGCAAAATTGTTACTGATTTCTTATTTCCACTTGATCACATTTGCAGATGTACCAAATTGTTACTGATTTCTAATTTCCACTTGATCATATTTGCAGATGTGCAAAATTGTTACTGATTTCTCATTTCCACTTGGTCACTTTTGCAGATGTGCTGAATTGTTACTGATTTCTTATTTCCACTTGATTACATTTGCAGATGTGCAAAATTGTTACTGACTTCTTATTTCCACTTGGTCACATTTGCAGATGTGCAAAATTGTTACCGACTTCTTATTTCCACTTCGTCACATATGCAGATGTGCTGAATTGTTACTGATTTCTAATTTCCAATTGATCACATTTGCAGATGTGCAAAATTGTTACTGACTCCTTATTTCCACTTGGTCACTTTTGCAGATGTGCTGAATTGTTACTGATTTCTAATTTCCACTTGGTCACTTTTGCAGATGTGCAGAATTGTTACTGATTTCTAATTTCCAATTGATCATATTTGCAGTTGTGCTAAATTGTTACTGACTTCTTATTTCCACTTGATTACATTTGCAGTTGTGCTAAATTTGAACTGGACTACACATGCAGTCTCTAAAGCGTAGGCTTTGTCAGAATTATTTCAGATAAACTGATGTTTTGTGCACACTCTCTGTTATTGGTCAAAAAGGAGTCTTAAGATATTAAGAGGGAAATGAGGAATAAGTGCACTTGCTCTAATTAACGTAAAATATCGTCCATGAGAAATCAGCTCATTCTGTTAATTTTAGAAAGGTGTTATATGAGGTTTGTTTGGAAAGCAGGATGACATCCTGTTGGAAAAATGTAAATTACATCAGCAAAGGTAATATTTTATGATGTTTATTTTCCTCTAAAAATGCACAGTTGTGTACAAAATTTTAGGCCGTTTACAGCAGAGTGCATTAATGAAAAAGAGGATACAAAAACAAAGTGACAACCCATTTATAAGAAAACAGATAAATATACAGCAAATGAGGCAAAAGAATACATTATGACTTTTTTGTTTATTTTGGTTGACAGATGCTATCGCAATATAAGGACAGTTTGAGCGACCTAACCCAACTGTTAAAACTGGACAGTAAAAATTCTGCAGCCAGGCGGGAAATGGAAGTGGTCAAACAATACTACAGAGAGGTAAAATGTAGTGTCATTCTGAACAAAAATAATCTGTCTTAATTTTTTTTCAGGAAATGAAAGCAAAATTCAGGTGGAATATTTCTTTTTTTCATTTCCTTTAAAGAAAATTAGAAACAAGATCCTAATTACGCGTTTTAAAATATGCATGAATGAAAAAAAATTCACATAAAGCTGTACCTTTTTTTGTGGCTCACAGGAACTAGAAAAATTGAAAGCCTCTAGGACACCTACTTCATCATCCACCAAAGAAGGGACCAAGTCTGATTCAGGTAAAAACTCGTCAAAAAAGACTCAAAAACGAATGATAATTGAAGAGGTAGAGGATGACACTAATGAGGCTCCAGGGAACTCTTCGGTGAAAGAAGGTGAGAAACGTCATGGACCGCACTGACAGATGCACTTATCATTACTACCTTAACTTGGGTTAATAGGGCTCCTTAGCAAATGAGGTGACTTCAAATCTTCAACTTCATTTCTATGATATATGTGTTTTGAATGTGTTTTGTCCTGCATGGGTTATTAGGGGTTCAAGCTATTGAGGCTTGAATCCCTTTTGTTTTTGTTCGGATTATCATTATTATTATTCTCAGCAATTTCATCCTGCGTTTCTAGAGAAGACGACAATTCACACAGCTGTGAAACTTCGGTATGTTTTAGCTTCAGATCTGTGGTTTTGCACCTAAACTTTTGGAAACTTGTGACCTCATGTCTTGGCGGCTATATTGAATTTTGATGAAAACTTTTAAAAATCTTCTTCTCCAGAAAGGCTGACACGATTGGGATGAAATTTAAAATACAGTTATGCAAGGCCTAGGTACATTCAGGGTGATAACGAGGACTTCTGTTGAAAATTGTACAGGCTCGCTACTGGGTGAATATGTCATCTGATGAAAAAATTCGTTTTTTGCTAATAATTTCTTCACATGTACAGAGGATGTCCTACTAACAGTTTTACCTGATGCAGTTTTGAATGTTGATTCCAGACAGGCAAATTTCGGAAATCTGAAAGTGACATCATGAAATTCGGAAGTGGGTTTTATCTCCATAACTAATGAAAGTAGAGACGCATTCTTAAGACCAAACATCATCTCTAGACATGGAGACAAATTTTACAAAACCGGAAATTACGTCAGCAAACTGGAAGTAGCACATGCCACAAAAAAAATCACCGTTTATGCAAGTATCAAAATTGAAAAACTTCTGTGGCTAAAATGGCAAGGCAGAAATGCATGGAATTTAGGCAGGCACTAGTCCTGAGGACTGTTTCTTGAGTAAAAGTTTGGGTGTCCCAGGTCACGTGGCCTAGCGGCCATATTGGATTCGTAGGAGAACCTTTGGGAGGCATTTTCTTCCGAACCCTCAGTCCGATTGGCCTGAAATTTTGCATGTGTAGCAACTGTTGCCATTTGCATTATTTGTTCGGAAGCAGAATGCAGTGTGTGAGCAAATAACCGGGACAGGAAGTGATGTCATGTGAAAACAAAAATTTTGAGTTTGAGTCTTCTAAATATGCTACCCAACATCGTTTGACATCCAAATCACGAATCTGATCTTATTTCTTTCCTACGAAGCATATTTTAGTTGCAAGTTGTGATCAAAGTGCTAAAAAGCAGTTTCCCTCCGTATTTGGATGTGATGTGACAGAAAACGCTTAAAGCTGTAAAGCCCATGGCTGCTCAATGGAAAGTGCTGTACATGTTCTGTTTGTGTGCTGAAAATCTTTGAGCTGTCTTAAAAAATACAGGATCTAGAGAGCTTCAAGATTTGACAAAAGATCTATTTACTATATTTGGCACATATACATCCATATGATATATAATACATCTACAATGCATTCGTGTTTAGGATGAAAGTAGAAATATTGAAAGCATGCTGCCCGACGTACTTTGATGTCCTGATCCCAGATCTGGCCATATTTCTTTCCTGTGATAGAACGATAGAACTGCATATTTGCAGGTAGCGTGAATGAAAACTGTTACAGAAGTTAACCTGAAAATCCCTGAGCTCAAAGGCCTGCACATGGACTGTACATGTGCCAAAGTAACGAAAGAAATGCTACCGACATGGACATACAGGCCCTGCTGGCTTGGACCACTGCATCGCCGTCCCTGACAGCTATATTTATAAATGGAGTGAGTTAAAAATTTGAAATGTGTCTTTCGAAGCCCTTTATGCTGCATGTAGGGCTGTTTGGCAGCAGTTGACCACTAAGCTTGCTGCTGGAATCCGGCGTCTTGCGGTGATTTGCGTCTCTGTGTCTCTCAGTCTCCATTTATTAAAGTCAGATCTGTTTCCAGTTTCCTTTCCTGACTCGTTGCTATCTAGATCCGCAGTCAGACCCTATTCCGAGCACATCGTGTTGTGTTTAGGATGAAAGTAGAAATATTGAAAGCATGCTGCTTTGTTTTTCTAAATAATGGTTCTGATCAATACATGCTCCATTGAAAGGTTTGAGAAATTCAGTCAAGGAAGAGGTTCTTCTCCAGCTGTATGTGGGAAGATCAGCCAGCAACCTATGGATGGACGTGGGTTTCCCGCTGGGCTCTGCTCGGTTTCTTCCCACCATAATGCTGGGCGCCGTCGTATAAGAATTTTTTCCGAAATAACACTTTGTTTGCTCCAGATGGACAGCTTGGTCTGATATGACCCCTTATAAAGTTGCTATAATTTTGGCCTGTATTTATGTGAGCTGTACGTATATACCTGAGTTGATGACTTATTTTGGGCCTGTCACATTACCGTAAGTTTCAGTGGAGAAGAGGCTACCTTAGATTTGCCATTTCCTGTGTTGACTTCATGCCCACTGTATTTGATTTACTTCGAGAGCATTGGAGAGGTCAATCCATGGACCCAGTTTGATCACACTATCTCAGTTGTGATATTCCTTACCTTTTAATATTGTCATCTTTCTAATTATTCTTTTCCTTTCCCTTAAGGCACAGAAACAAAGGCTAATGATGATAAAACCAACAAAAACCAAAACCAAACCAAAGATCAGAAAGATTCCAAAAAGCCTGGGTCAAAGTCTTCCAGTGCAGAGAAGAAGACCACTATAGCAGCTGGTGATAAACCGACCAAGTCTGGGGCTACGGTGAAAGTGCCCAAGTTGATAAAGGTGACCCCCTATGAGTTCATGCAGGCGTGGAACTCTCTCAAGTCTGTGCCGGACACAGAGCCTTACGCTAAGCTCTTAGAACAAGTACCACCTGTGGACATTGCTACAGGTAAGACTGGACTGTATGGTATAAAAGAGGTGTGGTCAAATTGTCCAGGAACACAATCATCCAAGACAAATCGTCCAAGAAAGTTGGTCAAAACTTCCGAGAAGGCGGGTCAAATCATTCAATTCATGTAATTATGTGGTATAGGCACAAAGTGGAAAAAACAACATGCATTTAAGTAGAACATAGAACATTTTCATTCAACAACAAGTTACAAGAGCTTTAATACAATGCGTTTGCATGAACAGTTCCAGATTGATGGGATGCCTTGTACTCTACATTTTGATAAATTGACCAACTTTCTTTGATGATTTTGCTCTTGGAACATTTGACCTGTAACCTTACCAAATAGGGTAATACCAAAGGAAATTGTTGCATGCTAGCACACTATTTTGACCCAAGAGCCTCTCACCAATGACGTCGCTTTGAGTTCAAAACCAGCTCTGGCTGGCTTCCTCTTTGTTCTGTGGGACCAACCTGCGGAGACTTCCCCAGACTCTGTCCAGTTTCCTTCAGCCATAATCAGGGCAGCTATCATACATGAAAGTGAAACATTTTTGAGTGCAAGCAGCAAACAAATAAATAAATAAATACGTGTACATTCTTCTTTGGGAATACTTCACAGAAACATTTTTGAGTGCAAACAGCAAACAAATAGATAAATAAATACGTGTACATTCTTCTTTGGGAATACTTCACAGAAACATTTTTGAGTGCAAACAGCAAACAAATAGATAAATAAATACGTGTACATTCTTCTTTGGGAATACTTCACAGAAACATTTTTGAGTGCATACAGCAGACAAATAGATAAATAAATACGTGTACATTCTTCTTTGGGAATACTTCACAGAAACATTTTTGAGTGCAAACAGCAAACAAATAGATAAATAAATACGTGTACATTCTTCTAGGGGAATATTTCACAGAAACATTTTTGAGTGCATACAGCAGACAAATAGATAAATAAATACATGTACATTCTTCTTTGGGAATACTTCACAGAAACATTTTTGAGTGCAAACAGCAAACAAATAAATAAATAAATACGTGTACATTCTTCTAGGGGAATATTTCACAGAAACATTTTTGAGTGCATACAGCAGACAAATAGATAAATAAATACATGTACATTCTTCTTTGGGAATACTTCACAGAAACATTTTTGAGTGCAAACAGCAAACAAATAAATAAATAAATACGTGTACATTCTTCTAGGGGAATATTTCACAGAAACATTTTTGAGTGCATACAGCAGACAAATAGATAAATAAATACATGTACATTCTTCTTTGGGAATACTTCGCAGAAACATTTTTGAGTGCAAACAGCAAACAAATAGATAAATAAATACGTGTACATTCTTCTTGGGGAATATTTCACAGAAAGAACTTGAACAGAGAGCGATGTAACTACCCCTGTTTCAAAACTTCACTTTTCTTTGGGGTTTTTTTTTGGGGGGGGGGAATTGCTGGTTGCTCAGACACCGTGATCTCACTCACACGTGGATATACCAGTGAAATAGTCTTGAATAAATGCCAGTCATTCCAATGTGTCAAGCTAATGAGGTATACCCATACCATCTTTGTCAGCAGAATTGGTGTGAAACGAAAAAAAAAAAAGAATTGTAACAAGTATTACAAATTCTGTGCAGTGTGCTGAAGATCATCAGCATATAGGTAAATGAAACTAGATGAATTAGTGTACTACAAATCACGCATACTTTCATGGAAATTGTCTACAGTTTAACTCTTTGCTGTGCATCTGGAGGGGGAAATTTGGGTGAAAGATGAAGTAAAAATTAGTGATTTGTGTATAATTTGACATTCTTTTTTACTTTCTTTTCAACAATTTAGCACAGCAGTGTGATTAGTTAATGAAAAATTCCCTGAAGTTTTGGGACATTTATTGCCCTGTTTTATAGCCTGAACTTTACTTCTGATCTCGCAATGTTCTGTCTCTACCTTCAGTGATCAGCAACAGATTGGATGCTGGCATGCTGTCCAAGATTATAGCAAGTGCCTCAGAATATTTCATTCCAATTGGTAAGTGTTTTTTTTTTTTTTGTCTGTTACAGTCTCAAGTCAAGTTATAGACATTGAGCACTATTTAATTTTCAATAATTAAAGTGTTTGTGATGTCTCTAGGGGCTGCCCCTTTATTTAGTACATATCTCCAGCGTGGCAGTTTTGAGTTTGGAATCTTTCATCACGGAAAGAAGAAACCCTGCTGTACCACAGAACCTGTTTGTCATGTTAGGCAAATGTTTTTAATTACTTTTACCATGACATCTGAAAATAATTTCACAAAAGGTTATGAGAATGAATGAATGAAGAGCTGAACATGTGTGAACATGAAGAAGTCTTCTGAAATGGTAGGACTGTGTTCACCTTTTAACGACATAATGGCTTGATCTCAAACCTCAGTTTTCTCTGCATTTTTTGCCAGAGGAAAAAGCGAAAAAATGGAAATCGGTTCCTTTTTTGCCATAGCTGACCTTGGTGATGGTTTGCCTCTGTAAAAACCAGTCATTAATCATTAAACATGTATAGATGGTTCAAATCACATAGTTCATCAGTGTTCTTTTCTGGCGACAGGACGAGTAGAACTGGCGTACCAGTTCCTGTGTAACCTGTGTAAAGTGTCCAGATTCCAGACCATCTCAATGTTCATGTCAGCCCAGGAAAAAGAAGGTAGGCTGCTTGGTCACAGGCATGGCACCTTTTGTGCTGGTTAAGATCCATTGTATGCTGGTGAAGATGTGTTGTATGCTGGTGAAGATGTGTTGTATGCTGGTTGTGGATGCATGGTATGCTGGTGAAGATGTGTTGTATGCTGGTTAAGATGTGTTGTATACTGGTTGAGATACATAGTATGCTGGTTGTGGATGCATAGTATCTTGGTTAGATGTGTTGTGTGCTGGTTATGATGTATTGTATGCCGGTGAAGATGCATTGTATGCTGGTTGAGATACATAGTATGCTGGTTGTGGATGTACGGTATCCTGGTTAGAATTGTTGTATGCTGGTTAAGATGCATTGTATGCTGGTTAAGATGTATGGAATGCTGGTCAAGATGTGTTGTATACTGGTTAAGATGTGTTGTGTACTGGTTAAGATGTATGGAATGCTGGTCAAGATGTGTTGTGTACTGGTTAAGATGCATGGTATGCTGGTTAAGATCTATTGTATGCTGGTGGAAAGACATGGTATCCTGGTTGACATACATCATGTACATGTGCCTTGTACACTGGCTACAGCACATCATAAACTGTTAGGCATATGTGTGTGGCTTTACTGTGTGACTGTACGTGGGAAGGTCTGCCAGCAACCTGAGGATGGTTGTGGGTTTCCCCCAGGCTCTGCCGGGTTTCCTCCTACCAGAATGCTGGCCGTTGTCATATAAGTGAAATATTCTTGGGTAGAGTTCAAAACACCATTTAAATAAATAAATAAATAAATAAATTACTGTTTGACATATGTGTGTGTTGATTGATTAGCATTGTATGCTGGTTGACAAATGTTATGCTGGTTGACAAACGTTGTATGCTGGTGGACAAACGTTGTATGCTGGTTTATGTATATCGGACCTGGTAGGTAGATTCTGATAGACTTTAACTGTATGCAGATTGTCCAGACATCGGAAGGTCTGCCAGCAACCTGCCGATGGTCATGAGTTTCCTTGGCTCTGGCCGGTTTCCCCCACCATAATGCTGGCTGCCCTCTTAAAAGTGAAATATTCTTGAGTACGGCGTAAAACACCAATCAAATATATAAATAGATATGCCAATTATTATATGTTGAACCTTATAAGCTGGTTTACAAACATGTACATGTCTGTTGCTTGCTGATTGATAAACAACGTGTGCTGGTGTACAAACTTAATACACTGGTTTCATGCATATATACGTATTACTTTAACATGCAACTTGACATATATGGATTATTGGCTGACATGTAGAGTATTTGGGTTGAAATGCTTTGGATGTTGGTTGATAAATAGTTTATGACTGTTGATCTAGAGTGGGTGTTTTGTTTTTCCACACAGAATTGTCAGCTGTGTTTGACAAAATCGCAGCAGCCATGACAGAAAAGACAGCAGACATTGAGAAACTGCGCGAGAAGTACGGCCTGAAGAGCTGAGAGTGACGTCCCATTGGCTCATCAAATGGCATGATTACTGGTCTATTACTTAAAGACATTAGTCTGAGATATTCCACCGTAACTTGATAAGACAGTTCCAGGAAAGGTTTCTCAGAAAATAAGGAGAATCGCACATTTGTATTTTTTACAAGAACCAACTTTCAGACTTGTGCACCACATAAAACGATGAAGTCAAATGAGTTGTCAGCACAGAAACGGTTGTTAAAAGAACAGACCACATTTGGAGAAAGTATGAAAGTATGTAAGCATCATCTGAAAGGCAGTTTCGATGAACTACGGTGCTACGATGGACTTTTGAAGCACAGTGACATCACAAATTCCTTTTAGCAGCAAAACATTCTGTAACTGTTATGTTTCCACAGTAATACAGGTACAGGTGTGGCACTACATATAGATTTGTAACCTTATAACAATCAGAGGATATTTTGCAGGTAAGAAGAATCTGTGACGCCACTGTGCTTCAGTATGGTCCCAAAACTCTGAGGAAAACCTCAATCTTTATTTCTGTTTTAACCATGGTCAAAAAAATGCCAAAAAATAATGAAGACCATATCTGGCATCAGCACGAAATGATGATTTGTACTTTCTGAAAATGTGGTCTGTTCTTTTAAGATGCCTCTTCTTGCATGATGGAACAGAGGCGTTTTGCCTGTTTGCAATTACAATTCCAATTCAGTAATCAGTGCTTGTGATCAGGCCCTTTTTGGAAGGGTCAGTCGGATTACGCCCAACGGACATTTTTTTAAGGATGGCCTAAACCTAAGTCAGTCCTGGGCATCAGCAATCTTTGGGGATGCTTGACAGGTTCGTGGTCAGGTGGGATGGGCTGGGTGAAATGGTTTTATCTAGGTATCATTCTGTCAGTTCAATAGACAGGACAGCCCTAGTTATGTGGAACTTTCATCTGGCCTACCCAGTATGTCGTAAAGCCAGTGCAACTGTGAAGTTTCATTTAAACACCAAAATCTTGGACCATTGAAGAACCCAGTATTACAATGTTATGTTCAGAAACATGTGTTACAATTGTTGAACTTCTAGTGCCATAAACTATGCAATATACTGAAGTTTGAAGTGTGGATTAAAAAACAACTTCCTGAATCTTCGCATAGGGTTTAAAACAGAAACCACTATATACATACATATATATATATATATATATATGTAAGATGTCATTAGCATTTTCTTTGAAATCAAATTTAGTCCATTAAATTTCAGGTATAGCCTCTTTAATTATCTATCATGTGTATAGTTATTTATGGTAAAACCAAATATAGGTATTTTGGGAAGTTGTTTGGCGACTATTTTGTATCTTATGAGTATTTTCTTTAATGTGTTCATATGTTGAGTTTGTGAGATTGAAGTTTATGCGTGTACCTTCATTTTGCTTTTGTATTCTTAGTATTGTAGTTTGTGGGGCAAATTAAACTGTATACATATTCATTTGCTAAATGATTATCCACTTGTAAATACATGTGTATTGTTCCTTCATCTTATGGAATGACTTTTTATGCTTACCTGTCAGTGTTAGAAAATAGATGTTTTTACAGCCTCGTGTCTCGATCATTAACTGTAAAGTGTTGAGGGTCGTGTGTTCAATTCCAGCTCATGCTGTCTCCATGGCTGACTACAAAGCTGCTACCACAATACGCGTGTTGCCTCATCAACTGGGCGAATCGGCATAGGACAAGGTAATGTTTGTAAAGTTTCACTTAAGTCGACTGAAAGCTCACAACTTCGGATCTTGTTTAATTGCGAAGACCGGCTATCATCGTAGGAGTGAATAGATTCTTGAATATGGTGTTGAACAATGCAAAAATAAACATGTTCAGGTGTGCAGCGCAGAGGCGTAAATAACTCTCTGCACCTCCATGGTCCGCCAAATCCCACTGTACATATAAATGCGGCTTTACATCACAAAGTTTGTCATACGGCTGGGCTGCTCAGTATCTTTCCTCAGAAATCACACTGCCATCACAGGTGAAGTATTGTTTATTACAATGTACAAACACCAAATAAATAAATAAATAAATATTGAATTCACAACCATTTCATAGACAATATATTGTATGAGTTGTTGGTATCAGTGACTTAAAGAGTGTGTTAAGATCGTATGTTTTGTAAAAATTTGGAGGTTCTGGTTTTCTTTTTTGGTGTTTTTGTTTTTGGACTGTAAATGTAGGGCTACATGTAATCAGTGGTTATTCAATTTTGTGTAACTATGTTGTTTTGTTTCGTAGAAATCTGTTGGTTGAATTTTTTTTTTAGTTTAAGAAGTTCATCTTGCATCCCGAACAGCTGTTTGTTTTCAAACAGATGTGTCACTGTCAGACTGACAAAAGCAATTGTGTCCCAAATAAAGCAAGTGAACTTGTGCATACAAACACCTGTATGCAAGGAAACCGTCACTAAAGTTTCACTATTAGCTCTTCCTCTACTGATTTGTTGAATGCTGAAGCTGAACCAAGACCTCTTATGATCTACCCGGTCTATGACAGCTATGGTCAAACCGGAGTACCAATAAGAATCCGCATATCAGCTCTCGAAGGGGTAAAAGAGGCGATTTCGCTCGCCCAAAGTAAAAAAGAGACGAGAATGGGAACAGGTGTTGTAGACCTACTTCTGTTGTACGCCTTCTTCTGTTGTGCACCTATTAGATTTGACATTACCAATATTAGGAATGTTTTCAACAGTTTTGAATGGAATTTAGTATTAGTAGATTTTGAGGCTCCTACAGTGTTGGTTTTTTTTCTTTTTTCTTTGTCTTGCTTTATTTTTGATACGTATCAATGGAAGGACAGCGTATATGTGTAACGTTTCGTGGTTGTTTGGCTTCATTACTCCATAGATATTTAATAGTATTCGAGAGAAATGTAATATTTGCAATGGCAGTGGGAGTGGAATTTCCCAAGTAGAGTACCAAGATGTGCAGTGCCACCGAGAGTGGAAGGACCGAGGAAATAAGTCTGTTCACCGGACTGGATAGTTGAGACAGGTGATTGACAGTGTAAGTGAATGATATGATGTCTGTGGTTCTGTCTGAGGAATTGTTCTTTACCTGTAATAAGCTTCTGTCTGAGAAATTTTTCTTTACCTGTAATAAGTGTTTGAGCTGAAAGTGCTATATAAAGTCTCTCTTGTGTGAAAATGTTACGACTTTCCTGGAATAGAAACGAAGACTTTATGTACCGGTATAAGTTAATAACCGATTGATTTTATGAAATGTTAGAAATGGCTGAGTTAGTGAGAGAGTTTATCTTTCAAAAAAGCAGATATGCTCTGTTTTCTTACACGTGTTTGTGTAGCTCGCGATGTAAACAAGATGTATTCCACAGGGTCACCACTTGGTACACATAGAAAGGGTAGGTACACAAAGATGCCCTATGCAAGGTACACATCAGTGTTTCTGTGCAAATTTGTTACAATTAATATGTACCTGTGGTAAACATGTTCTTGTACAATTCTCATACCTGTGGAGAACGGACATGTATGTGGTATGAATGCAGGTCAGAATGACAAAAGGTCACTTTTAGGTTGACTCAAATCCATAAAACTTGACATGTGCAGCCGTTGTATAAATTATTGATTACGGCGTCAAACATCGATCAAATAATATATAAATTTCCAAAGAAATCATCACAGCACTAGTTATTTATTCACGTTTCCATAGTAGACATATTGGAAAATTGAAACACATCCAATCGCCAGACAACCTATAGGACTATATGTGTGTGTATGTGTGTGTGTGTGTGTGTTGCAACTTCTATAAATTCATGAATTATGAAAGTTGGTATCGTTATTCAGACATTGGATAGCCATGTGAATGTTACTGAAAGTGCTAAAATATGTACCGTTTGTTGAGTATGTTTCGTAAAGAATCGAAGCGATATTTCTTTTTTTTTCATCTGTTAAATGGTTAACAAGTTTTACTTTGCTGTTTATTGCACTTTTGTCAAAAACTGACCCCTTGTGCACAGTTTGTTGTTTCGCAAAAATATAGTGTGCCGTTGGTTAAGTATAGGTTGGATATGAAACTCTGTCTTTTGTCGTGCTCTTTCTTGTAAACTGCATATTCTCTTTTTTAGAATTAACTGAAATATTTGATTGCGTTGCAGTATAGGCGTTTGTATAATTCGTATGATATGATTATAATACGTTAGTTTTGAATCTTTGCTTGCTGTGGCACGTAAATTATATTTGCTTCAAAACATTTTCCTTGTTTTGTCTCATCAGTTTGATATGAAAACTCATGACAAAAATTGTAAAATAAACTTGCTTGAGACGTTTCTTTGGTTAATTGGTTGAATTTATCTGTTTGTTTACTTGAATGGTTTTTAACGCCTTTAGGCCTAATCAATACTAGTTCACCCATAGGCGTTGATCTGGTTTACGGGTAGAGGAACATGGGAAAAAAGGGAAGCTTTTCTTCGGGGAACAGGCCTTATTTTTCTTCACATCGAGACAATGTGTTAACAAGCCTGAGGAGTAAATTCAGCGACCGTGAATGTAGCATTTGGCTTCCTTATATTTTTATAAGGGGGTATATGGCTGAGTCGCTGTGATTTCAAGTCCAGCACATGCTGGATTCCTATGAGTGCCTATGAGTACATGAGTGCCAGCAACCTGCGAATGGTCTTGGGTTCCGCCGGGCTCTGCCCGGTGTCCTCCCACCATAATGCTGGCCGTTGTCATATAAGTGACATATTCTTGAGTACGGCGTAAAACACCAGTCAAATAAATGTATCAATAAATGTATTTTTATATTACATGTATTATGTCATGCCGCGTTGCTGTTAGGGAAGGGGTCCTTCTAGTTGTCGATACACAGTTTGGGTAACAACAATTGACTTGTAGCAGGTTAAATGCGAATTCAAGCAGCTCCTGACAAATGCCCATGTCATATAAACGAGTTAGCAAATCAAAAATGGCGCCCTCGCTCTTGATTTTTTTCTCTTCCCAGAATGTACGGCGTAAATAAGCGGTGACATAATTATTAGGTAGGGCTTTTACTGTCCGACAGAGTATACCTAGGGAGTAGATAGTTGTTTAACGTTTCGTTTGGATTACTCTGACAGATATACAGGGTTAGGACGCTGAAAGGAATTGGCTGACTTCCATCGCCAGTATACCAACATGCATACATGCATGTATCATATAGCAGGAAGGTGTACAGCGGGATTACTTACATAACTTACAGTTTTAAGGAGATGGGACATTAAGGGAAGCAACCGAGCTGAGTTCTAACAGTATTCAGTGTGTTAGAGAGTAACGGTGCACTTACTGTCCACTTAGTGGTAAGATATAGTGCTTTATATCCTGGTTCCGCGGGAATTTCCAGTACCACGGCGTTTACTCACCTGGGACAAGGCTTGCCAACGCCATTTGCAGGACGGACAGAAGGTAGGCAGGAACAGTTGATGTAGGAGTTAATGGTTACATAAACTTCTATCGGACACTTTAAGCAGTTCGGCTTATCTTGACATTTATATGATAACGCAGGAGCTCCGAACAAAGCCCGGGCCATCAACCACCATACACGGAGAACACCGTTTTGTTTTGAATTTTGCCGGATGCAAATATTTTGGGGCCCAATATCGTTGAACCAAATATATCGTTGGACCAAATATATCGTTGGACCAAATATCGTTGGACCGAATATCGTTGGACCAAATATATCGTTGGACCAAATATTACTGGGCCAAATATCGTTGTACCCAATATTGTTGGACCAAGTATCATTGGGCCAAATATCGCTGGACCAAATATCATTGCACCAATACCACAGGACTAATATAGCACCAAAGATCACTAGACCAAATATCGCTGGGTGAAATATCGTGGAACCATGGATGCGGGAAGCACTAGTACTTTCCACACTGCGGATTACGCCCTCTTTGGACTGAGCCTCGCTATATCTGTCGGTGTCGGGATATTTTACGCCATCAAGGACAGGAACAAAACGGACACCGAGGAAGTATTTCTAGGAGGACGTAAAATGTCGGTTATCCCGGTAGCCCTGTCTCTGCTGGCCAGTTTTCAGTCCGCCATCTCCATCATAGGAATACCGGCCGAGGCGTATTTCAGAGACTCGATGTATTTGTTATTCGCCCTTTCCAGTCCTTTGGCCATTTTCTGCTGCAACTACGTCTTCATACCGATTTTGTACAACCTGAAAATAACCAGTGTTTTCGAGGTATGACCTTTCATTTGATCTTTCCTTTATTTCTTTATTTGCATGTGGGTGCTTATGAAATTTAGCGTCGCTATGCGCAATCGAGTTTTTCCAGTACATTGCTTAAGTGTACGTAGGGCCATGTAAAGGACACCAAATGAGACACCTGGGCTCATCCGACAGATATACTAACCCTTTTTCCGTCAGTTCCATGGACATTCGGTCAGCACTTAACACCCAATTCACATAGTGAAACTTTTGACCATTCTGTGGCCATTCCTTTCACTCGAATGTAACAATCTGGATAATATATAGAAATCGCACTTGTTTTCCTGTTTGTTTGTTTTTTTTGGTTCTTTTTTTTTGGATCGGAACGTGCTTTTGAACGGCATCACGTGACACACAGTCTCAAACTCTGCTGATAGGCAGATAAGGTAAAAAGTAAAGCCTGTACAGTGTTTAATTTGTTCATCCTGGACAAGGCAGCCAAGTTTTCTCCATCATATACACACTTTTGGCAGAGTATACAGACCTACAGGCACGACTTGCTTTGCAGTTTGTACAATTATATAAAACAGCAAACTTATGTAGTAAATATACAACAGCGATTTACTGCATGAAGAAAAAGTTCAGTGCTAAAATTATCTCGAGCTCTAGACAGCATGTTTACACATGCACATTGCTATCTAAACATACATAGCAATGGGGCAGATAATTTATCTTTAAACAGGAAGTATAGGCGGTTCTACGCGGGTAAGTGAATGCACGCGATGATCTTGACCTACATATCAATCGTAAACACCTCCTTTTATCTTTAGAAGGTTGTTCTACACACCTATATAGCACAGTATCATTTAGCTGAAGTGAACTCTTACCATAAAAGCTGAACATCACAGGTTTTTGATCTAAAATTGAAAATTATCAGACTAGACATATGATGATATTTGTGTTATATTTTTCTATTATTTCGAAAATGTGTACACAGTTTGTAGGCTATGTGTGGCCAAAACCAAACCGCACAAATCTCGGCTGTCTAACATTTGCTCAAAACTCCATTACTTAGGGCTTACTCCCCTTGGGTCAGAGTGGCCCTCGTTAATTCATTTGACCCTGAACGATGCCAGAAAAACATGCAACATTTTTTTTTGCCTGAGTGCAATATGTAGGTGCATCGGAGTGCTGAGTGCACGTGACACATTGGGGTCTACGGTAAGTAAACAACAGCACGTGTATGTGTTAAAGCATAATCCTCGACAGTCACACACAATTCAGTATAAATTCCGTGCATTTTAAATGAGTCTTTCGGACACCTGAAACTTTACATGCATTCATGTCTAAAACTGAGAAAAATATATACACGTAATAACCTGTGCTGTTACCAACGTTCACATGTGTGAAGGTTGGAGCAAAGGCATAAATCGCCATGACTACTTGTCTACCGTGCGACCCGTTGAGCGGACGATGCGTCAATCGACACTCCGATCTGACTGAATTACTGGTGACAGGTAACGCATCCTGCACTTGATACATGATGGGAATAAAACACAGGGGACTGATATATATATATATACATTCTGTTGTAGTACTTGTCTCTTCGCTTCCACATCTCACTGAGGTCGGCCGTATCCGTGCTGTATTCCATCCAAATGGTGAGTGCACGTTGAGTCTATGAGTCAAATAACCTCTATGTAGAGTCAAATCTTATACCCTGTCTCGAAGTCGACTTGATTGCGGCGTTCTGGAACCATGGCATTTCTTGTGACAGATTTGAAGGAATGGGAAAGTTCAAAATACGCTTTCATATCGACCTGGGCGTGAAGCCTGTCATTGAGCCATACCAAAGAATCCCGTTCCACCTTCGCAAAAAGGTAAAAGAGGAACGGCCGGAAGTAAAAACCTTCGACCGTTGTACAACGTGGCTTTGACCTGTAGTTGTTGGTCCATGCAAGCCTGAAAAAATTAGTCCCAAGTGTTCCTCTGTTTTGACATGACACTAATGATCAGGGTATCGCCATAACTAATTCAAAATTCATTTCGTCAGATTTTGTGTGATATATCCATAATTATGAACCTGGGTGATGATTTCCTTGTTATGACCACCACGATGAAAAATTGACATTTAACTCTTCCACGGCTTAGAAGGAAACATTATTCTGTATGTAAATTCGATACTCGAATTCCTAGATTCGTGTCCTGCGAGGGTTGTATTTAACCATATACCCGATAAAAGAACAGAATCAATCCAAACTTTACCAGCACGGACTAAAAAGTCGTTTGGGGCGATTACCCAGCAACACAGTGTATTTGTTATTTCGATCCAAGAAAACAAACAGAACTTATCACAGATGCCAATGGTGTTGGTGAAGGAGTCTTAAAACTCGTGAGGGAGTCTCCGTGGCTCAAGTGGTTAGTGCAGCGTAAGGACGCAGAAGCCTCCCACAAAGGCGGTCGCTGTGAGTTCAAGTCCAGCTCATGCTGACTTCCTCTCCGGCCGTGCGTGGGAAGGTTTGCCAGCAACCTTGGTAGTGGGTTTTTCCCGGGCCCTGCCTGGTTTCCTTCCACCACAACGCTGGCCGCAGTCATATAAGTGAAATTTTCTTGAGTACGACGTAAAAGACCAATGAAATGAATCAATAAACAAATAAATAAAGAAAAACCGTGATGGTACAGAAGGAGGTCTGAAGGTGAGGTTTGCAGTGATACAACTTAGGTATTTATGTAATGTGCTGCCGATTGCCGATCAAGTCGAAAAATCTTGTATAATGATTGCCAATCACAAGATCGGGGAGAATCGTGAAACTCCCTTGCTGACGATGCGTTACCCAAAAGCATGGCTATTACTTACATTAAGTCTACAACGACAACACTTTCTTACAGCGAATCATGCCAGTGACATGACATGAACAGTTCAAACCCGGAAACAAGGATCTAAACACATTCTATCAGATCAGACATGAACACCCAACAAAACGTGAGATGAAAATCCTCTTAAAAGGATTTCCTGATTGTACAATCATTTCGCAACAAGGATGTCATTCTTGCACATTAGCCACTGCTAATGACTACTCAATCTTTCCAGTTGTATAAATTATTAAAACGACAAGAGTCATGTCGATTCGTGATAAAATCTACTCTGTTTATGAAATGCCAGATAAACTGAAACGGACAACGGTCATCCCCTAAGAGTCAAGGTGAGACAAAGTTTGCCTGAAATTTAGGATTTCGTCATTCAGAAATCTCTCTTCTGCTGCCGCACTTGTCACTAGTGAAGTTGCATGAGCGATTTATGGTTTATGACGTTTCATTTGTAATGTCAGTCGTTGAAACAGGCTTTTTATGGCTACATACCCAAGGGAATCGCGGTTCAACACTTCACTCCTCTAGGTGTAGTCCCCCAAATGTGATTGGTCGCCCATTGAGAGTGAAACTACGTATTGCAGTCTTAGGCGCAGTTACCTTCCAGCTAAGCGGTCATCTGACATACCGACGCGAATTAATAGAATAGATGAAACTTTGGTTTGACAAGCCAAATATCGCAACAAGCAACAACATTTAGATAGACCAAGCCATACTGGACAGCCAAACTGTCAACTCCGTTTTGTGCTTACCGATACACAGTAAATGTCCCTAAAAGGTTCTACGATTACTCCAAAGAATTCTAAGTACGCCGCATCATGCGAAATTCTGCCGTCTGCAAGAAGACTTTCTTGCCCTCATCAAGTTATTTCCAGTCGAGCTGAGAGCAAACATGCAGTGCTGTTAGCTTTTGGAAGCGAGTCTATATTGTTGTCGCGGTGATCACACGTGGCCTGTAATATGACTGAACACAACATTCTTGATTATTCATAGGCTGCATTCCAGTCCAGAATGTAAACAATGTGCTTGAGTTTTTGTATTCTGTAGTTTGAGTAAAAGACTGTCCACATGGTCGCACACGGTAGTATGAACAACGTATTAAATCAGGATGACACAGACGTGTGACAGAAAACCACAAATCCATTTCAGGAATAGTGTTACCCACATATAATAAGATAGTAAAAAAAATAATTATTTATAATAATAATTTTATTAGTAATAAAACAATTAGTTTAATTTATAAAAAATATGCCTACAGAATAATGAATTATTTGTTTGTTGTACACCTCCATACAAAATTCAAATTAAAATATCTCTCAGATCAGAATGACACGGTCTTTCAACTGATATTCAACTGATACTTTGTCATGACAACACGGAATTCTTTTGAATTCTAAATCTGTAGTGTCACTCTGTCAGATTGTGGTGTAAATTAACTCTTTATCTACCTTCTGTGTTGAAGAAGGCATTAAGTCGAAGTCTCCGTATCATTCAACAACAGTGTGTGCAAATAATATCTATTGTTTAGGGGTCACTGTTATACACATTGTACTGTTTTCTATAACAGTTGTTGTACATGGCGGTGGTGCTCTACGCCCCCTCCCTGGCTCTAAGTGCAGGTAAGTGGTGATATGTGTCTGGTTTGAAAGGGTTACTAAAATGTAACAAATACCAACCCTGATTGGCTGCCAAGAACTTGCGGACAATCTTGATCTGTTGACATGCAAAAACAGAGGAAGCCAATAGTTTTAATGGTCACCAAGTCAGCTTACTGGCTTGTTTTTTTTGGTTTTAATGTCAGCTTACTGGCTTGTTTGTTTGGGGTTTAATGGTCACCAAGTCAGCTTACTGGCTTGTTTTTTTGTGGTTTTTTTTTTGGTTTTAATGGTAACCAAGTCAGCTTATTAGCTTGTTTCTTTGGGTTTTAACGTCACCCAGTCAGCTTATTGGCTTGTTTGTTCGGGTTTTAAGGGCACCAATTCAGCTTACTGGCTTGTTTACTTTAAGGTCGGTTGCTTCAGTATTTTGGTCGTATCACGATCGAGGGTGTCTCCTTGAAGCGGGCCGGGCCCAAAGCGGACATATTTATAGTGCTACCTCAGTGGACCGCCATGCTATAGACACCAGGCACCATGCCCCACCCAGTCACATTACATTGACACTGGGCCGAACCGTGGTTGGCCTGTTCCTCTTATACTGAATCCTAAGTGAGGTAGTATCAAGGTTACTGTTGTTTAAGTCTTAGGTATGACTAGTTACATAAAGACATTTATTGTTTATACATCTGTCAAATCCCAGTATTTCCTTCACTGATGAAAGTGTTATTTTCACTGCAGTAAAATATCACATTCTGATATTTCGAACCCAGACATCAGGACGTCAAAAAAAGAAAGAAAAGAAACATTTTATTTTAGGAAGTTCCAATCTGATCTCAGCGGAATGACGTCATAATGCAAGTTCAGTCCACTGTTACATTCTCACCTCACGTTAGCAGAAATGATGTCATATAACACGTCATGTACACGACATCACGCTCTAAGAATGTCTGTGACAGCCTACGTGGGTTATCATTTCCACCTCTCACTCGAACAATATTTATGGTATTCAACCTTCACTGTGCAATATCCTCTATATACAATCCATTTCGATTCCCAACACATAATCCATGTGGCGTTAAGCCATAATCATTCAGTCATTCATTCAAAGTACATTAAGATTTAAGCCAGTTTGACATCAGCCATTTAATACATGTTTAAGAAACCACACTTCATGATTTATTCGGCGTGATCTATTTCTTTTCCCAGTTACTGTTCTGCCACTGTGGCCAATCGTAGTCACCATCGGAGTTCTGTGCATATTTTACACCACGATAGTAAGTGCGTTTCTTTACTGTGTGTATATATGTATGTGTCACCCATATGCAATCAGTCTTCATATAAAAGTGGAATAACGGTCTCGGATGTCTCGCCTAAATTGAGTGTGGGGACCTCCGTAGCTCAGTCGGTTAGCAAGCTAGCGCAGCACAATGACCCACAAACCTCCCACCAATGACGTCCAGCTCATACTGGTTTCCTCACAGGATGTACGTGGGAAGGTCTGCCAGCAACCTGCAGATGGTTGTGGGTTTCCCCCGGGCTCTGCCCTGGCTTCCTCCCACCCAAATGATGGCCGCAGTCGTGTAAGTGAAAAACTCTTGCGTATGGCCTAAAACACCAATCAAATAAATAGATAAATCACATTAAATGGTGATGTGCAAAAAAAAAAAATGTGTTGTTAACACATTTAATAAACAAACACATAAAAGCGGCGCGTGTTGCAAATAATTTACTATTAATACTTTTTCTGTTACCTGTAGGGCGGTATGAAGGCCGTTGTGTGGGCGGACTCGTTTCAAATGCTGGTGATTTTTGCCGGGTTGCTGGCCATATTTATACGGGGGAGTGTGGTGGCCGGCGGGTTAGCCAACGCTTGGAATATCGCTCGTGATCATGGACGAATCAAATTCGATGAGTAAGAATTATAAACTGATATCCCCCTGAATCAATAATCCGTCACTGGCTTGATTGAATGGGACTTAATATAGGCCTATAGACCTACTATTACCGAATGGCGCTATATGCAATATACGGCTTTTTGGTGTTGTATATTTTTGAACGTTCTACTCCAGCGCTACAATTCGTTCTTCATGTAACATACTTCAGGTAAAAAAATACATTACAACGTATGATGGTGATTTGACTGTACGTCCCAGTTGTTGTTGTTGTTGCCATTGCTGTTGTTGTTGTATCCTCCCATGTAGAATCAGCGGTGATCCGACCGTGCGACACTCTGTCTGGTCCTTAGTGATTGGCGGTATCTTCACCAATATGGCGGTGTACGCGACGAACCAAGCACAGGTGCAGCGAGCCTGTGCGTGCCCAACGCTGTCCAAAGCACGACTGTAAGACACTGCATGGTACACTGTTTTAGGGCTCTAGACACAATTCCCGTCTAATAGAAAATAAGGAGGCCTTGTCGTTGGCTAATGGTGTCCAACGACCGGATTTTCTTAGAAGAGAACTATTTCGTGATCAGTGAGATAGCGAGATGCTTTCGGTGTAGCTGAGACTTTAAATCCGAAGTTTGCAAACCTTCTTCAAAGTTTTAAAAAATTAAAAAATAGTGGTAGCCTACGTTTCCTGTTTACGCTGAAAACAAGAGGATAAGCTCAGGGCATGTGCCGCAGCACTCTTGGAGTGGATATATATAATATGTCTGGATGAGGCGTCTTACTTGGTATAATTGTGTTCTAGTTAGGCATCACAATAAGCGTTGGTAGTTTTACACCAGTTTTGTTCAAGGAGGAAGACTTGTTGTCTTTTCTTTACATCGAACTGCTCTTCTCCAAGATAGCAACTTTTTACAGCGCCTACTGGTTGAATGTCCCCGGCCTTATGATCAGTGTTCTACTCTACGTCCTCATTGGCGTCGTCATGTTTGCGTACTACACGGACAGAGACCCGCTGGAGTCTGGCAGGATTACCGCCCCTGATCAGGTACGATGCTCTCTGTCTTCATTAGTCACCATGTTGACTTACTACGCGGAAATTCTCGCTGAAGTCTGGCAGAATAACCGTCCCTGACCAGGCACGATCTGGCAGATTATAATCTTGTGGAACCATTTTCTGCCTCACTAGGAAATGTTAGCCGTACCTGGTTTTTGCGAGATTAGTTGGGATGGGAACTTCGTATCACTTGCACTAAGTTGGGGTGGTGATGGAAATTTGCACCTTGCACTGAATATCCATCCAAAGAAGCCTTACCTTGAGCTGAAAGCGTTCATTTCCTCAAATGACCTCACGCATGGTAGTCACCCATAGTATCACTGAAAGCAAAACATAATATTGAAATCTACAAAAAGAGAGAAAAAAAAAACAAAAACAAACAAAAAAAAAACCAAAAGAAGAAAAAAAAAAACAAAAAACAAAACAAAAACTAAACAAAACCAACCCCGTCCCCACTAAACAACATTCTACCACCTCCTAAAAATAATAATAATCTATTACCCTCGGATTCTCAAAACTGCCCACTTTTTACCAGAGCACTTTCCTTCTGTCAGTTAACCAGTTAATGCCATCACTTTCTTTTCAGACCGTGCCTGTTTTTGTTATGGACACCCTGGGCAGCTACCACGGGGTACCGGGACTTTTTGTGGCCTGTCTGTTTAGTGGAGCACTCAGGTAAATCTCCACGTGAGAAGCAGGGCGTGGGTGCTGGTCAGTTTTACATAGAAGTCACAACTTGCTGCTGGCATAACTTCAGTGACATCACAGAATGAAAAGATACGTCATTATGGTAAACTGTGCTTGACGTAAGATTGCGGCAGTTGTGTAATCGGCCGCGCCGTTCAAAACCTACGGTATTCTAGGAGTAGCTCGTCAACATTTTACAAGATTGTCTTTGAATACAGTGGCATCAGTCACCTGTAAACGGTATAAGTAGTTCGTTTGTGAACACTACTCCGGAAAAGTGTAGGTTTACGCATTGACAAGGTATGTCCAGATAGAAACTCCTTAAACGACACAAGTCCATTTGTGAACTCTACTTTGGCCTGTACGCACGAACACAGTGCAGTGTTTTCAGCCAAGGCTCCTTTTGCACGTTTTTCAAATTTGGAGATGAAAAAGGTACAACAACATTTCTAGTGATCAGTGTTCGTGCCCCACATTTAAATCGAGCATGATCGGCTGTTCAAGCCACCACTGAACACGTGTGCAATACAATATGATAACTCAATAAATATTGCTTCAATCTTGACATATTGTATATATCTGAATAGACAAAATGAATGGCAGACGATCTGTAGTGGTTTTGGATCGATACCTGTTGCAATTTTGCTGAAATACTCAGACCCGATCTTAGATCGGCAGACAGGAGAGACTGGCTTTTCGCTTTATGCCCTCCTCACCGAGTGCCTGTGGCGACGTCAAGCGATTGTTAAATCATTTTTCAAGGAATTTGAACGCAGATGTCATATTCTAGAATGGCACAGATCCCTACCCATGTGTACCTGCCATAAACAATGCAAATATAAAAGTCAGTTTGGGTTTAAATTTGTTTTAAACACGTCAGAAATCACAAGTCGCCAATAACCAAAATTTGGCACTGTTTAGTGTATCAGATCTCGTGGTTGCTTTGGTTAGTTCAGCATGGTGTAGGCCATGGCAAGAGAAAATTTATAAAGCTCAAGATGTCTTATTACATGATTTTAATAGGCGTATTTGGATCACCTGAGGTGAAATGGGGTGTTCTTAACAATTCAAATGGGGTTGACAGCGTCCGACAACATCCATCAGGAATCTGTAACTGCTCTGTGTACAGGCTAAGCACAGAAACTAAATGTTGGCTGGATATCAATGGAATTTCCCCCGGCCCATTTCTAAGGGTAGACATTTACATATATATGTTGCTTAAAGTGTTAAAGAGTTAGACTATGTAAATTATGGTTTAGGATCTTAATCATAAACAAAGGCCAGGCAACAGAATTATCTTTTCAGTGCCTATAGGCTGTAGTTCATTTCTAAAATTGTTTTTACAATGGGATTAAGTTTTGAACAGGAAAATCGTCAGATCGGGTACAGATTTATCATTTCTGTGCAAATTAGTATTTTCTTAACATGAATACTCTTGCCGAAATGCATACTTAATTTTAAAAAAAAAATGTGAAACCGTCCGTGAAGAATTCAATGTATCATTTGTCCAATGTCTCCATGTATAATAAATAGGCAGTTAGCAATGCCGAACACACGACCGCCATGCATGATGACACAGCGCACCAATAGCTATAGCAGTGAACAGAACTGATATTGCCTTCTGTCAGAATAACACGATGATCACGCAGTTTGCCAGGTTACCTTTTACCGGTGATTGGCAGTTGTTTCAGACGTGTCGATTGCATTCTGTCTGACACGCCGTTTCAGTTAATTGACCAAAAATCCATTTTACCGCTCCCTGTTCTCAATCCAGTACACTAGATTTACTGCCAAAGTGAAAACATCGATATATTCACAGGAGGAGCGACATGTACTTGTAAACCAAGTACCCGGTATATCCGCCAAAAAAAAAATGCATACATAGAACGATACATGTTATTTTTTGTAATCTATGTGGATAGTTTTGTAGCATTTCGAGTGGGGAATTTGAGTTGTACCGGATTTCATGAACAGCTAGGTCATTTCATTAATCTCATCAAACGGTCTGTTACGATACAGAACGTTTAAAGCTTGAATTCTCCCATCCCTTGATACATTTGGAAAATTTATTTATTTATTTATTTGATTGGTGTTTTACGCCGTACTCAAGAATGTTTCACTTATACGACGGCGGCCGGCATTATGGTGGGAGGGAAATCGGGTAGAGCCCGGAGGAAACCCACCATCATCAGCAGGTTGTTGTCAGACCTTCCCACGTACGGCCGGAGAGGAAGCCAGCGTTTGGAAAAGAAGATCTGTAAATGTTTAAATAGAGACACGTGAAGTCAGGCACGTGGTTATAGCTTGAGCAGAATGTTAAAATCGAGTGAACAGTAGTGTGCATTCCCTGGACTTTATTTTCGTGTAGTGATGTTTAGACTGTTTCCAGCATTATTGCATGTATCTATTATTTTTCTTCTGTTAGCACGATATCGTCTGGGCTGAACGCAATGGCGGCTGTGACGCTCCAAGACATCGTCCGACCTCATATGGCGCCAAAAATGAGCGAGACGGCCGCCACCTGGATTGCCAGGGGTTTGGGTAGGTGAATGGGTAGATGTACTTACTATTCCTGTACTGGTGTCATTTGGAAGCAACTTGATGCTCAGAAATGTTTTACTCCCCTTCGAGAGCGGTCAGATAGAAGGCGAAGGTAGCTGAATTGAACCGGAACGTATATTGCGTAAATGGAAAGACGTATGGAAAATTAATGAAAAAAATGAATCTAAATGGTAATGGCAGGACAACTGGTCACTCACAAACTCTTCGCTCCTCAACCAGTAAAATAACCGGAACAGAACCCTGTTCAATAACCATTCCTTTCTAAAAACAATATGGGCGGTAAATCGCACTTGCATGTTAACGACCAGATGTTTCAGGAAACTATTTCTTTGGTTTATTTTCTTGGATATATCTATTTTTTTTACGAAAAGTTCATTTCTTCTGTTCATTTTATTCACAGCCATCGGGTTTGGGGTGATATGTCTTGCGCTGACGTATGTGGCATCCTTGATGGGAAGTGTGATTCAAGTAGGTCGAAAAACTTTCCAGAATTTTGCAGGCTTTTGTTACAGACACCCTACAACATAGTTATCACCGCTCTCTACGCTCGCCTAACATCATTTCCATCAGTAGACAAGTTTCACTTTGGGACCTGGCATACTTTCCACGAAGCAATTTTTCACTTATCAGAACCTTTAAACTCAATTTTACAGCTTAATTGATACTTACGGATTTTGAAATTTGTGTCACTTGTGTTTTGGCATGATTTACATACACCGTCCATGCCTTTATTTTAAAATTTCAAGAATATCTAATTTTAGTTAAGGTTTAAAAATTTTATTTCAAGACAAAACTGCGTTGTGGAATCGGCTCACACGTGGGCTTGTTTAGACTTACCGTCCAGACTACCGAAAGCTTGATGCTCTGTCTTCATTAATACAGCAATTTGGGGGCCTTCGTGGCCCAGTCGCTTAGCGCGCTAACGCAGCGAAATGACCCGAAGGCTACCACCAATGCGTTCGCTGTGAGTTCAAGTCCAGCTCGTGCTGGCTCCCTCTCCTTTCCGTACGTGGGAAGGCCTGCCAGCAATCTGCAGATGGTCGTTGGTTTCCCCCGGGCTCTGCCCGGTTTCCTCCCACCATAATGCTGGCCGCCGTCATATAAGTGAAATATTCTTGAGTACGGCTTAAAACGCCAATAAATCAATCAAATCAATCAATCAATCAATCAATCAATCAATCAATAAATCAATAAATAAATAAAAAGACAGAAAGAAATAAATTTTAGATGTCCGTTGAATACACGTTAAAAGAGACACACTAGATCAAGAGAGAGTGGTTGCCCCTTTGACAGCACGGCGTGCCTCATCACCGTAAACCTGATGAACTTGTAGTGTGTTAAAGATAGCTGTGTGAAGTTTGCATGTGGTGGCCGCGATGTAAAGCGACCGCAGCATGCCCTTTAAGGAGTATGAATGTTAGCCAAGAAATGTATTTCAAATCTGTACTGAAAAACAAGTTACACAACGAATTAAGTTGTTTCCTAGCAAATTTCATGGTCAAAGCGTTTCCTCTGTTGCTTTTTCGGCTGAAAGTTAATTGCGTCAAATGCTATTTACAGAACTTAGTATTTAAGTTCTTAATTCCTTACCTATTAAATCCTTGTTTGCAGACGGTCTTATCCTTCTTCGGCGCCATTGGAGGCCCTATCCTGGGAGTCTTTACTTTGGGCATCTTCTTTCCCTCCGCAAATACCTACGTAAGTTTCAGTACCTACATTCTCCGTCCATCATCAACCTCTGCCCTGGTGCCTGGTACCTACATTCTTCGTCCATCATCAACTGTGCATTGAGCAACAATGTTAATATTTCTAAATCATTTTGTTTTTGCTTGATTTTGGTATTCTACTCCGCCTATAGCCACAATATTTCGACCATAATACGATGGTGTGTCCATTCACACGACATATTTGTATATTTATTTATTTATTCTGTTTGATTGGTGTTTTACTTCGTAATCAAGAATATTTCACTTATACGACTGTGGTCAGCATTATGGTGGGAGAATACCGGGCAGTTGCTGGCGGACCTTCCCACGCATAAAGAGGAAGCTAGCGGGAACTGCTCTTGAACTCACAGTGATTGCATTGGTGAGTGGCACCTGGGTCATTATGCTGCTCTAGCGCCCTAAATCTCTGGGCCGCGGAGGCCCCTACGTATTTGCAGTACTGCACAATCTATGTGTGTGTGTGTGTATACTTTAGTATATATTAAGTAAGTCATAAAGTAATTCACAAAATTGCATCACTTTTGTATATGCAGGCTACACATCCGAATGTTTCATAGCTAATAAATGGTAATGATATCTTCTCACTGTCATCACCACGCGTTGGAGATGGAGTAAATTTGGACCATCGCCATTCCTCATCACCAATAAATGTTGATGACGTAACGCTATCACCACTGAATGTGGTGGAATTGGTCATCACCCTTTCTCTTCACCAGTTATTGGTGATGGCAGCACCATAAATCATCAATAATTGGTGATGGATCATCACCACTTTTCTGGATGTGTGCCACCCCGGAACGCACTACCAAAGACACCAGACAAGACTACATGTCCTGTCACAACAGTTACACTGGGCTGACCAGCATCTGACTAACTGCTCGTGTCCAACGCTACGCGAGAAATTCCCAAGGCTTTCAATTTTGAAGTCTTATGTATGACTCCACCTGGGATTGAATCGGGGTCCTCTGACAGTGACACAAACGGTTAAGTAATGCAACATACATGACAAATTACATGACACTAACTCACTAACGCCATTGAAATCTCTTGTATTATGGTGGGCCGTTTGCGACACTTTCCTCTTTTCTTAAGTTTGTAACATTTTATTCGATATCCAACTGAATGGAGACGTTTTCACCCAGGTGGCAACTCACTTGATACATGGTGCCTCGTTCCGGTCAGAAGATGGCGGAAAAGAGTGTTCATGTACCTTTTATGGCAGCAGATAAGAAATGTTTTAGTTTTACTCTTATTGGCATTCATTAGTTATCATTCATTTACTCGGAAATGAGAACGAGACTTCTTGCATCACGTGAGTTTCCAGTTGGGGGGAAAAATTTCTCACCCAGGTTAAAACTGTTTTCACCCAGGTTAAAGCCTTATCACCCAGGTGGAAACCGAAGAAAAAATTATAGAAATGTCGTATATGGGCCATCGTACGTATTACTTACCCTTTTCGTGTGTTTTGATCCACTTTTGTTTTTCTGTGACAAATGACATCTTTTCAGGGAGCCTTCGCTGGCCTCATCTCTAGTCTCGGTCTCAGTACCTGGATTCTGATTGGCGCAAAGGTGACAGAGACACCATCAACGTTGTCAAGTAGCAACAGCACATTTGCTAACTTAACAACGTGAGTACATGAAACGTTAATGGTTTAGCCAGGCAGACAGGTGTAAATAAATATATGTCCCTATTCTCTGACCATAAGGTCGAGAGTTCGACTTCACGCCAAGCGCATGAGGGGAACATAAGGTTTCTAAAACCGTGTCTCTATCTGTAACCTGCAAACGTAGGACACGTCATCCATGTTGAGCTCTCGAGCATTGGCCAGAGAAAGCTGTTTCACAATTTGGCTGAATAGTAATTTGATATTTTGATCACCAGCTAAATCTGAATATAAGCTGTCAGGCAAAAGCGTTCTCAGAATGGAAGCTGACCGAGAAAACGGATTTGTGAATTCCGTTCAGCATGAGCCTTTACATGAGCCTTTATTCTGTATTATTTAGTATTTTCAGTATATCTTCTTTCCTAAAGCTGTGCCACTTGTGGAATTCTACATCACAGAAAGGATCAAATGGGTTTGAACGGTCAATTGTTAATTACACGTCCAAATGTTTTGGTTCAATCGAATTCGCCTAAACTGTCAGTGAAATCCCTCCTTCATGCTAACATGAACATCAAGGAGTATAATTTTTTTAACTTTCCCTGGAAATAATCAAAGTTGACACATGGGGTGTCGTGATTTGATCTTATCTTTAAATGAACTTAAACCGAGCGATGATATAAGATGGTTTGCGGATGTAAGGGTTTGCAAGTGTGCCGTGGTATCTTGGCGGATGTAAAGGTTTGCAAGTGTGCCGTGGTATCTTTGCGGATGTAAAGGTTTGCAAGTGTGCCGTGGTATCTTTGCCTATGTAAGGGTTTGCAAGTGTGCCGTGGTATCGTTGAACTCTGATATCTCTTCAGCATTATTATCCCCATTGCGTTTATCTTTGTTTTTTTCTTGTAACAGACTTTTGCCTTTTACAGGATATGGCTAATTTCAAAATCACGATATATCTTACTGATATGGCTTGTTTTTCTCCAGCCCGAGTCCGTCTGCCACCAACGCTACCAACCCGCTACTCCCGTTATATCATCTGTCCTATCAGTACTACAGTCTGTTTTCCGTCATCGTCTGTATTATTGTTGGATTACTAGTTAGCGCCATGACATGTAAGTATATACAGGGATGGCTCATAACCAGAGTACGGTAATCAGAGCAGCTGGAGGCTTAGAGTTCGAGGGGGGTGGGGGGGTGGGGGGCAATACTGCTCTCCTGGTATGTACCCATGTCTAAAAAGTTGGGTTGATCGAAACTCCCATTGGCTACGTTTAAGATGTTTGTCTGGCACCTGCATTTTTCTCCAAACGTTTTGTCTAGTTTCTTTTGGTCATGAACCTTAGCGCCATCGTGGATGTGGAGTAGCCTTGGGTGGCATCAATCAGATTAATAAATGGAAAGAAAGTTACATCACAAGGAAGTTGTTATATGCACTTAAATACAAGAAAATACCTTAAAGCCTACATTGACTTTCTATGAAGAGTGATAGAAAATGGACGAGTGGATCCTTGGGTAGCATCAATCAAATTAGGTAAAAGGCTAAAAAGATAAAAGCTCGTTAAAATTTGAAAGCCCTTATTGTATTTAGTTTGTACACAATGCCCTTATATGTTCTTAAACATATTTTAAATAACCAAGTACCAAAAGGACGAAGTTAGGTTTTATACAAGAATAGACTATTCTGTCCCACATGGGAGGTGAATTATATCTTTTTCGGGCAGTCTGTTTCAATTCCCTGACGTATTTTGTTCTTGCACGTTTCATTGTATATTGTGGGAAAGAGTTTAGCGGTTGGGAACTGGGACTGTTCTCTTTTCCATGACAATGTATTTCTACAGTAAAGCAATTTGACTACACGTGTATATGATAGTCTTATACTATTTCTGTCTCATCCCACAATGCTATAATTTTTGCCCCTCAGCCAAACTTGGTCAAGGGATATGCAGTTATGGTCGTCCAACCGTAACCTCGCAAACACCCTTATTTCTTGATGGTCCTCTCCGGCCGTGCGTGGGAAGGTCTGCCAGCAACCTGCGGATGGTCGTGGGTTTTCCCCGGGCTCTTCCCGGTTTCCTTCACCGTAATGCTGGCCGCCGTCATATAAGTGAAATATTTTTGAGTACGGCGTAAAACAGCAATCAAATGAATAAATAAATAAACAAATATCTCTAGAAAGCTCGTAGCCACGTTTTCCAATCCTGTACCACCCGTGATCTAAACAATTGACCATTTCAGTGGTATTTTAAGACAGGCTTATAAACGTGCTATCTCTTTAACCCTTGAAGCAAGTTTCACCAAGCTTGTAGCAAGTATGCAACTACATATAGCCGTGTAGAGGAAGTCTTTTTCATGTTCATTGACATTGCCCTAGTTTCTTCATGGTGCGTGCGCCCGTGCCTCCATTACATTCTAAATACTCTATACATCTTGATTCCTTGTGGTGTTGTTTAAAGAAATTATACCACATGCACATTTAGGTATTTCAAAGAACCCTTTTCATTTCCGGTGGCCTTGACCTATTTTCTTAAGTTTGTTGGGCCTGGGCTTTCATGACCTCGCAAACACACTATTTATTGCATTACACGTCATTTTAATGATTTTCCCTCAGGTTTTAAACAGCCTCACCCACCCGGAGCAGATCTGATATTTCCGTATCGCTCATTGGTCAACCCTTGTCTGCCGAAGGGCAATCGGCTTCGCAAGAAGGAGGTGAGAACTCCTCTACAGTCTAACGTCAGATTATCGTACAGTTATACTTTCCTAATTTACGCTGTAAAATGACCAACGCCCACCGCGTTTGATGGGTAATTAAACTTCAACAAGGTGTTTAATAAATATACACATATATTTAAGTATTAATTATGAGTTCTAAGACATAGGCCTATATTACAATGATATAATGTAAAAGTGTTTAATATCTGATGCATAAAATTTTTTTTAAGTTAAACATCGAAATTTACAGTGTAGTATCAATGACATCGTCTTTTCAGTTCAACCAGGACGCCGTTGGATCTAGTAACATAAATGAACTCTCAGAGTACTGGTCTAACGATTGATAATTTTATTATTACTAGCGTGAGTTCGTGGCAGCTTTAGGTATCCTTTTGATTTCTCATCACAGTCAATAGCTCCTGCGCTTAACGCCTCGTCACATTTTCATTTCATTGTCAGAAATATCAGCATGATACTGTGTCCCAAGTGGAGATTGAATCGCCAAATGCGGGCAGTTTCGATGTAACCAAGAACATATAGGAGGTGATTCGGAACCGGAAAAGTAAATTTGTTACTGACCCCGGTATGACCCCGAAAGTATAAATCAGGCTTACACTGTTTAGTGGCCATCTTTGCTGGATTTTTCGCACATTTATGGTAGTAAGGATCTTCCTTTTGTATTGCTTTCATGTTATTGTATATACATGTGTTAAATGTGATGACAACAGAGCACTTTGGGTAATCCTAGATCAGTAGGGTCAAATAAATTGCATTTAACATCACTGTAAATTTTTTTTACTTAATTCTGTCTAAGCCATTTTGCCAGGGCCGGTGTAAGGTGCTGTTACTTTTTCCGCTGAACATGAAGAGTTCGAATAAAACCCAAACTGGGGTCGAATTTCTCTGGTAACGTGTGACCGTTTGCCAACTATCACACTGTCATCGTTGCTCTGGTTTTACTCTCTCTGCTATAGTCTTTGATATTATATTCCAACCGATATGCTGCATAGTTATGACATAGACTTTATAACAACCCACGGAAGGAGAAAAATGGACGAATTTTAGGGGAAAAAATCGAGCGTCCCTTTCATTGGATAAACTTTGCAGACTAGAACTGATATGGAAAACAATGACGGTCACATGAAATGTAAATCCTTAGGCAGTTAGGATCGCTACTATTTTAGGATACGTCGTTAAGTATCTCATGTGGTTGTTACGAGAATTACACGTGTGTTATACAGTCTAGTGTATGCTCCTTTTAACCGACATTTGCTGGTGGACTTTGAAGCATCCCCGAAGCCCTTTGTATTGTTTTCATGCGACTATGTCTTAAATGCGATGACAATAGATTTGATTAATTATACACCACATCTAGACGTCCATTAAGTTGCTATCATTACATTAATTTTCCTGGCGCCGTGCCGCTAGGAGGCGCATCTGTTGCTGATACTTAGGCATTTGCATGAACAGCTAGAATGAAAAAATCTAAGTCAGGGTAAACTAACAAGAGGCCAGATTTCACGTATTCAGGGTGTTCCGTGTGACGAGCTATCTATCACACTGTCGTCGCTGCTCCGGTTTTGCTCCACATACCGTAGTCTTTATATGGCTTTATATGGCGGCGTATAAGTTGTTACTTCTTTAACCCTTACAGGAAGTGTTAGAATAAAACCATAACTGAGGTAAACTGACAAGTGGCCGGATTTCACCATACGCCAAATACCACACTGTCGTCGTTTGCTCTGGTTTTATTCTCTATGCTATTGCCTTTGTATTATTCTCCCACGAAAACCATTACCCTAACGATTCTCTCATCGGTTCGTCCAAATGATCAGATAAATAGTAATCCTCAAATGTTATATTATGTAGGTTGTACTCGTGCATGTGCTATCGCTAAGCTGTGGCCGCCACTATTATGGGCATGAAAACCGCTCATCGCAATGTAATTAATTCCCTAATTCATTCCCTCAGTAATAATAATATTTAAACATTTTAAAATGTTTGTCTTATTTGTTAGTTCTTGTCTTTTTTTTCACTTTTACTTTTCTAAGAGCTGAATGACTTTTGTTTCGGCGTGAAAGATCAGCTAAAATAAATGGGTCTAATTTCACGAAACAAGTTCAGGTTAGAGAAAGATATGAAAACTTAGATTCTTATACAATTGGTCACAATAGAACTCTAGAACTAAGTTGCTGGATCCTATTTGGTAGTAACGATATTTTATTCTGTTGCAGAAGCCTTTTCGAGAAAGTCTCTTTCGAGAAATTTGAACGAGATTATTTGCCTATCTTTGATAACGTTTTTGTGCACCGGTACTGTTTATGCCATCAGAGATATAATATGTATTGTTTTCGTTTGTTCAAAATTAAACCATCTGTGTGGGGTTTTTGTGTTATGTTTCATGTTCGTTCCCTGATAGTACAGTTTATATAGGACATATCATATCATGCTTTGAACGAGTATCAAAGTAGGAATATATCCACGTTTATACCCAAATTTATATCTATTTTTAAAATTTGCTTTGGTGTTAAATGTTTGAGAGACAGATGCAGATATATCTGTAACTTGTGATGGTATAGCTTTCTAAAAAGTGAAGCACTATAATTGTAAAGACTGCCTGGTTTTTCGGATACAACGACATGTGCCTCTAGCTTACCTTTGACATTGCAAAACTTAAATATAATTATATAAAGTATGACCGTAATGGAATAACACTGTGTGACCGTAATAGACTGTGGTAAAAGTATGACTAACTTGATCACTATTGCAAGGCTGCGTTGCAGCGTATTCGTCAATATAGTTTTTATCAGATTCAGTCTTGTTTTCCTCTTCTTCCGTAAAACTAATCACTGTCGCCTGAACGATTTGCTGTTAATAGGGTGCATGGTCAGACAGGCGGCACTGAAATAAATAGGTAAATGCGTCTGAAGACTGGGGGAGGGGTAATAGCAAAGCTGATCCGCAATAACACTGTTTTCACCTCATTACTCTCAAGCTAGCTTCAATTATTCCACCTTTTGGGCCAAAGGCTAATGATTTTCGTTGACCTTCAAATCATTTCTGTGGTTTCTTTCTGGTTTTTATATGGCTTTGATCAAGACGTGTTGGTAACATTTTGTTGTCACCATCTAAATGAACTGAATTCCCAACCACTAGTTAATTGACGCAGATAGTTCTGAATGACGTGAGACACCTGTTTTGTTTAATGTCACTCAGACGTCCCCAAGTCTTGTATGGCCTCTACTTTGTAAGAGTATGTGTACTTGATTGACCTTTCTGAAGTGTCACTCTATAACTCAGATTTGACCAATCACAAACAACAGGATTGCAAATAAGTCAACCGGATGTTTCCAATATTTGTTGTATATGTGTTTCGTCTTTCCGTGACGTCATGAGGTCATTAGAATGGAATAATAAATAACTGATTTTTTTAGTCAGTATTTCGTAGACAGAATAGTAATTCAAGTACCTTTCAATACATTGAGTTAACATACCGGTATGGATCGTTGTTAGATTCTGTGTTTTAGTTGATCACAGCTGTTATTAATTAATTAATATTAATTCGTCTACCACGAATACAGCTGTAGAAATCTCACAAGGCCACTGTAACACCGTCAGCCCAGAAAAATGTCAGACTCTGACGGGCTACACAAAAGGGTCCAAACTGCAGTAAAACATATCGTTTTCCTGCTGTGACGCTGCAGTGCCAGTGTATTACGTAGGTGTTTTACGAGCACACATACACCGAAAAGAGTGACATAATACAGGAGAGAGCAAGAGCACAAGCCCTTTAACACACATCATTTCCTGCTGTGACGCTGCAGTGCCAGTGTATTACGTAGGTGTTTTGCGAGCACACACGGACCGAGAAATGTAACGTATTTCAGGATAGAACAGCTTTGGACCCCTTTGTTAAAGGTGGGAAAGAGTTGTACGAGATCCCCATTACTCCAATTCCTACGGGGGGCATCTGTGACTCAGTTGGTGAGCGTGCTAGCGCAGCGAAGTGACCCAGAAGCGTTTCACCTATGCGGTCGCCCTGAGTTCAAGTTCACCTGATTCTGACTTCCTCTCCGGAAAGGTCTGCCAGCAACCTGTGTATGGTCGTGGGTTTCCCCCGGGTTTTGCCGGGTTTCCTCCCACCATAATGCTGACAGCTGTCGCATAGGTGAAATATTCTTGAGCACCAATCAAATCAAATAAATAAATCCAACTCCTTCCGCAGGCTAGACGCTGGCGAGGGGTTGTACTGTTATATATGACCCACTGAGGTACACCACCGCATGGCAACTTTAGTTCGGTCTGGGGCCTGTTTCACACAGCTTCAGTAGCCGTCTAAGGTTGGTTAATCGGCTGATGAGGATTTAGCCGACCACCTCAAGCAGACTACGACAACAACTTGACTAAGTCGTTTCACAGAAGTAAAACTCTCTTATGCTTTCCTGAATTACCATAGGCGGCTCATGCAGTTATCTGTTTGGTTGAATCAATGAGGATAATTGTTAAATTAGCTTCAAAATATAAATAAACTAAATTACAATGTGTAGATATCAGAAAAACATTTCTTCTTCATTTTCGTTATTGACACAGCCTGTAAACAAGGAGCGATAACTCTCATCTTAAACAGCCGAAGCGAAACAACAACAACGGGTGGGTTTTGGTGGATTGTAAGCTTTAAAAGACTCATGTCCTGAAAGAAGCTGATATATTCCTATTTTTTCCAACCAAGAAATAAACTTTAAAAAAACTGGACGTATAACACTTTTAAAGCCGAATTTGTTTCCTCCTAGCCACCGTGGAAAATGACCTAGGATTTCAGGCTAACTTTCAGAATCTGAGACAAAAATCTTTAGCCGATAACCAAATATTTTCTTTATGAAACGGGCTAGGCAGAATTGCTAACTGGCTAACTGAGTTAGCTGTCTAAGCCTAGTCTTTTTGTGAGACAGGCCCCAGGGGATTATGAAAACTCACAGTTTATGTTGATAAGATTTTAGTGTTGTGAAATCTAGTCGTCGTGATAAGTGGTAAAAATGCGTGTTGAGATTTCTATTTATTATAAATCTATTAATGGGAATGTAGGCTGCCAGTCAGTAAATATATTGATCGAATGACTAATGTTTTGCAAATTCTCCCGTCACACATCGAGTAACTAACACTTTGGTTTAAATGGGAAAGGGTGCTCTCCTTGGCTCATTTGGTTAGCGCACTATCGTAGCGCAATGAACCAGAAATGTCTCCCATCAATGCGGTCAGTGTGAGTTCAAGTCCAGCTCATGCTGGCTTCCTCTCGGGCCATAGATGGGAAGGTCTGCCGGCAACCTATAGACGGTCGTGGGTTTCCCTTGGGCTCTGCCCGGTTTCCTCCCACCATAATGCTGGCCACCGTCATATAAGTGAAATATTCTTAAGGACGGCGTAAAACGCCAGTCAAATAAATAAATAACTGGGAAGGAATGTCCTATATAGTAGGTTGAAATGATGGGCTTCTGGCAATGTTTGGACGTATATATGTCTCACTTGATGTTTTTCCTTTCTTATCTTTTTCTGGACTGAACTTAATCTGGTATACAACATAGCCAGCTAAACCAACTCGATTTATTCAGTGTTTTACGGCTTAGTGCAAAATGTTACTCTAATGCACTACATATAAGAGGTTTATTCACATGTTGCTTTAGTCCTTACTCAAGAATATTTGACCATAATATGTATAGCCCTCAGATGTAAGCTTAAACGAGTGAAAAAAAAAAGCACCTCGTCTAAAATGTTTGTACAGCTTACATGGAATTATGTGAACACCTGTAAGACCACTCTACTGGCTCTGTAGATCGATGATTTGATCACAAAATATGAAAAACTGAAACACCGCCTTGTTGACACAGCCGCCCACCAAACTTCAACGCTCTGGGTCGCTTTACATGCACACATCAATAATCCATGACGTGGAAGTTTCTGATTGATCAAGAGGTACCCATTGCGAACACCGATGTTAATGTCTGCATTTGATTAGTGTATTTGTATTTCTAATTGTTTGTTCTTCGTCCAGTTTTATCATCGTTCTGGTAAAAACACAGGTAATTAAACATGCGAAATCCACCTGTACTGGAAATGCTATTCTCTTCAGATTCTGAGTACATCCTGTTTGTCTTTTTTCTTCACAATCAGTTTTGTCCGTTGTCAGAAACGACTGCCTAAGTTCGGCTTGGGGAAACATCGGGCTTCTGCACTGAATGTAAATGCATTAGCAAAACTTCCAGGTCCATTTATTAACTTAGCAGCATTTCCATATTGGTGGACAGCCAAACTGACCGACGATGGAGGTGTCAAACCCTAATACAACAAGTATTATGTTTTAAAAATTTCACCTTGAATTTCTCAGAATAAGTTGAGTCAAATTTCTGACCTGTGTGTGCGGACGGTGTGCGCGTTTCTCAAGAAATCCTGTTTAATCTGGAAATTACCATTGCCGCTTGAAAAATGGCTGGCAAAACGAAATCCGTGAAAACGTTTTACATCAACGAGTTGCACATATGCATGTCCATCCTGAGTGTTAGTGTGGCTTTTTTGTTCCTGCAATGGTTGTCACTCGAGGCAGAGGTGCGTTCGTTCAGATCCGAAATAGACGAGCTCTCACTCCGGACTTGCCCAAAGACGTACCGGGCAGCCGGACAGGGAATCAGAGAGCGTGGGTGGAGAGAGGAGGCTCTGGGTGCTGATCATAGTTGGACTCGTCCTGGGGGTTCGGAACATCCCGGCAAACCACCACAGAGAATTAGCGGGCCTTTCCCAGGGGCACATGTCGACAGGGCAGGGCATCTTTTTCAGCCGGGCATGCCAGGACACCGCCCTAACGGTCAAGGGTATAATCAACATCCACCAGGTATGATGTTTTTTATTTATTTATTGACTTATTTACTCGCTGTGAGTTCAAGCCCAGCTCATCCTAGCTTCTTCACCGGCCGTACGCGAGAAGGTCATCCAGCAACCGGGGGACGGTCGTAGGTTTCCCCCCGGCCTCTGCCCGGTTTCCTCCCACCATAATGCTGGCAGACGTCGTATAAGTGAAATATTCTCGAGTACGGCGTAAAACACCAATCAAATAAATAAATAAATAAATAAATACGGAATTTATCCCGTACGTGGGAATGTCAGCCAGCAATCTGGGGACGGTCGTGGGTTTCCCCCAGGCTCTGCCCGGTTTCCTCCAACCATAATGCTGGCCGCCATCGCCTAAGTGAAATATTCTAATACCGTGTTTTACGCAACACTCACGGATATTGCACTTAGGCCACAGTGGACATGATTATGGGTAGAGCAATTCTTTACAGGCTGGTATATAGTAGCTGGCATAGAGACAAAGCTGAATAGCTGAAGCCTGGATTCGAACTCGCGACCTCACTGGTACAGGGTCACTCATCTTCCAGGGCCCACTTACTCAAAACTTATTAAATGAATTTCTCGTAACGTTTCTCGTAAATTACGTAGCTTTATGGCACTATAATCTAGACAATGTCTTTTACGAGGAAAGTTATGAAAAAAGTGACTTGCGAAGTTTTGTGAAAGTGGACTTCTACAGAAGCGTGTGTAACTTAATAAGCTTAACCCATGTTACAGAGCAAAAACAGATCAGTGTATCAACAATACGTATCAGTGAAAGGGATAAAGTGAGAAATTCTTGAGCCGGACGGTAAACCTCGATCCATGTTACACAGAAGAAAATAAAAAAAAATCAATGAAACTTAACTGTATGAATATGACTCTTTGGTTCAGGGTGTATAGGACTCAGCAGCCTTCAGCAAATTCAGATATCTCAAATATCTGAGAATACCTCACACTTTGTCTCTTACCTCACACTTTGTCTCTTACCTCACATTTTGTCTCTTACCTCACAATTTGTCTTTTACCTCACACTTTGCCTCTTACCTCACACTTTGTCTCTTACCTCACACTTTGTCTCTTACCTCACAATTTGTCTTTTACCTCACACTTTGCCTCTTACCTCACACTTTGTCTCTTACCTCACACTTTGTCTCTTACCTCACACTTTGTCTTTTACCTCATACCGTGTCTTTTACCTCACACTTTGCCTCTTACCTCACACTTTACCTCTTACCTCACACTTTGTCTCTTACCTCACACTTTGTCTTTTACCTCACACTTTACCTCTTACCTCACACTTTGTCTCTTACCTCACACTTTGTCTTTTACCTCACACTTTGCCTCTTACCTCACACTTTGTCTCTCACCTCACACTTTGTCTCTCACCTCACACTTTGTCTCTCACCTCACACTTTGTCTCTTACCTCACACTTTACCTCTTACCTCACACTTTGTCTCTTACCTCCGACGATGCAATGCAGTTTAAGGCGTTCAGTAGTGCAGATTGGAACCACTGCCCAGATTTCACCAAATTCAATTTTTTCTGTCTGACTGCTATACCCATCAAGACGCAGGTTTCAATAAATGTCATTTAGAGCCACACTTACAACAAATCCTTTGTACGAGCCACACTTCCATACTCCTTACATAATGGCGCCATCCACATTACTGGTTGTGCTACGTGTTATGATAGTGGATAGTCGCATATTCTGCTTACCTCCCTTTAGGTGAATGGGGCACGCCGGTAATTACTGACCCTGCCATGATGGACGGCCATGATCGGCAGCTCCACGAGAAGGGATGGGAGAAGCATTCATTCAACTCCTTCGCCAGTGATTTGATCTCTGTGAAACGTCAACTCTGGGATGTGGCCGGACCAGCGTAAGTAATTTAAGGAAAACACTCTTCTCTTAGCCCCCTTCCTCTCTGGAAAAATACTTTGCATGGTAAACCTCTGTCCAGGAATCACTTTTAAGTAAAATCTTGCATTTATTTCACATATGAGAAACAAACGTTTTTTTTATTTGCCCTTTGTGAACAACTTGCACAGCAACAAGCTATAAGCCGTTTACTGACAGCACCAACTTAAACAGTTTTACATCTCTGGTTTAAACATAGTTTTTTTCTGTTCAGCTTTATGCATTTTTCTGACTTAAATTTCAAATGGGTCAAATATTGTCCTGTTTGGATAAGGTGCCGAAAAAGGGCGCTATCCTACCGCACCGATCTCCCGGATGTGGGCGTGGTTATCATTTTCCACAACGAGGCTTGGAGCACTCTTCTCCGCACTGTCCATAGCGTGATTGACAGGACTCCAGCCAATCTGCTCAAAGAGATTATCTTAGTAGATGACTTTTCCTCAGAGGGTTAGTTCTCATGCATGCATAATATATATCAGCTAATGCGCTAAACGTATACGAAGGTGACTATGTGGCAATTGATCTGTGACGAAAAATTCACAAGCGTGTCTTGCAGGCAACTTTTCACAATGTACATGTAATGAATCAGTTATCATCAAGAAATCGAAACATGTTGGCAACAAATCATTTACTCAGTGTTGTTTCCCAAATTTTTCTTTGTTTTCGGATAAATTTATCTGATTCAAATGTGCTTCAAAGCATTTATCATTGAATCTAGAGGCATAACTCTTCAGCGTTGTATGCTGAACGAAAATCAAAGCAATCGAAGCAAACTGGTATTTCAGTTTTTACAATTTTGCTCTTCCAATATGATTTATATCTGTTTCAATATATTACATATCCGTATATATACTTTTAAACTGCATGTATACAAGTTCTGCTTTTTGTATTTTTGGAGAACCCTCTATGGTCACGTCGTGGCCGTGAGAAATTATCGTAAAAAGTTAAAATCAATACATAAAACAAATATCAATGCATTCATTTCCAGAGTTTTTGAAAGACAAGCTGGACGAGTACATTGCCTCGTTGGACAAGGTTCGTATCATCCGAGCAACGAGACGTCAAGGTTTAATCCGCGCGCGTCTGCTGGGGTTTGAAGCCGTCACTGCAAAGGTGGCCATGTTCCTAGACTCTCATTGTGAATGTACTGAAGGTAAAATTGATTTAGAAGCCATTCCGGCGGCTACCGTGCTAGTGCAGAATAATGATTCAGTTACTTGTCACCAATCTGAATTCAAGCCTTGCTTATGCATGGCTTCCTCTCCGGTCATACGTGGGAAGGTCTACCAGCAACCTGCGGATGGTCGTGGGTTTCCACCGGGCTCTGCTCAGTTCCCTCCCACCATAATGCTGGAAAGCGGTCGTATAAGTGAAATATTCTTGAGAACGGCGTGAAATAAATAATGCAAATAAATAAAAAAGCCAAATCGAATGAAGAGAATGAACGGAATGTTCTTTCCTCACACTGTCTATAATATTAACACAAATTAATCTGCGTATACATGTATCATGTTATAAGCAAAGAGAAAGAGAACAGAAATGAACTAAACCTCAAAGGAAAGACGACTAAAAACCATATGTTTTCATTTCTTGTCCCACTGAATTAATTGCAGTCGGATGCTTATATCATTAGATGGACTTTACAGAACATATTCCAATGTTAATTGGCAATGTCACGATTGTCTATAATTTAGCTTTTTGGCAAGAAATTTTCCTGTGTGAAGTATACTTGTGTTGTGTACGAGTTACTTTGACATTAAATACCACATTGGTGTAAACACGTTATTGTGGTGCCAGTGACGCCAAAGGTGGTCCAAACCCACCGTTACCATGAATTCACTGAAAAACGAAATAAGTAAAGGGAGTTTAGTGATCTTTCCACTAACACTGACTTCAGTGGCTTCAGAGCTACAACAGGTTGTTGACCTGTTTGGACAGCCTTCCCTACTTTATTGATTTATTAACTTATTTTATTTGATTGGTGTTTTACGATGTACTCTAGAATATTTCACTTATACGACGGCGGCCAGTATTTTGGTGGGAGGAAACTGGGCTGATCCCGAGGGAAACCCACTACCATCCGCAGGTTGCCAGCAGACCTTCTCACCTGCGACCGTAGAGGAATCCAGCATGAGATGGTCTTGAACTCACAGCGAACGCATTGGTGGGAGTAATATTATTACGTATAAGGGATAATAGTATGCCTTGATTTTGCACTGATGTCATTTAGAGTAACAAATCCACGGGAAAATGTATTCAATGCCCAGAAAGCGTTTTACATATCCTGTATCCTCGGATATTTCAAAATTTAATTTAATGCAATTGATTCTTTAACTCACGAAGATACACGTAACCCACAGACAATTGTCAGCTTGGGGATCGCGTCTGATATACAAGATAATGAATTATACATTGAACACTATTATAACACAGGGGTAGTGTATATGGATAAACGGTGAAGAAAATGTTACATGTACACACATAATATGAGAAAAAAATGCTACGTGTACACACATAACATGATCAGAAAATGCTACGTGTACACACATAACATGATAAGAAAATGCTTCGTGTACACACATAACATGATCAGAAAATGCTACGTGTACACACATAACATGATAAGAAAATGCTACGTGTACACACATAACATGATCAGAAAATGCTACATGTACACACATAACATGATAAGAAAATGCTACGTGTGCACACATAACATGGTAAGAAAATGCTACACGTACACACATAATATGATATCCAAACATATGGTTATATATAAACGAACACACACACATATGAGGAAGAAAAAGGATATGGAGAATATGTGCAGAGCAGTAGGGATTTCACACTTCTAGATGATGAGCCCAGCTGTTGTAAAACGAAATACTTAGCTTTCATAAATGTTGTTATGGAATACACATGCCTCAGACAAGCGATGGGTTCATACCCTAAATCAGGTTGGCTCGAGCCCCTGCTGGACAGCATCGCTCGTGACGAGAAGACCGTCGCCGTTCCCGTCGCTGACCGGATCAAGTCCGATACCATGGAATTCGTACCCGGAAACGGAAGTGAGATGTTCTGTGGGTTTGAATGGGACATGACATTCAATTGGTTTAAATTACCAGAGCGCGAGCGTCAGAGGCGGAAGGATGTTTTGGACCCCATTCGGTAAGATGTCGCTTTTTGCCTCCTTTGTTTCTGTAAAAGGTAAGTCTGAAAAAGGAACAATTACCATTATGATGATAGTTTTGGAATAAAGTAGGTCTAGTCCTTATAATTTTCTAAGACGAATAAATTGGCTTAGATTGTACTGTTCGGTTTAGTTTGTAGATAAAAGCATATAATATGAGAGTCAGTAAGGACAAAGTAATTGAACAGCACAAAATTGCTACATATAGCAGTCTACATATTGCCGCGAGACTGTGAAAATTATTCCATCCTGGGAGGATTTTAAGCAGAAAACATCGTCCCAATGGTGCATCCTGTTATTGCCTGTGAATCTACATGGCTAAGAAAAGCCTGGCCCCCAAGCCATATTCACAATTTCAAAAAGCAGCTAGTGGACAGTTCATGCGGTACACCTCATTTGAAGAACTGATTTCTCAAGGCGAACAGCAGGAATAATTTTAGCCTCGGCGTCGTGACATCCTTACACCTGTAGAAATGCACCAAACAGTTTTCCACTCGATATAAACATGTCACCTCGTAGCACTTATTATCAGCGTTCACTGGCCTCTGTGACTCCGTTAGGACCTCGCTCTCAAAGCAGTCGCCAGGCCTCCGGCTAATGAGGTCGTGGGTTTGAATCCAAATCTTGATATTTTCGACAGAGGCCTTAATTCAGGAGTTTTTTCAGATACTTTGGAAAGGGTGGCGATTTATTCCTAGCACACACAAACCATTCTATAATTGATCGCATATAAGTGAAATTATGAATTTGTGTACGCCTACAGGGAGCTAAACACCAGTGAAATCAATCAATCGGTCTATCAATTAATCAGTCAATGTTTATCCGATATTATTCGGCAATGCATTAAAATCACTCTGTGCTTTTGGTTACCCGATTAGGTCACCGACATTCCTCGGCTGTTGTTTCGCTATCAGTGTTGACTTCTTCAGCACTCTGGGAAGATACGACACGGGTCTAAACATCTGGGGAGGTGAACATCTAGAGTTATCCTTCAAGGTAAACATATAATGTTATCTTTCATGCTATACCTCTAAATTTATCCTTTAAGGTAAACACAGAATTTTATCTTTCATGCTATACATCTAAAGTTATCCTTTACAGTAAGCCCCTAAAGTTATCCTTCACCCTAAACACCTGAAGATATCTTTCTGGCTAAACAAATAAGGTTATCCTTCACATAGTATAGTCATAGTAAATGCCTAAATTTATCCTTCTTGGTAAACACTTAAAGTTATCCTTCACGGTCAAGTTCAAATGTCCCTCATTAGAAACAAATATTCAACAGATCTAAGTAACTGCCATTATCGGTTTCCCTTACCCTAAACAAGATGAGTTTTATATTCACGTGAAACATTTAACAGATTTAAACAAATATGTGAAACACTAACTAAAACATTAAATAAAAAAATATAACCATAGTTAATTCATAGTAAGCCCAAATTTAGTTTTCTGCCCAGTGATAAAATGAATCTATATAAATATGTGACACGCTATTCAAATAAGTACATAAATAAAGAAAAGGAATATTTCAACCATTACGCTAGTATCATTGTAACATATTTACGCAAGTCTTAGTCAAATGAAATGTTGCTGTAGACATGGATGTGCGGCGGTAAGCTAGAGATCATCCCCTGCTCACACGTCGGCCATCTTTTCCGCACCAAGTTGCCGTTCTCCTTCCAAGGTCGTGAGGTCGGCGAGACGGTGCGTGAGAACAACGCCCGTATTGTGGAGGTCTGGCTGAACAACTACAAGCACTTCTTCTACGACAGAATATTCTACGACAAGGTGAGCTAAACTCACCTCTCTGTGTAATGTTGACAGCTTGCTAATTATTTCTAATGTCAGGAACGCTGAATAGCGAAGTGGAAATACCGTTACCATTGGTAGGGATTTGCTCAGGGAATCCAGTTATGCTGATGTAGACTCTATTTAACAAGAGTCTACAAAAAACCCCTTTAATATATCCTTCCGTTTCGCAAATGTTCTGTGGATAGCGATGCATTTGGGGTTTAAAGACAAGAATTAAGACTTCTTCCTCCCGCGTCCTGTTATTTGTGACGGAAACACGTTACCCTAATTAGTAACACCAGGTTAATGAATAAGAGAACACATCTTCAATACTTAAAAGAGTTATTTTTTTCAGAGCAGCTCATACTTCGGTATTGACACAAGTACTCTTTCGCATGAACAAACTTTGCAAATTTCAAACGTTTTCCATATAATGAATGAATGAATGAATGCTTATTGTTTAACACCCTACTCAAGAATATTTCACTTATACGAAGGCGGTGTCTCCTTGGTGCAGGAAGGATTTCCACCGTATCTTTTATCTGGTGCTGCCTCACCGAGACAACTTGCCCAAGACTCCCAACAAGCCCTCTCACCCAGTCACATAATACTGACACCGGGCCGACCAGTCCACCCTCTATCCTCTTATTGCTGAGCGCCTAGCGAGGAAGCAGGATGTACCATTTTTGAAAGTCTTTGGTATGACCTGACCTAGGTTTGAACCCAGATTTTTCCGCATAAAAATACGGAATAATACCATTACCAGTAATAATTATCTTGCACCATGATCTATTTGGTTAGTGTCTTGTACCACACTCTATAACGTCATGCTGCACTTATGTATTGCAAGAGAACAATGGTCAGTCCAGCTTGGACCCCAGCAGCCATTGCGCAGGAAACTGTTAAAGGGACATGGTCGCCGAAGTATTTCAGCGTCATTACAGAATGCCATGTGTATTAGGTATTTTTCTCACGGAGTAAAAGTTACAAGCTTTTCGTTAATTCCACCACAGCATTTTACGTTAAGTGAATGTTTAAAAATAAGAAAGAAAAGACCTCGAAAACTGAAAAATCTGGCAGAATATTTACATGAAGGGCTGTCAATTCAGCGGAACGGGCGTATGCCCACAGCGCTCTGTAGACTTCATATGTAAGGAAATGTGAATGATGACACGCGTAAGAGAAGAACTTCCGGCTCGTTCGTAACGGGATCGGCCAAAAAGAGGCGTAAGAAAGGGCTCGGGAGGTTGACAAGTAAGTTTAGCGTTGTAATTGGTGGTCTGTTTTGCAAAACTACACTGCGTGATAAATGGGTGTGAATGTTGTTGTGGTTTTGGCAGTGTTAAGCGTCGAACAGACACACGTTTCTGACTCATGGTTTAATGAGAAGATTATTGATAACCTTTTCTCAACGCTGTTTAAGCTGCTATACTCTACATGTATCTGTGTGAAGCAAAATTCAAAATCATCCGAGTTTGTGTAGCCAGTATCGACTGATCCGGAACGACTGGAGATATGCTTCGCGTCCTTTCGTTTGAGGCAAAATGGTTCGCCCTCTTTGTGTTGAATTCATATAACAACAGAACTTGTTCGGGCTCGTACAAACTATATGCCCACTGAATTTTTTTTATTTCAACGTGATTGGTTTAGTTTATGATCGTCGCAATTAGAATTTGTTTTAAAATCAAAATTTTGGGCGACAACCCCTTGGTTTTATGGGTATGGTATCCCGCATGTATAGGTCTGTTCATATTCTTTCTTAATTAAGAGAATCGACATCGCTTTTCTGTCCTGCACTTTAATCGAGGAAATATAGTTGAAGTGTTAAGTAAAATTCCCTAAACATATCCCTACATTCTTTTCTTCGTGACATTTATTTAAAGAGACTATACAGTGGATTTGTAGCCAAAAATCAATGAGCGCTTAGTAGCCCAAAGTTTTGAATAAATAAAATATCAGCATTATCTGTGTACGCGTTACCTTTCAAAATCGGTAATAAAAGTCGTAAAATTTATTTTGGGGGAAGCTTTGTAACTTTTTCATCCTTTAGAATCATACTAACACTATAAATGATACAGATACAAATCTGATATTTTCTGAAAGGCAATAATTTTAGCTATACTTGGTAAATACAGAAAATGTTATTTGATTAGCGGTACGGATTTTTTTGCCAAAAAATTCAGGTATATACATTCCCTGTGATTTCTATTCTTCCGCAGGTTGAAGTAGGGGACGTAACCGAGCGGGTAAAGATTCGAAAGGACCTGAAATGTAAATCGTTTGACTGGTACCTTGACAGCGTGTACCCGGAGTTGTATGTGCCTTACGACAGCAAAGCTACTGGCATGGTGTGTACTGCGTAATTCTACAGGCGCTTGCCTAAAATCTCATTTCGCAACATGTGATAAACTACTGTTTCAATGTGTGAAGCATTGGTATAAGTTACAGGTAAACATTTAGATTTTCTTAACTCTGCTGATATCTAACCAGGCACACGCACAATAGTGAGTTGCATGTAGCCTATATGTATACATGTTAATTATTCATTTACTGATGGCCAATTCCACAAAGCAATGTTTGGCTTAAGTGAAAACCTTTACACTGAATTGAACAGATTCTTGGAAACTTACTGGTTTTGAAATTTCTGTAACTTAGGTTTCGGCATGATAGAACTTGCACTATACATGCCTTTATTTTAAAAATTCAAGAAGGATGCATTTTATTGCAGTTTTAAAAGTTTTACATAAGTACAAATTTGATTTGTGAAATCGGTCCCAGACACCTACTGCCGTAGCCCAAACAGAGAGATTTGGATTCGAACTTTCAGCAGGGGAGTCAGCTAGGGTCGATGTATACATTTTCATAATTTGTACTTACTGTGCGAATTTTAGGCTACGCCCAATCAGTTTTGGTGGCAGTATACATCATCGCCTGGGCCCCCTCCCACTCCCCATGCAACCTTTCCTCTTAAGAGTATCAATGAGCGACTATTGGTTCTCACGCAAATTCTCTTTTATGCTGGTGACAGTGAAAATGTTGTCGGCAGCCAGTGTCTAATTGGAAAGAAAGACGTAATAAGGTGTAATCAACATCATCTGTTTGCAGATAAAAATATCGAGAGGAGGAAAAGACTTATGCGTCCAGTCCACGCAGTCTTGGTTTCTCACGGGTGACGTCTTCCAGACATTCCAGCCTTGTAGCAAAGATGTACCTCCACAGGTATTCCTTGTAAATTGAATTGATCGATAAATTGACCCTGCCTTTTCAGTTGAATCAGTCTGACAAAGGAGACAAACCAATAAGGACTAAGCTGTAGAGCTATTCTATTTTACCATGATTGCAGTCTACCCGAAAATAGAGTCGATTCAGATGAGTGAAAGAATTAAATGCGAAATAAAAAATCTCAGGTAAAGCCGAGTGTCTGCTGAGGATCCAATATATTTCAGAAGCAAAATGAAAGCAATTATACTGTGGCTTAAAGAAAGCCAACATTGAAGACATAGCAAGGTACTAATATGAATTGTAAGCAATGCATTTGTGTATTCAGTGTTAACTCATGAACAGCTATCTTACATTACCCATTTCACAGTAACTCGTTCAGAATAAAAATAACTTGTTTAAGGGGCATGTAGAAACTGACAAAGTGACATCACCCTGCTTGGTTTCCTCCCACCTTGATTCTGCATGGTTGCTGGCGTAGAAGTGAAATATTCGTGAGTACGACGTAAAACATTAATCAAATAAATGGCAATGCAACATCTGGCAAAATAGGCTGTTACGGTATAATGAATATGGGTACAAGTTCAGTACAAAGGATGAAACAGTTCATTGCTTATGTTGAAAGGGGATTACATTCAATTTTAAGCTTAATCTACACTTCTCAGTCGCTTCAAACAAAACCTTTCTCGCGTGTATATTGTTCTTTGAAGCACTGGACTTTAACCCGCGAGAATCAGATCAGACGAGACGAGGGGTGTCTGACGGTGAACCGGAAGGACAACAAAGTCATCATCACTGGATGTGACGAGTTGACCGGGAAAGGCATGTGGACATATCACGAAGTGAGTGACGGACAGAACTGGACAACATCTGTGGCAGCTGTGATTGGCTGATAGAGAGTGTCAATCTCGAGGAGGCGGGTCTATATAAGATTGCGAATGTTGATAGTTTGAACTTGCCCAAGAAACTAATCACAGAAAACGCGCAGACATATGCTTTTAGTAATTTTGGATTTCGTAAAGTCTGGGCAAATAATCATGCAGTTTCATGGCTCTCGAGGGGTACAGTGAAAAATATTAAGAAAACCCTTGAAATAACATTTTTTTTTCACTTGTAATGAATGTACCCCACAATCATTAACAAGAAAACCAATGAGTTCAGGACCTGCTTATGCTGACTTCTCCGATCTTCGGAAAGTCCGCCGGTAAGCTGCGGATTGTTGTCGGTTTCCTCCGGGCTCTGCCCGGTTTCCTCAAGTCGTATAAAAGAAATATTCTTGAGCACGGCGTAAAACACCAAACAAATCAATCAATCAATCAATCAATCAATCAATAACATCATCATCGTCCTCTTATATAAACGTCACGGAAAAAAACCTCTGACATGAAACGTTTTGTCTTCATAACAACCATAAATGTAGGACGTACTTTTCACATGGCACACCTTTTTTTTATTTTCAGAACAACACAATTTCCCATGACGAGACTGGGAAATGTCTGACGTTTCAGACTGGTTCAGAGGTTGCCATGGTAGATACATGTTCTAGTGACAGTAATCAGGTGTGGCAGTGGGAACGCCGTGTGCTGAAACTGAAACCAGAAATCAACCCGTGAATTTAGTCTTTCGTCCAGTTTTTCTTTTATAAGGGTTTTGTATCGATTTTGATCTTGGAACCGAAGCCTGTAGGACGGATAAGTTCTCCTGTCTTTGTTTTCATTCAAAAATGGAAGGAAAAACATGAAGTCACTCTCATTTTCATGAAGAAAAAATGTAAAGAATAAAAAATATTAAATAAACTTGAAAAACCAAAAACGCCTTGGCATTTTCAACTTCGTTATACTGCAAGAGTAGTTTCGGACTTTCGTTCTCATCGGGGATGATGAGAGTTAGCAGTGTATTTATTTATTTATTTGATTGGTGTTTTACGGTGTACTCAAAATATTACACTTTTGCGACGGCGGCCAGCATTATGGTGGGAGGAAACCGGGTAGAGCCCGGGGGAAACCCTCGACCATCCGCAGGTTGCTGGCGGCCCTTCCCACATACGTCCGGAGAGGAATCCAGCATGAGCTGGACTTGAGTTTACAGCGACCGCGTTGGCGGAGGCTTCTGGGTCATTGCGCTGCGCTAACTTACTAACCGACTGAGCCACGGAGGCCCTCGAGTTAGCAGTGTAAGCTTATGGTTATACACAGGGCAACAATGGCGCCATAAACAACGATGAAGCAAGTATGCAGAGTGCTAACTTGAGCTCAACACATTAGGTTTGAAAAATAAAAAAAATATCGAAATAGCACATGAAAAGTGAGCTCAAACATCTGATATGCATACCTTAGTAAGTCTTGGGTAGGCCTACAACTGTATAACAGTAATTCAAATCTGGTTCAAGTGAATTAAGGAAATAAAAAAAGTGCGGTTAAGGACTATGACTTCAATTTATTTATTTATGTATTTCTCTATTTGATTGGTGTCCTACGCCGTACTCAAGAATATTTCACTATACGACGGTTGCCAGCATTATGCTGGGGGAAACCGCCCCGGGGGAGACTCACCACCAGGCCTCCATTTAGAACGTGCTTGTACTTTTCAATAAATAAACTTTCCTTCGCAGGAAAAAAACCCCGCAAAAATGAAGTTATGGTGAGAAAAAGATCCTTACCATCTGTATCTGAAAACTTCACCTGTTTTTAATTTTTTTTTCTTACTAAAGTATATGCAGTCAAATGTTTGGATTTATGTAGGATTGTGGCGTCAACAGTGACGTCACCTCGATTTTTGGCCGTAAAAAAAGTCCTGTTAGCTTCTCTATATACAGGCACACATAACAGGAGAACGGTTCACAAGAACTGAACCTGCAGATGTACAAAAAGTTTTGTGACGTCAGGGTTGACACACATTATCAATATCGTTCATAAAACCCAGCCAACAGTACAGTTAACTATTCGGTGTGGCGAAACCTGGCGCCTTACGCCAAAAAAATCTGACGCCAGTTTGTAAGGCTTACCACGTTGTGCCTCTGCATCAAACATGAGATCTCTGCACATATTACTTCAGGCGTAAACACCGGTTTGCTTACAGGAAAATAATCACAGGCCCATTTCAATTGTGGACTACACGCGCACTAACTGTGAACTCCTAGTGAACTTCGCACTCGTACTCCAAAAAACTATGAGATGTTTACATTCAGTAGATTACGGGATATTTTATTGCACCAAATCTCAGTAATGTCCATATTACTTTGAAACCCTTTGAACGTACATGTTGTCATTTATATGAATGGATGTTTAGATATGAATGTGTCAGTCATATTTGAAGCGGACCATAAGGTCGAGGAGCCGAATGTACTTGACATTTCGCTCTCAAAGGACTACTTCTGGGCCCAATCTAGCTGATATGTAGCCCACTAGATCAAGTATGTACACGATATCCAATTCACACCGGAACAACAAATACCTCGCATATTCATTTAAAGCACCGTTGTCCTGCTTTACACCGGCTAGTGTCAACACTAATTTATCAAGAGGGAACCATAACCTCTGAGCTATATTAGAAGGCTGTCAGCTTTTGTGATTGGTTCACTGTTGTGGCTTATTGACCGGGTGTTTTATTTCCTGAGACATTTACCTCTGTCACAAAAGACATATGACCAGAACACACAGTGTGATTGTTTCAGTAATAACCCTCTCGTGTCAAAGTTCTCTAGTCCTCAGTAATCCGTCACGACGTGTGGACTCGGGGGTGTTCTCTTCTTTACAAACGTTAATTGAATTCCCTCTCCCTCAAGAGAGAGACGGCCGAGCCAAAATTGCGCGGTTTTCGTATCGGTTGTACATGCGCAATTCGCACAACTGAGCCCACTATTTGTCTCCGAGCCGAAGAGTGCTGGAGTACTGAATAGACAATACTCTACCTCTGAGGCGTTATAGCTTGTTGATACGTTATAAATTTCAGCATCGTTATTTTCATGTTTAATCAAAGATTCGATTTTTTTCTGAAAATTTACGCTCACAGTGACTACCTGATCCACAAAAAGTTACCAAGGTGACAAAATGCTACGATTTCATGCTACAGGTAGATTTTTTAAAAATATGTTTTTGAAGTTTAAGTTGATTTATTTACTACATAAATATTAAAGAAAGTAAATCCCCTCATGTAACGTGTGGAGTGCTGACGCATGCTTTTATCAATGCAATCATTGTTTGGCTTTCTGTTGCCCCTTAGCGCCGTGTTTCAAGATATCCAAAGCCCGAAAACAGGCGCTGGCGATCAAGGTTCCCATGAAATTTCTCCGAACATGCTGATGTGTAACCTCAGAAATGGAGGCCGTTTTAGTGTTCAAATTACAAGAAATGATGAAGGTCGTAATTTTCTGACACAGTGTTTAGAGATTTAGGGGTATCATTCACCTTTACGATGAGGTGCATTTTCCAGGTAACGGCGACTCGGAAATGTATCTCTTGTAATACATGAATACTTCGTTACTAGCTTGCCCACGAATATCAAAAAGACAAGAATGAAAAACAATCCGTACAGCTTAAGGCGGAGTTACTTAACGTTCCCCATAAGAAGTTGCAATATTGCTTAATCAACGAATTGTCTCACATAGGACATGTAGGTATGGGTTTGATCGATCAAGACGCAGAAATATATCCAATATATGGGTTGATCATAGCATTTCGATAACAGTTCAAACCAGGCTATGCGCCTGGTCACGTTCACAGTATAGAGAATCAATAACTGGGCTATGCGGCTTTTACTCGGCTGCATTCATTTCGAGACTCGGACTCACGAACACACGGAGTGGCCATCCGATATTGGACAAGTATGCATGGATGGTGATATAGTGTAGTCGTTATTAACACAAATTCAATATTTAACTTTTAACAAGGGTGCTGTCTCATTCTCTCCACCACGGTATCTGTTGGACGATATTCTTGACAAAAATGTCTATGTGGTTTACTTACATGTAGAATGAACCACACTTTTCCTCAGTTAGGAACAACAGGCAATCAATCACTAGAAGCGCCCCAATAGCACGCTTCCAGTCTGCTTCGTTTGTCACATTATGAATTGGTAGAATTGTACTGGGTTGTATGTAAAAATGAAAAATACAGTTAGCTGATAACGGATATGCTAAGGTACGTAACTGCAGCGACCCCGAAATCGCCACCAGAATGTCCATCGCACTTCTGAAACGGCTCCGACCTCAATCATGATTACGACGCACCCGAGCTGCACCCGACAGAGAAGGTCGTTTGCTCCGATTACTGACCTGTAACGTCCATGCTGGTAGAAAGCTGGTTTGCGAATGTCGATTTTCTCTTGGTAGTTTGACCAATGATTTTATCCCCAAAGTTTGACAAGTGCTGTATGCTTGTTGAAGGAGTTAGGAGGGGTTAGAGGGTGAAGGAAATGGCTGAGGAGACAATTCTTTGCCCTCAACCTACCTCCAGCCCTAAATATACGATACGTACAACATTGTGGAATGCTGCGATAAGTACCAATCATGTAAATAAATACACAAACATATGTAAATATATATACAAGATTATTACAAGATATCAAATCCGGCCCCCTGTCAGTTGCCCTCCGTTGCAATTTTATTCTAACGGTTCATGCAATTGTTTAAGAAGTAACAACGTATACACCATCAATCATCATGTTTTAGGCAGAACTAAAAATGAATTAAGAATGAAAAATTCCAGAAGAAGGTATACCCAAGTAGCAGGGTTGCGCTGGTTAACTGACTAAGCATTGTTTGTTAAATGCGATGACAACATAGCATTTTAATTAATATCTAGACAAGTGGCATATAGAAATTGTAGTTAACAGCACTACATTGGGAGTACCTAATTCTGTTTCATCCATGGTGCTAGGGTGGTATAAGTTTTTTTAAGCTACGTTAAGCTACATTTACCTGAACTGTTGAAATAAACATCAACTGAGGTAAATTGACTGCCAACTAACACTTTGTTGTCGGTAATCTAATTTTAGTCTCTGGGTTACATGCCAGCCACTATGTTTGAACCAATCAACATAATAGAAAACAAAGTACCAAATCATAGTTCAGCCCGCCACCCAGTCAAACAAATTCCAAAGAAAAAATCCCAAAGATCAGCTTCTTTAATTAAGTTGTCAACGTAGTCTCTTGAAAATATGTAGAATTTTAAACCGAAGCCACCTAGCTGGAAGTAAATATAGACGTAGTCAAAAGGTTCTAGTGATGTCGGACAAATACATACATATGGCAAGCGAGGGGCCTCCCTGGCCGAGCGAATTACCCCTAGCGCTAGTTTCAAGTCCAGCTCAGGCTGGCTTCCTCTTCGGTCGTATGTGGAAAAGTTCGCCAGTAACCTGAGGATGGTCGTGAGTTTGCTCCTGGCTTTACCCGGTTTGTTCCCTCCATAATCCTTGCTGCCAATGTATAAGCTAAATATTCTTGAGGACGGCGAAAAACACGGTTTAAGTAAATAAAAAGACAATAACCGATGCTCCAAATCAAGTACTAAGTCCACATTTTTTAAAAAATCCTTGTTTTTATTGTACACTACATCCTGCTTCAAAGCGAGAAATTTATTTATGGCATCTCATTGCAACTGATTATATAAACACAGCGGTGATATTAAACCTGCAATGTGTTTATGCTGCCCCTATCCCCAGAGTTTAATAAATCCCGGGATCCAGTGATATAGGAATTGTCCAGTGGTGGCAAATTAAAATGATGCAAAATGAAGTTTGACATATTTTGAAGATCCAGACGCTCAGATATCAAGAGTTATAGTTCCTGTTTCACCCGGAATTCAATGTCCTTACAAACAATTAGCACTCTTTCCAGATTACTAAATACTCAATCCGAGATAATACGCAGCATGTTCGAGGAGCTCTAACTGGATAGGGCGGCAGGGGACAGTGGCGATAGCTCCTCGAATATCAGTAGTTGAAGGCTGCTATCTGTGGAAATTGGGTATCGGTGGACTCAGAATTGAGTTCACTGAACTGAGTCTTAGGAAAAGATGCACATTGAAGTTACATTATCCAGCTGAACTGTGTTTATCTATATCAGTGACATAGTATATTAAAATGCACCACATAACCTACGGGGAAGAAATCAGTTTTTCAAACGTTGAATGAAAGCTTTAAACAGTGTAATATACAGCTTGTAGCGTGCCTATTTTGTATGTATTGTAAAACGGTATGACAATGGGAAAAATATTCAATCTGCCAAAGACTCAACGCTTATGACTTAAAGTTTTTACTTAATTCAGTCATTTAAACCAGAGTGCTCTGAGTTCCTCTGAAAGCAAATATTATGTATGTCCTAAGAATTCCTCCCCCTCCCCCACAAAAAAACGAAAAACAAAACAATACAAGCTAACAAAAAAAAAGACCGAAGAAAACGTCGTTTTAGGAAAGTAGAGGCTTCAAACATTGCTGTGGTAGCATTCTTCCTATTTCTCTACCTTTCGTCAACTACATAACAAGCCTCTGTGGCCGAGGGGTTATCGTGCGCAGCAGAATCACGCAGGCACCTGTCACAAATGTGGTCAAAGGAAATCCTGTTCATGCTGGCTTCGTATACCTGCCTGTTCGTGGGTTTCCCGGTGTCGTCCCATTTCAATGCTGGGCACCGTCGTGTAAATGAAATACTCTTGAGTCTCGGCATAAAAAGTCCAATCAAATAAATAAATCAGTTGTAAGGAACGTTAAAGATCTATAATCGCGACAACATGTACGAAAATACTATGGTGGCGTAAAATGAAGCAGTGAACAGTTTCCAACAATGGTAAAAAACTGAAGGGGTGTTCCTGGTCAATAAATCAATTTCCAAAGCGTGTGCCATGCTAGCGTTGAAGTGGTTAATCAGAAATACGCATCCAAGTGGCCCTTGGTTTGCGACTGATGATACATCCATGGCAATAGCACTTCACACTATATTAGGTCCCGGGTTTAGCGGAACTGGGCGCTAATTCTTTTAGAGAAGATTTCTTTACATAACTTTCTGATTAACCCTTGCAATTCATTTATCGGCATCGTGAAGTCAGTGTATTTGTGAATTCAGCGAAACCATAAAGTCAGAGTTCTTGTCAAGTCAGTGTAATCATAAAGTCAGTGTAATTCTGAAGTCAGCGTAATCGTGAAGTCAGTATAATCCAGAAAGCCATGCAGCATAATCAGACAGGTTGTTAGTGTTGGTCATCGTTGCATAGCTTTCTTACCTGGCATCGCTTTCTACATAACTTCTTGTACGAAGGCGTCCTTAATGACGACAGATTACAGTTCTCACTCGATTTCTGCACAACTTTCTCAACACAATTTTCGTAACCTCCTTATGGCGCTGTAAAGGATGCAAAGTTATTTTAATACGAAAAGTTAAATGGTTACGATGGAAATGATCTTATAAATTTTGGTTTAAAGGAAGGTGTGACTTGCTGAGAACAATCAGACGTGTAGCTTTGTCTGGTGGATCGGCACATATCAAGTGTCCGTGTGTCGAGTGTCAAGAAAGGGAATATAAATATTGCCAATTTTCGACAAGTTTAAGGAATGACTGGACACACTCTGGTCTCTCGATCGTCGTCAAGATGACCAATTCCGATATGGACTTTTGGGTCAAGATAACCCTTTCTAAACCTGGAAGTCTTTGTCCTTTTCTAACTAGATCAACGTCCAGCTCTCGCAGGGCTGTCTGGGTCAATGCACACTTAGGCTAGAATCTGGTCTCTCCATAGCTATTAGACACTGCCTTAAGGGGTTGTTTCAGACTTCTTAGAAATCCCAAGTGACGCCTACGAAATGCTGAATTGCGTTTGTCTTTACACCTGGAACAGGAAATTTGTCGAAGTTCACGTCAGTCTGCCAAGGTGGAGGACGGTAAAACGGGAATCTTATTAAAGCATATATAAAGGCATTGAAAGGTGAACTAGACCTGAGACTAAGCTCCAGTTGGAACAGATAACTTTATTACGTTTCAGACATTCTCATTCCACAGGGCATCGTAAATCCAAACCTCAGGTACGACATTCATATGCCACTTCATCTCGTCGACAAACGAAAAGAGACATTTCTATTCGGAAATTGCAAGACAGATTTCCATCTAGGCCGGAACAACACCGTACCCGCTCTGTTTTTGACCTCGATACTGTAGTTTTTAATATTATTTAAAATTTTAATCAGAGAAATTGGGATACATCTAGAACTATTCATATTGAATGACGTACCTGGAATATCAACGAGTTCGTTTTCAACATCACCTAAATGTGATTTCTGCATCCCTTTGCCATTAAATCAGTCTTATTTTTTTATACATATGTGTTTTATATTTAAACTTGTGCCTATGATTGTGAAAGAAATGGGTGTGGCGATTTTAAATGTTGAAGTCTCTGTTTTGGTTCGAATGCGTAATTTGCTGCTCAGCGTTCAAAGTTGTATTTGATGGTTTAATGACTACGCGTCTCTTGTTGGGAATGCGGACGGCGTGTTCAGAATCTCTGAGGCTCTGCTTGATAATTTCTGTCTAATTCCTCTTCATCTGGGGCTAGGGGCCATATGTTCATCGTGTTGACTGTGCTTACTACGTTAGATATGTGAACAGTTGTAATCAAAGCCCAACTGAGATACATAGTTAATTATCGACAACACATATACTAAATGGTTTCCTGTCACGATTTGGATACTAATTTTATTCATCTACCTGGAACATTCATTACCTATTTTCGTTATCAATGAAAACTGTTGGCTGCTCTTTGCATGAATCCGTCCTAACTTTGTATTTATATATTTTCTTAGTTCTTCTGGGGTTTTTGTTATTTGTCGTTTCTGGAAACTGGTCTTGTGATTAATGACCCGGAACGCCGATTTTGGTTGACGGATGGTATACGAATGTCGGTTTCGACGCCTAGATTGTTATAGGCCTAGTCAACACTATAAAATGGGCGATATGGGTCCGATATCTGATGTTTTCACTTAGACACAACGGACGCGGCTAGACAGGCCCTACCCCAGCACGATACCCGTATATATCGTGCTGAGTGCAAGTGTAATCTCCACAATGGATATAAGAACAATTGCAATCTAAACTGATATGCTCAATTTTCATTAAGCACAACTTATAAACTAGCATGGTACCCAGTTAGAATACGGATTAAATTCTGTGCGCCTAGCACATTCTTGGCGGCTTTCAGGCATCATCATTGGTCAAACGAAGCCAGTGTCTTAATCACTATCCAAGACACGAGGTTCAGCTAGTGAGCCATCTGGTTGCTTTATTGCACATAAGGAGAGATGTCCGTAGTGGCATATAACGGTAAATATAAGTAGTAAATAAAACTGGTAACAAATGACAGAAGCAGTGAACAGTTTTCAGTTTATGCTGCGAAGACAGTCTTTAATCCGCTAAAATGTCATCCAATTTAAATTTCAAGCTCGTAGTCCGTGAATAAATTTCCGTTTAAAAAAATCAAATATTGGGTATCTCAGCAGTGCTTTGACTGCAACTGTTCATACAAGCAGCATGAAGTTAAATAAACAACAATGCTTGTACCGCCCCTAGTACCAGGTTAAGAAGGATCGTGTTCAGGTATTACGTGCGGGACGTGAGACATATAGCTGACGGTCTTGAATCACTGGGCACAAATAGCCATTGGCCTACTGAGGGAAAAACCTTGCCATACTCCGTGGGTTGTCATGAAATTTTAACAAGGCTGCACAAACAGCTTCTCCATTCCTGAGCAGTCAGTTATAAATAATTAAATCAACCCGAGAAGCACAACAAGCCTTAAGTTTTAAGAGGACGTGAAATTTGTTCCTTATTTCGAGTCACCGTATTGCAAGAACTGGCATGTTTTCACGTATCTAGTGTCACATCTCTCCAAAATACATTGGATTTGGGTTTTGTTAAATCGTTTGTTTTTTTCCACCATGGACATACGCAGATTTTCTTTATCAACCTGATACGCGGAATTAGGTGTGGCTATTGAAAGTGTGGAAATCGGATGTTGCCATGCATATTGGTAAACCTTTCCAAGACAAAGTAATTCGGGGCTAAGCTGTGCAGTCTGTTGTTCATTCCTACCGTTGAGATGACATTTGTGAACAAACTGGTAACGTTCACTGCAAATGTCGATGTCTAAGATATAAACACTTTTATGTGTCAGATATGAAACACACTTATATAACATTAGAGTAGAGGCATATACACATGTTTTACACTCTTATGTTTAATACTTAAATATATGTATATATTTATTAAATATTTACCAAATATTAGTAATATTAAATATTTAATAAATATTTATATAAATATTTATATAAATATTTATTAAACCCGTGTACTGGTGATTAAGTTTAATCACCAGTACACCGGTTGGGCGTTGGTCATTTTACCGTGTAGCAGTCTTGCATTACAAGAAAACAGTGGCCAATTCACGTTACTGATCGGAAACACTGTATTAATTTATGGCGCTGTTTTTGTTATATGTTATTTTGAATAAATGACTTTCTCCCGAGCAAAGGCGACTCGGCCTCAAGCCTGTTTTAAAAATGGGTCCGGCAATGACAGGAGAAAGAAATAGACTGTACAGCTCAGGTCCGAGCTACTTTAGGCAAGAGTGGTTGGTTTTGTGCAAACTTTGTGCAAACTAAACCTTACGGCGTTTGAGCCGCTTTCCAGACTCGCTTCGCATTACAGCAGACAAGCTCCACCTTTGGCTCAAACTGCGTGCGACTTATGTAGGCTTCTTTACGTTACACATGCTCAATTCGGTCCAAGATTCGTCTCCGAAAATTGAAGACTGCCCGGTACTGTATTTGGATAATACTGCCAAACAGACATTATAGTTTGTTGATGCACTATAATTTCATGTTACTTTTTATGTCGCTGTTCTTTTGCACCTAGTTAAAACACATCAGAATTTTGTCTGCTTTGGAGAGTGTTGAAAACTTTTTGCCAGGATTACTACCCATCCCCACTGGAGATTACGAAGGTTACAAAATGGTATTACGTCACATCCGGCACCAACAGCTTAAAAAATTAATAAAAGTCTCAGCTGCATGCGCGAAAGTTTGGGTATGTATATTATTCGCGTTGAAGTTAAATTTACTACGCAAATAGTAAGGGAAATCGATGCGATCCTTTATATGCTTAGCCTCACCATTGATATCCTCGAGCAAACCTATAATCAACATTCATCAATAAACTAATTTCATGTGTCCGTTGGACTCGTTTTGCGCAAGAATCTGAGAATGGGTATGTATGAAGTATTACTACACACAGCTGCTGAGACAGTTTTTGTGTTTCTGACATCATTTCCTGCCTCATACACGCGATCCAGTGACTTTGGCGTTGTTCAAGATTTCTGTGGAAAATTGCACGTAGGGGCAGTGATGCAAAGCGAGCGGTAGGAGAGCTGCGTTTGCGCAGTAAGGAGTATGGCAACAAAAGCAGTTCTCCCGCAAGCCTAACGCATGCCATTCCCCCGGGAGACACCTCCACGATTCACAATAACAGTTACCAGACACTGCCCTTAAAAAGCTGTGACACATTCTCCTTCTAACGTATACAAAAGAAAGGCTGTGTGTATTTACAGAGTTGTTGACGTTGTCACTCAGTAAGAAGACTTCAGGGGACTTAAAAGACTCGCTGGACGTTAACGGTTCATGAAGTCTACTGACGCTATATCCACATCGGACAGGCTGAGTGAAGTGAGGGGTTTTCGAGTAGGGACTGATAGTGCGGAAAACATAGCTAGAGCGGGACTTGAAGACAGCACTGAGTGACTGGACGCCAGGTATAGGGAATCATTTTCATGTTGTGATGTAAACTGTACTTACGTGTTAATTAAGTGTATATTGTGTTAAGCTCTACTGGTACTAATCGACTTGTGGTGCGAACTTGTAGCACGCTAGCAAATCGTCTCTCTTGGATGTGCAAAAGATGTTAGTCGAGTGCTACAAACCATGCAATGGAATAGGACGGGTAGTATTTTCATACGAGTTTGGTCATATACGATAAATTTGTTGGGGGTAAATCGTGAAGGAAATATGCATATTGCTTTGTTGGTTTATTGATTGATCGATCGATTGATTGATTGATTGATTGATTGATTGATTGGCTGCATAACTGATTGATATTTCACACCGCATTTCACTTAAAAGACAGTTTCGTGGGCGAAGGATCAGAGGGGGCCCGAGGTCGTCCAATGGGAGGTGACTGACGAACGTCCTAACATGTGACACTCGCGGAGCGAGTGACTGCTTATTGTTACCAACGCCCTGATAACAGTGTGTAAATGCACAGGAATCACACCCTGTCAAAAACCAGCATTGAGCCATTAGTTCGTTTATCCGGAGACTGCATTTTCCCATAAGGACATGAAAAGAACAGATTCTAACATATAAATAATATTCAAATCATTTTATGCTGTATTCACAACACCCCCATATCGTCTATAGAACTGTTGAATCCCTGTGACTTTTCTCCAGAGGAAGTTATGACTGATTTTATGGTTACCTAGACATACCACAATGATGATTACGCATACAGAAAACACTATCTGCTCAACTGAAAATTGCTCTAAACACGTCTGCTGTTCAGTATTATATACTACAAAATGTAATTAATAGCAAATTTCGCGCTCGAGGGTAAATTTTGATTTGGATTTCGGCCGTCATTGAAAACTGCTAAGCTTTTTGCAAGCATATATATGCTTGTAGGCATTCCGTTCTTATTTTGTGTAGATTTGTGTGATTCTTTGAGATGAAAATCGGTCATTTTCAGGACAAAATGTAGTCAAATGTATGCAACAGAGTATCGTTATATATGTCCTTGGGCTTAGCCGTGGCATTTAGCCACCAATGAGTAAAATCAATTCTAATATCATTCAACATTCCTGTTTTCAGATACTCGTGCAAAATGGGGAAGCAATTTGACCCGCAGCTAATATACGAACAGATACAAGCTTTCGAAGATAAAGTAACCCTGTGCAAGGAGAAAATATCTGTGCCGCTAATGGCAAGGATGATAGCAAAGTGCTCCATTTTTATCTGTGGATCGGGCAGGCTGCAGCGCTGCAGAAGTCTACGTCATGTCCGGTCCATGGTGGAAGAAGCCAATAACCTCAGTAGATCCACGCAGAGAGAAAATGATCCAGATTTTGATGTGGTTCTTCTTTACTTCGATTGGGTTTTCAGTTTTCACCAGTATCTAAGAACCCTTGTAGACACATTTAAAAGACGGATTTACCAACCTCTGTTGGAGAATTACCAAGAGCAAAATGGAGTTGAAAAATCCAAAACCGACAGCTTAACACTATCCTCACGACAGAGCCAGTTGTCTCCCTTCTCTTCCGACAGTGGTTTTAGTGCGGCGTCGTCTAGGCAACTCGTCACCGAAATGGGGTCAAATGTGAAGAGTGTTCCAGGCAGATATGGCGCCAATCAACCACGGCCCTGTGCAGCGATTAGTGAATTGTATAGGGAATACGAAGATCTGAAAGAATTATACGACTTTAAGGAAATTGAACTGACGCTGGAAAGAATGCAGTCTCTGTTGTCAAGGCTTGATATGCTGTTAGGTAATGAAGACATCGACTCAGATTTGTTCAGCCACGACAGTTTTGTAACACTATCTGATTTTGTCATAAATCAGCCTGTTTTAAACGTAATTAGGCTATTTCCTGATGTCCTTATAAAGCTGAGAAAAGCTGCGTGGTTAGCAGATAAGTGGGTGCGATTGAACCAGTCCAAGACAAACGTTGTTGTGGAAAGGTTTGAAAAATTGACAAAAGTTGAGGGAAGTCTGTCTACACGTCTTAGCAAAGTGAAAGTAGAAGTCAGCATTATAGAAGAACAGTTGGAGAAGCAGGTTTTGGATTTGAACGCTCGTCTGGTGAGAGAGCAACGAGCTGGGGAGATGAAAATTGCCTTGTATGAACTAGACACTAAGATAGCTTTGCTAAAGACCGAGTTAAGTAACGCAAGACGCGAAAAAGAACAAATCAAGCACTATACGTTTGTTGCCAGTCAGAAGAACCAAACAGCCGCCCTGAAACAACTAGAGAATCACTACTGTCGAAATCAGTTACAGCGCTATTCATTGGCAGGTCGCATTTCCACGCTGAGCTATCAGCGCGCCATACTTCAGGACGACTTGAAGATAGAACACTACTTAAACCCGTCTTTCGTGGCTTTTACTAACTATTCGCAGGAGATTTGTGACGATTTGGAAACTTCATTAAACGCAAAGTGCAGAGAAGAGACATTGTTGCAAAGAGCACTTGAGTATGTAAGGGGAGATAAGCAATCGCTGCTCTCCACCATGAAGGCCAGCGATGTTTTCGGAAGGTTATACAGAAAACCAGCGACATTTATCAAACCAACAATACAAATAAGTTCATGTGTCGCTCCTGCACTCTCTATGCCACCCTCAGAGAGCCAGGAGAGTTTAAGCTCGAGGACAAGTGACATTTCAACTGTATGAAAATGCCACTGAAATCAGAACAGTCGTCTAGCTTCACAAACAGTTAGTTGAAAATGGCATAATAGCGTTTTTCTAAAAAGCTCTTTTTGGGGCCTCCGTGGCTCAGTTGGTTAACACTCTAGCGAAGCGCGATGACCGAGAAGCTTCCCACCAATGCGGTCGCTGTGAGTTCAAGCCCAATTCCCGCTAGCTTCCTCTTTATACGTGCCCGGTATTCTCCCACCATAATGCTGACCACCGTCGTATAAGTGAAATATTTTTGAGTTCGGCGTAAAACGCCAATCAAATAAATAAATATGAGCTTTATATGTTGGTTACTGGTATACAGCCTTGTCGTTCGATGAGTAATTCATGGTCAGTTATTATTTTATTTTCAAATGCCTACGCAATATTTAGGTTTGTATGATGTCCGATATTAATTGTATTATAAATAGAATTGGATTACATATTAACAGTCAGTAACATGGGTATAAGTGTAAGTTCAACTGACGTTTAAAGAAAACGTCTATTTATAAACTGATCGTACGTGTTTTTTAAATAAATATATGCATTCTTAGTTTGTGAGTTGTGATATTGTTACTGCTCATCCACTGTTTGTGAACTGTTTTCTTTCTTCTTTGGCGAAGCTGTGACTGGTCAGATCTGAGAATGAGACAAACCTGTTAAATGACCTTGTTTGTTGGCCATGGGTTTAAGGTGACGGTGGCTTTCAACATGATTTCTCTCCCATGTTTCACGGTGTCTCCTCGCAGCAAACAAGGCGGTTGTGTTTTGAGTGCCGCCTCACTAAAACACCCCACACTCGGATACATTATACTGAAACCGGATCAACTAGTTCTTGTCGTACTCTCTTATGCTGAGAGCCTGGGCCCAGAAGCGCCTGTATTTGCCAATTATAACGTCAGGCATAGTCGGTCCCCCCGGCCTCTCCCCACCCAAAGCCAAACTTAACAGTTACCTCGAACAACTAGGTTCCAGCAGCGAGGTCTAAATAACCTTGTAATTAGAAACTATGCCGGCCTACACAAAAGGGTCACATCGCAGTGAAACGTCTCATTTCCTGCTGTGACGCTGCAATGCTTATTTGCCACTTAATTGTTTTATGAGCACAACTTGCAGAGAGTACCATGTACTTTGGGCTTTGGGCCGCTTTGTTAAAGGCGTGAAGGAGTTTTACACGTTCCCTATTAGGACAATTCTTGGTGATGATGATCTGCACCGAACGTGCCAAGTTAAAACTTTGTGATAAATCAACTTTTCTTTTACCTGGCTTATTTGTTTCGACGAAGAAAGGTCCATTTTACTCTTGCATTTAAAGTTAAACACCAATAAAAGTCTGAAAAAAAAAAAAAAACGCTGAAAAAAAACCCACTAATTTTCTGTTCAGTCTAGGATATAGTCTCCTCCAATGGGTAGCTCGTAAAACTCCTTCCCGCCTTTCACAAAAGTGTTAAAGGCTGTGTACTCCATTCTTTGCTGGTGTATGTGTGCGCACAAAGCATTTACGTAGTACACAAACACTGCAGAATAACTGCAGAAAACGATGTGCTTTAACTAAGATGGCGGGGTCGGGGGATGCTATTTGGCTCTGTTGGCTAGCGGGCTGGCGTAGGGTAATGACCCAGGAGAGTCCCACCAATGCGGTGGCTGTGAGTTCAAGCAACCTGCGGATGAGCGTGGGTTTCCCCGGGGTCTACCCGGTTTCCTTCCGCCATAATGCTGGCCGCCGTCGTATAAGTGAAATATTCTTGAGTAACACCAATGTAATACATAAATAAGTAAACTGAGATTTGGACCCTTTTGACTAGCCCATCAGCCTCCGATTTGTTTCATGGCAGGAAACTGGATTAGTAAAAATTCTAAATGAAATTAAAAATAAGTCTTCATGATAAACCAAGATAAATCGTCATGTTAAACCAAGTTATGTCTTCATGATAAGACAAGGCAAATCGTGATAAACCGAATAGCCAGAACAGAGAGGAACAGATCTGTCAAGAAATATGGTACAAAATCAAACTACTCCTGCGATCTATGTTAATCATAGGTCGTGATTTCTAAAATCAAATCAAAAGCTTGTGCTCCGGGCATCTCATGTTCCCTGTAATTGTCTTATTTACCATTGCAGTGCCCGATTATCACTTTATTATAGCCTAATTTGCATACTTTTGTATACAATAAGCAAATTTTTAAATAATGGTAATGCACTTTGTAAGTTGGAGAACTTGACACTCGTTACATCTGACTGAGGATGATTTGGCGTAAATTATGGTGCAAAGATTGAAATTTGTCGGCCATCCAGGAAAAGGTGGTACTTCGCCAAAAGGTTTCCTGTAAAAATGAATCCCGATGACAATTCGGCATTATGAGACATTCAAACCCTTAGACGTCTAATAACGTGCAGCAAACATCACAAACATGTTTGTTAACCTAATTCTGCTTAGCTCAGGCTATCCGGACAGGTGAAGGGATGATGATGTTCTCTTGTTCCTATTGAAACACTTTCATAAACAGAATAAAATCACTGAGATAAATTGATAAGAGGCCGAGTTCTATCCTTTAGGTGTGACGATTTGCCATCTATCACACTGTTATAGCTGCTCTGGTTGTACTCTCTATGCTCCCTTTTACATCTTCAGAGTTAAACTATGGTGTAAAGACTGATATTGGGCTGTCAAACAGAAAAGGATGAAATTTCACAGAAAGGCTTCTATTTATTTCTGTGCTAGAGAGGTTGACCTTTTAAAACCTGTTGATGGAAGTTTTATGTCACGCAGCCGAGGACACTTTAGAAATAGCCTGACCTTATCAGTTAATTCATGTTCACTTCAGACGACACAGCTTTTCCCTTCACCATGACCGGTGTGACACTGGACTAACGGGATTCGTCATTAGCGTTGAGAATCGTGTTATTTGTATTAAGTGTGGCTTGAGTATAAGAAACCAGCCCTCCCCCAAGCGCCCCCCCCCCACTAAAGATAAACACGGCTTTTCGGAAAACTCTGTCAGGCTTTGGGTCATTTCTAGCAGAATAACATGTGACATCTAGCTGTTAGAAGTGTCTATTTGGCATAAAATAGAAAGAACGTGTCACTTCGAACACTGAAGTTGTCATAGAGTCAGCCCATATTTAAGCTAATTTAATTGTGCCATCGTCAGGAAATATAATTATTGTACATAAATCCTGGCGATGTCATAAACTAGATCTACATATATGAGGAGTTGTCTTATATTTTAACATGGAACATGTTAGCCTGATCTTTGTAATGCTTTACTAGGGTAAGAAGAAATTAAATGTTTCAAAAAAGAATCTGCTTAGGGGCATGGAAGTCATCATTTAAGGCTGCTGTGTCTTTTGTGCTACATGTATTATTGACCCAGTCTGGCGATTATCGGGATGCCCATTTTAGTTGACGGCTGGTGTTCGAAAATCGGTTTCAATGCTTAAGTTTGTGTGTTTAATTTGCATACAAATAGAAAGTAAGAAACATGGCTATGGTTAGTCGACGATGCCCCAGTAACTGTTTGACCAGTCTCACGTTTTTTGATGACCACTTAACTTGCACTAAAAATGGATGCATATCTGCATGTCACGCGCGCAGAAATGCATCAGTATCTCGCCAAAGGGCGTTGGCACTCCAGTTTTCTCCACGCATAAACCCGTCAGTCTCACCTTTAACCATCAATCAGTTAAGCAGTGAGTCAATATTTATTTTCTATATCGTCTTTAAGGTTTTTTAATTTAATTTCTAAGACTCATTTATTCATTTATCATCAAAGAAACACCTTGGTTTTGTCAAACCAAACACATTCTAGCTGAAAGGCGTAGAAAAAAACAGTAAACTTGGACTAAACATCATGTTGAAGAGTCATTTAAAGCAAAGAAGAATACAACCGTGGAATTTCTACCAACATTCACCCATTTTTTCAAGTATCAGATATTTGGACGACAACCTAAACCAAAAGGTACATAGATCCTCTCCCACCACATTTGTTCAGCATCCATTTCGACATCGGTATAAGAACTAAAACAAAAAGGAAATTTCTATAAATTAATAAACCTTTTTCCCCTTTTTTATGTAACCTTCTCCTTCTAACTGTTTGTTGGAAATTCTATGTCAGTGATTCGATACCCGCAATGTGATTATCGCTGACTGCATTAAAAATAGATTGACCTTTGCAGATGATTTGTCGCGTCGCGTTCTCTTAAAAAAAAAACACCGCTAATCCATTAAGGTAAGTTTCGCTGTACTGAGTTGGAAGGATCTGTAACAGGTTGCTATGTGTGGCGTGTGGATTTATGTCATTCTCAGCAAGCCTTTTTTGCGCGATGCCAAAGATATGGGTTTCTTCATTTTCATCTATACCGTTTATAATTACTCAATGAGACAACTTTCGACAAAATGAACATTTGAAAAATGGAAAGAAAAGATTGTGGTGAGGTGATTGGTTTAATACTGGTAAGAAGTCATTATTGTTATACATATTTCCGTAAAAAACTGGTAGTTTTTGCAGACCAGCACATGGTGGCAGGTGTAATTTAAGATTAAGGCGTGAGATTATTTTAGCAATTTAAAAGTATATTTTGAGTTTTAAGTGGTCATAAGATTAAGAGCTTATGGTCACGTTGCCGTCCATTTCGGGGATATGATCAGTCTGTACTCTTTTTCAAGACACTAACGAAGACTGTAGACTGCCATCTAAGAACAGAGAAGACACAAACGACAGGCAATGAATAAATGGAACACAAGAAAAAGCCACCAGACGTTTAATTATTTATTCCTTAGGTTAAGAA